>ML682046.1:5141799-5293440 GCA_007922195.1 Podocnemis expansa
AAACAAACAAACAAACAAACAAACAAACAAACAAACAAACAAACAAACAAACAAACAAGGAGTCCTGTGGCATTTTTAAAGAGTAACAAATTTATTTATCGCATAAGCTTTCATGGAGAAAATTCCACTTTGTCAGACGCTTTGAAGAACTGACAGAGTGGGATTTTTCTCCTATGAAAACTCATGTGATAAATACATTTCTTAGTCTTTAAAAGTGCTACAGGACTACATGTTTGTTTTGCTCAACTAGACTAGCACAGCTACTCCTCTGGAACTCAGCTTTAAAAAGCTGGGTAAACTTATAGGAAAGTTAAATTTGGGGGTTCGGGGGTTACATCAGCATCTCTCCACTGCAGTCAAGGGATTTACAATGTTTTCTCTGGTGCTGAAGTCAGTGGACTACAGAGTCTCTGCAGTAGCTGAGGATCTGGCCCTTGTTTTGTAACTTTTTAAGTGTGTGGAAACTCTCCAAAAGAGGAAATACAACAAGAGATGCATCTGAGTGCAAATGCGGATGCAAATCAAGAACTTGCATCCAGGGTGTTGGCTTGGAACCTCTGCCAGAAGATCACAGCTTGGGCTCAGCTGGTGTCCCACAGCATGTCACAGTATTCTGCAGAAAGCAAAGTAAAATATTAAGGGAAGGATAGATGGAAAACACTAATAACAAGTCCTCATTGCGTGAGAGGATGAGATATTCTCACTATCCCAAGGGAAGAAAGGATGGTTTTTGGTTAAAGCAGCATCATGGACTTCAGGAGATCGGGATTCAGTTCCTGGCTTTGCTCCCAGCATGATCTTGGTTTAATTATGCAGGGACAGCTTCTCAGCTGACATAAGTCACCATAGCTTCATTGCCATAGAGAAGCTTGTTTCCTAATTTCAGTGGGATTATGCTAATTTACCTCAGTTATCTGACCCTTAAACCTCCTGTCCCTCAGTTCCCCAACCATAAGGCAAAGTTAGGAGTATTGTAAAACCAGTCATGTCTATGCAGCTCTTAGATACTGTACACGAGTGCCATGAAGACAAAGTTGAACATAAGAACACAAGACTGGGTCAGCCCAATGGTGCATCTAGTCCAGCATCTTGTCTTCTGACAGTGGCCAATGCCATGTGCTTCAGGGGGAACAAACAGAACTGATAATCATAAAATGATCCATCCCGTCTTGTCTAGACATTCAATAGAATCAAGACAAGGAAATTCAGTATGTCAATGGCATTGAGGCAAATAACCAGTCCATTATCATTCACGCTAAAATAGATTCCAGAATTGGATTGCCTATCACAGTTAAGACATTTTGAAGTACTTGGAAGGCTATGTCTCCACTAGTCACTGGAAGTTCAAACTTGTGAGTTCGAACTAAGAAGTTCAAGGTTAGTTCGAAACTAACCTTGTGCTTATAAATTCGAACTAACCACGCATTCTAGTTCAAACTAACACTTAATTCAAACTAGAACGTGTGGTTAATTCGAACTAACCAGCTTAGTTCGAATTTCTCAAGTTTGAACTAAGTGTTACTCCGCAGCTACATTGCGCCTAGTTCGAATTTAAGTTTGAACTAAGCGCTTAAGTCTGGACTAACCAGCTGTACTAATAAGTTCAAACTAAGCGTTCCTTAGTTTGAACTAAGAAATTTCTTAGTTTGAGCTAAGGAAAGCCTAGTGTGGCCATGGGCTAAGTTTGTCTGGACTAAGCCTCCTTAGTTTGGACTAACTTGCCAGTGTAGACATAGCTGAAGAGAAGAAAGAGATCAGGAACAGTCATCATGGATTCACCAAGGGCAAATCATGTCTGCCCAACCTGATTGCCTTCTCTGGTGAGATGACTGGCTCTATGGATATAGGGAAAGTGGTGGATTTGCCATACCTTGACTTTAGCAAAGCTTTTGATACTATCTCTAACATTATTGTTGTCAGCAAGTTATAGAGTTATGAGTTGAATGAATAGGTTATTAGGTGGAGAGATAGCTGGCGAGATCATTGGATGCAGTGGGTAGTGATCAAAGGCTTGATGTCTAGGTGGCAGCCAGTATTGAGTGGAGTGCTCCATGGGTCAGTCCCGGGGCCAGTTTTGTTCAACCTCCTCATTAATGATCTGGAGGATGGGGTGGATTGCACCCTCAACAAGCCCTGGCTGGGATGATTTAGTCAGGGTTGGTCCTGCTTTGAGAAGAGGGTTGGATGACCTCTTGAGATCCCTTCAACTCTATTCTTTTATGGGTCCATGAAGAACGAAAGAAAATGAGCTAATGAACCAGAGAAATAGCTAAACAGAGTGCTAATCAGGGAAAACAAAGATTAACCTGTTATACAAACCAGGCCAAAAACCAATCTCAAATCTTGTCCTCATTAGAAGATGCAACCAGATCTGTTTGTTGGGTCCTACAACGGGCCTCATTAAAATACAGGGGTGCATAAAGCAAGGGTTGGTAAAAGTGCAGCCTGAAAGTCCCGGTGATGATATTCCCTATTCCCAGCAGACAGAGCAGCTGTCCACACTTCCTCTGTGTCTGCTAGTGTTCCTCATTCCTCAGGGGACCATAGCTGGTGCTGAGAGTGCAGCCTTTATCAAGATTCAGTCCAGCCTGGGACTCTCTCCTAAAGGCTTTATCTAAATGAGGAAACTTGGGAAAATTAATTTGAATCCTCATTCCTTGCCTACACATCTGAGGCAACTGCTTCCCTAGGTAATACAACTACTGAACATTGAGAAAGCATTGAGCAAGCATTAATTAGTTACTCGAGGGTGCTTTTGCATCTCTAGCTAGGGTGAGTCACCTCAGAACACCGAGTGAGGTAATCGAATGTCACTGTCCCCCTTTTAATGAGGGGGAAACTGAGGCCTGGAGAGATGGAGCAACTTGCTCAAGGTCACAGAGTGTAGAAGATTTGAAATGACAATTTAGGACTTTCTTGCCCCTTCTTCCATCCCTCTGGGCTCATTGCTCCAGGATTATGTATATATAGAGAGCTGGAAAGGCCTATCTCTGATGCTGTCATTTATGCCATCCTTTGTTGTCATCCACCCATTGTCACTCCACTCCATCTGCACCCACCAGCTTAGAGTCACCAGGAAACCGAAAGAAGATATTTCTGCTTTCTTACTTTCCAATGTGGAGCATGGGGGCTCAGATGCTACAGCGATGGGGATAGGAGGCATCTAAGTACCTGGAGAGAGAGCAAGACTGGTCACCCACTCCTCTGTCTGTTTAGCTGATGCTTTCTTTGTTTCTCAGGTCAGGTCTACACTCAAAAGTTGCATCAACCCAGTGACATATCTCATGAGCATAAAAATATACCCTGAGTGATGTCATTAATCTGACCTAATTCCTATTGTGGATTGTGGTAGGAGGATGGATGAATTCTTGCCTCAGTCTAGCTACCACCTCTTGGGGCGGTATATCGACTGTGCCTCCAGTTGCCTCCATGGTTGGCTCCTCGAGCACTACAGAGAAAAAGCTCAAGCTGTACCATTGCAGCATTTTAAGGGTAGACGTAGTCTTAGTACAGGCATGATCCTGAACCATTGCTGTTAATGGGGGCATTGGGATGAGATCAAGTCTTAAACAGATGAATTGTAATGAAGGTGTCCTGCTGGGACAGTTGAGCAAATGGAGCAGCCATATGCTGGCTGTAAAACACTTGATAGAGTCGAGTCCAAATCGTAGAAGTTCAACCCAAAAGCCTTTTGGTTTCATCAGGTTAACTTGTCTGAGTCTGACTTACAGGAGTTGGCCCACTGCTTGGAGGTGCCCTTTGAAATCTCTTGAAATAAACAAAACCCGTTCATAGCTGGCTGCGACTGTTTACAAATAGCTAGGCTGGAAGAATGCCATATTTAGAGATAAATGTCGATAGATATTGATTTCACTGTGCATGTGCAAACTGAGGAAAAACATTTCCATTGATGCTAATTGGAATTTACACACAGGCAAAGTCATAAAAATGCTGCATGAGAATTCAGGGTTTGTGGTAAGGATATTAAGCTTATATGTGTTGACATCTGATGTTTGCAATTTGTATTTTAACTATTACAAAGCTTTAACTTTTGGTCATCAGTGTCTTCTCATCAAAAAATTAGTACTTGGGCCCACTATTGTCTGACATGAGAACACAAGAACAGCCATGCTGGCTTAGATCAATGGTCCATCTAGTCCAGTATCCTGTCTTCTAACAGGCCAGTGCCACTTCCTTTAGAGTGAATAAACAGAACAGTAATCATCAAATGATCCATCCCAGCCTCTGGCAAACAGCAATCCCTGCCTATCCTGGCTCATAGCCACGGATGGACATGTCCGCCATGAACTTATCTAGTTCTTGTTTGAACCCCATCATAGTCATCGGCTTCACAACATCTGGTAGAGTCCCATTGGTTGACTGTGTTTTGTATGAAGAAATACTTCATTGTGCCCATTTTAACTCTTTTACCTATTAATTTCATTTAGTGACCCCTAGTTTTTGTCTATGAGGAGTAAATAACACTTCTTTATTTAAGTTCCAAAGGGGGAGCCGTGTTAGTCTAGTCTGGCAAAGCAAACAAGGAGTCCTGTGGTGCTTCATTTACTTTCTCCACACTAGTCATGATAATTTATAAAACCTCTATCATATCCCCTCTTAACTGTCTCTTTTCCAAGTTGAAAAGTGTCAGTTTTAATCTCTTCTCATAAGGAAGCATTTCCATGCCCCAAATCATTCCAGATGCCCTTTTCTGTACCTTTACCCATTCCAATAGATGAGGGGTGGCCAAGCTTATGGAACTCAAGAGCCACACAAGTTGATTATTAAACCTTCAAGAGCTGCACTGAGGCATATAGCCATATACTTTTACGTGCTCCAAAATTACTACATTTAAAATTCATTGCATACTTTGATCTTATAGAAAAACAGGGCAAATATTGATCCGACCAATGTCAGATTCTAATACTTACTTAAGGTTACCGTGAAAACTAGGCCTATATGGTAAAAACTTAGCTGTCGCTTGATCTAGAAGATTGCAGGCTAGTGGCGAGTTTTTTAAAATACCTACCACCCCGCTGTTTCTCCCCACCGTCCCTGACCATGCCACTGCTTCTCCGCACTGTCCCTGACCCACTCCCAAACCCCCAGACCCTGACGCTGACTCCCCTCGGCCAACCCCCCCAGGGTCCCCCTTATCTGGCCACTCCGGCAACTAGGCACAGGCTGAGGCTCCCCCCTCTCCCCGAGCATGCTCAGGGTGGGAGATTTAAAACTCCTAGGCTGGGGCTGCTTTCCTAAATTGATTTGCTGACGTTCTTCTGCAAGCTGCATTTTTCATGCAAGAGCCGCATGCAGCTCCCGAGCCGCAGTTCATCCACGCCTGCAATAGATCTTTGTTGTGATGAGATGTCGAAATCTTCACACAGTATTCAAGATGTAGCAGTGGATATATAAAGAGGAAATATGATATTTTCTATCTTTTTAAATATCTTTCTTAATGATGCACAACATTCTGTTGCTTTTTTGATTGCTGCTGCACACCGAGTCACTGTTTTCAAAGAAATACACACAATGACTCCAAGATCTCTTTCATGTGTGGTAACAACTAATTTAGATCCCATCATTTTATATGGACAGTTGGGATTACGTTTTGGTATGCACATTTCCTTGCATTTATCAACACTGAATTTCACCTGCCATTTTGTTGACCAGTCACGCAGTTTTGTGAGATTCCTTTGTAACACTTTGCCATCTGCTTTGGACTTAACTATCTTGAGTTTTGTATCATCTGCAAATTTTGCCACCTCACTGTTCACCCGCTTCCCAGATTATTTATGAATATGTTGAACAGAACTGGTCCCAGTACAGACCTTGGGAGACACCACTATTTACCTCTCTCCATTCTGAAAAATGACCCTTTATTTCTACCCTTTGTTTCCTACCTTTTACCCAGTTACAGATCTAGGAGAAGACCTCCTTTCTTATATCATGACTACTCACTTTCCTTAGGAGTCTTTGGTGAGGGACTTTGTCAAAGGCTTTCTGAAAATCTAAGTACACTATATCCATTGGATCACGCTTGTCCACATGCTTGCTGACTCTCTCAAAGCATTCCAGTAGCTTGGAAAGTTATGCTTTCCTTTTATAAAAATCTTGTTGAGTCTTCTCCAACAAACCGTATTCATCTGTTCTTTCTTACAGATTCAGCCAGTATGCCTGGCACTGACGTTAGGTTATTGGCCTGGTGCTGGAATCACTGCTGGAGCCTTTTTAAAAAATTGGCATCACATTAGCTATCCTCCATTCATGTGGTACAGAACCCTATTTCAATGATATTTTGCATACTACAGTTAGTGGTTCTTCAATTTCAGATTTAAGCGTCTATGAAAGCTCATGTGACAAATGTTTTAGTCTCTAAAAGTGCCACAGGACTCCTTGGCTATGTCTACACAAGGAAAAGTTAGTTCAAATTTGTTAATTCAAACTAGTAAGTTCAAGTTTAGTTTGAACTAAACTCAAACTTAGTTTGAATTAACAAAATGGACTAATTTGGCCAAATATTAAGTTGAATTAGTCCACTTCGTTTAATTCAAACTAACTGTCCTTAATCTACAGTCCTTAGTTGAACTAAAGATTGAACCAAACTGTGCAGGTCTTACTAATTCAAACTAAGCTTTCATTAGTTCAGATTAAGGAATTCCTTAATTCGAACTAACGAAAGCCTAGTGTAGACAGGGGCTAAGTTAATTTGAACTAAGCCTCCTTAATTCAAACTAACTTGCAAGAGTAGACATACCCCTTGTTTGTTTTGCTGAAGTAGACTGAGATGACTACCCCTCTGGACAGGGCTGGAACTAGAAATTTTGGTGCCCAGGGCAAGCAGCCCCAAAGGTGCCTGCCCCTGACCCAGGGCCTGAATGGTGGCGGGGCAGATCCAGATCCAGTCCCTGCTGCAGCCACTCGGCGGCTCAGAGCCAGATCTGGACCTTGCTGCCAGTGGCGGATTAGGGGTTGCAGGGCCCTTGGACCTTCCCACCAGTGTCCCCCCATTAGAGGGCCTCCTGCCCCACCAGTGGGCCAGTGTTGAGGCTGTGGCTGGGGCCAAGGCTAGCCGCAGCCTGGCTGGTTGGCCCGGGGGGAGGCGTCGCTGACTGCTGCGTGTGGTGCAGTTTTGGGCTGCACAGGAGCCGTACTGCTTGTGCGGCAGTGAGCTCCGTGAGCACCCCCTCCCTCCCCGCCCCCTTGAACCGAGTGGCTGGCCCAGGGGTGGGATGAGGCTGGGAAAGCTGGCCTGTGGGCTAGCTCACCCCACCTCGGGGGGCGGATAGGGGCAGGATCTCAGAGGCTGGCCTCAGGCCAGCTGGCTCCCGTCCAGTGCCAGGGGCAGGGCAGAGGACCTCGGCTCCACTCTCTAAAATGGGGTGTGCAGGGCTTTACCCCAGAGGACCCTCGTTATGGTCCTCCCTCTGGAGCTCAATAGCACATTTGAGTTCCCTCAGCACGCTTAGGTGGATATCATCTGGTCCTGGACTCCTGGTGACTTATTACTTCGTAATTTAGCAATTTGTTCCAAAACTCCTTTAATGCCACCTCCTTCTGGGTCAGTGCCTCAGATTTGTCACCTAAAAAGAATGGCTCAGGCTTGGGAATCTCCCTCCTATTATCGGCCTGTAAGCCTGATGCAGAGAATTCATTTAGTTTTTTCCACAATAGCCTTATCTTCCATGAGTGCTCCTTTAGCATCTTGATAGCCAGGGGCCCCAATGGTCGATCATATGCAAATTAAATTGTGTGAAAGCAGGGCTGAATCGTGACTATGGATTCTTTTCACATTAAAACAGGTAATTTGACTTCCCAGGGTTTGAACCTAACAACTGCTCTGATTTGCTGTTACTGTATGACCTGATTCTATGTTTTACACCCCCTTGCATTTATTTTCATTCCATTCTGTAAGTTCACCCATCTTCCAAGTATCTGACGAAGTGGGATTTTCTCCCATGAAAGCTCATGCGAAAAATAAATCTGTTAGTCTTTAAGTGCCCCATGATTCCTTGTTTAATTTGACTTCACCCTCCCTCTGTATGCTGTTTCCTAAAGTTTGAATCCTTACAAATGCTCTGATCTGCTGTTGCAGTATGACCTGATCCCATGTCTTACACTCCCCTGCATTTGTTTTCATCCAGTTCTGTAAGTTCTCCCTCTTCAACGCGTCTGATGAAGTGGGATATTCTGCCATGAAAGCTCATGCGATAAATAAATCTGTTAGTCTTTCAGTGCCACAAGACTCCTTGCTTTTTTTGTACTTAAAGTGTTGTTGCTGTTATTGTTTGAGTCTTTGTATAACTCTGCTTCAAATTCATTTTTTGGTTTTCCTAATTATATTTTTACACTTCACTTGTCAGAGCTTATGCTCCTTTCTGTTTTCTGCAATAATATTTAACTTCCACTTTTTGAAAAATGCTTTTTTGCCTCTACTTGCTTCTGTTATTTTGTTGTTTAGTCATGGTGGCACTTTTTTGGTCATAGAAACAAAAAATCATAGAAAGAGGAAGGGACCATGAGCGGTCATTGAGTCCAGTCCCCTGCATTCATGGCAGGACCAAGTAACCTTTTAAAGTATCCCTGACATATTCTTGTCTAACCTGTCTTAAAAACTTCGGATGACAGAGATTCAGGCTCATTTACCTGCTCATCTACTGATGTGATCTATGCCGTCATGTGCCAGAAATGCCCCAATACCTTATACATTGGACAAACAGGATGATCCCTGCGCAAAAGAATAAATGAACATAGAGCTGATATCAGAAATCACAAAACAAAAAACCAGTTGCTGAGCACTTCCATCTTTCTAATTACTCAATAAATGATTTGTTAATGACTGTCGTCAGAGATGTGACTGGGAAATCAAGACTTCAAAGAGAAACAGCTGAACTCGAATTAATATGCAAGTTAAATTCTGTGAAAGCAGGATTGAATCGAGACTATGGGTTCTTTTCCCATTACAAAAGGTAATTTGACTTCAGGCTTCCCATGGTTTGAGCCTGTAAACTGCTCTGATTTGCTGTAACTGTATGACCTGATCCTATGTTTTACACCCCCTTGCATTTAGTTTCATTCCTTTCTGTAAGTTCACCCATCTTCAAAGCATCTGATGAAGTGGGATTTTCTCCCATGAAAGCTCATGAGAAAAATAAATCTGTTAGTCTTTGAGTGTTAGTCTTTAAGACCCCTTGTTTTTTTGTTTTTCTTTTTCTTTTTCCTGGACTAGACTAAGACGGCTATCCCTTTGGAAATAGACAGAGATTCCACAACCTGCCTGGGCAACTTATTCCAGTGGGTAATCCCCGTGAATTAGGGAATTTTTTCCTATTGTCCAACCTAAACCTCCCTTGCTGTAATTTAAGCCTATTGCTTCTTGTCCTATCATTGGCAGTTAAGGAGAACATTTTTCTCTCTCCTCCTCATAACAACCTTTTAGGTACGTGAAAACTGTTATCATGTCCTCTCTCAGCCTCTTCTTTTCCAGACTGAACAAACCCAGTTAGTTCAATCCTCCCTCATAAGTCAAGTGGTCCAGGTCTCTAATAATTTGTGTTGCTCTCCTCTGGACTTTCCCCCAGTTTATCCACATCTTTCCTGAAACTAGGTGCCCAGAACTAGACACAATACTCCAGCTGAGGCCTAATCAGGGCTGAGCAGAGTGGAAGAATTACTTCTTGCATCTTACTTACAATACTGCTGTTTATATGTCCCAGAATGATGTTTGCTTTTGTTGCAACAGTGTTACATTGTTGACTCATATTTAGCTTGTGGTCCACAATGACACCCAGATCCACTGGTTAAAGTATAATTTGATGGGCACCAGAACCCTCCAAATCTCTGGGCCCCTTTCCCATATTGTCCAGGCCCCCTTCATGCATGTGTGGGACCCAGCCCAGGTGGGCATTTTTGAGCCCCGCCAGCTTTTTCCTCACAAATGAAGAGCAACCTCAAATTCAAAACATCACTCAGCCTTGTCCACTAGTGCCCACGTCAGACCCCTCTTTCCCCATGTCCTCCTGAGCCCCCATCCCGATTCCCTAAGCTTCCTGCGGCCAAGTCCCCACTCCAGCCCTCCTAATCCCCCACCTCCTCTGTCTTCACTCCACCCCTTCAACCCCCTCCACACCTCTGCAGCCTCCTCCATCCCTAGCCCCCACTCCAGCCCCCCAACCTCCTCCATTCCTCCCCAGCCTCCCACCCAGTCCCCATTTCAGCCCTTCATACTCCCCTCCACCACTACCCAGCCCCTACCCAGTCTCCCTGTTCCCGTGTCCCCCTCCACCCCCACCCGACTCCCCTAACTCCCCCCATCCCTCCCCAGCCCCCCATCCTGACCCCTTGCTCCAGCAACTAGTGCTACTCCAGACCCCTCCATTCCTACCCCCAGTCTCTGGCTCACCACTTCCACCACAACCTCCCACTTGTGCTTCCCCTTCGGGGTCTCCAAGCAGCAGCTGCACGGCCAGGAGCAGTGACGGCGAGGTGGTGGCCGGCAGAGAGCACGTGGCATGAGAGCAGGGCTGCCAGGATGGCTGGGAGCGGAGCGAGTGGGGGGAAGTGTCTGCGCAGGGGTAGTTAGGGAGAACACACCAGAATGCTACAGGGCTGCGTTCTGCCCCATTATTTTATTCTTAGGGGCCCTGGCATGCTGTCCCCTAAAAACTGTGGGCCCCGGAACGGTGTTCTGGTGTGTTCCCCCTTGCTTTAACTCCTGCCCAGCTCCCTTTCCACAATACTCCTTCCTAGGCAGTCATTGCGCATCTTGTATGTGTGCAATGGATTCTTCTTTCCTATGCAAAGTACTTTACACTTGTATTTATTGAATTTCATTCTGTTTACCTCAGAGCATGTCACCAGCTTGTCTAAACCATTTTGCATTGTGATCCTACCCTCCAAAGCACAGCCTGGTATCATCCTCAATCTTTATAAGTGCACTCTTTATGCCATCATCTAAATCAATGATGAAAATATTGAACAGAAATGGACCCAGAACTGATCCTTGCGGTCGTCTTACTGTGGTTTTTAATTTGTGGTGTACATTTAGGTTAAGCCACTATTATGGTGTCTTTCAAAAGTTTCCATGGAGCTTGCAGGGATTTCACTTTTGGCACTGTACCTTTTAATCTCTCTTTAACTAACTCACTCATTTTTGTATAGTTCTCCTTTCTAAAATTAAACATTACAATTGTGGGCTCCTTTGGTGATTCCTCCCCACATGGGGCTGTTAAATTTTATTATGTTATGGTCACTAATACCGAGTGGTTCAGCTATATTTATCTCTTGGACCAGATCCTGAGCTCTACTTAGGACAATATCAAGAAGTGCTTCTGCGCTTGTGGGTTCCAGGACTAGCTACTCCAAGACTCATAGAAGCTTAGAAGAACAGAGTTCAAATGGACCACAGGAGGTCATATGGTCCATCCCCCTGCTCAAAGCAAGAGCAACACTAACTAAATCATCCCAGTCAGGCTCTGTCAAGCCAGGACTTAAAATGTCTAAGGACGGAGATTCCAACACCTCCTAAACTGCTTCACCATCCTACCAGTGAAAAAGACTTTCCATGGTATCCAACCTACATCTGCCCCACTGCAACTTGAGACCATTGCTCCTTGTTCTGTCATCTGCCAACAGCCCAGCTCCATCCCCTCTGGAACTCCTTTTCTGGTGTTTGAAGGCTGCTATTAAATCCCCCTTCACTTGTCTCTTCTGCAGAGTAAACAAGCCCAGTCCCTTAATCTCTCTTCATATGTCAGGTTCCCAGCCCCTTAATTATTTTTGTTGCCCCCTACAGGACGCTTTCGAATTTGTCCATGGTCTTCCTGTAATGGTGGGGTCAAAACAGCATCCAAGTGTGGCCTCCACAGTGCCAAATAGAAGGGCATAATCTCTTCCCTCGATCTGCTGGCAGTGGTCCTACTAATGCAGTTCAAAATGCTGTTAGACTTCTTGACAATAAGGGCACACCATTGACTCAAATCTAGATCTTGGCCACCATAACCCCCAGGTCCTTTTCTGAGGAACTACTGCACAGCCAGTTGGTCCCCAGTTTGTAACAATGCATGGGATTCTTCTGTCTTCAGTGCAGGACTCTGCGCTTGTCCTTGTACGACCTGAACAGATTTCTTTTGGCCCAATCCTCCAATTTGTCTAGGTCACTCTCTATCCTATCACTGCCATCCTATGGCCTACCACTTCCCCCAACTTAGTGTCCTCTGCAAACCTGCTGAGGGTGCCAGTGCAATCAACCCCATCCTCTAGTTTAGATCGGTAATCAGGACCAGTCCTTCCACAGAAGTGACATAAGGCGATTGCCTAGGGTGCCAAAAAATAGGAAGCACCAAAGGCCGGGCTGGGGCTGCTCTGTTCCTTGCCGGTGGCCGGACCCCCACCTGCAGCGCCACTCTCTGGCTGGGGATGGACCCCTGCCTACGGCCAGAGCCCCGCAGCAGCAGTGCCACTGTCCACCTGCAGCCGGATCCTGGTGGTGGTGCCGCACCATCGGCCTCTGGGGGGTGCCAAAGCCCCTGCTGGCCTAGGGTGGCAAAAAGCCTTGGGCTGGCCCTGTCAGTAATGAAGATGTTGAACAAAACTATCCCCAGGACTGACCTCTGGGGCACTCCACTTGATACTGCTTGCCAACTAGACATGGAGCCATTATTCTCTACTTCAGGGATCTCAAACACGCAGCCAAAGGGCCACATGCGGCCCCTAAAGCTATTTCCTGTGGCCTGCAGTGACATGACCATTATCAATATTTTCAATATCATTGTATGGAAAGGTTTTAGTGGTGCGGCCCTTGGGCTACCGTACTAGTCCTCATGCGGCCCGCGTGATGATTTGAGTTTGAGACCCTTTCTCTACTTGTTGTGCTTGATGGTCTTGCCAGGTTTTTATTCACCTTGTAGTCCATTCATCCAATCCATGCTTCTGTAACTTGCTGGCAAGAATAGTGTGGAAGATTGTATGAGAAGCTTTGCTAAAGTCAAGCCCACTGTTTTTCCCACATCCACAGAGTGAGTTGCTGAGGAGAGCTTTTTTTTTTTGGTTAAGGGTTGACATTGGGTGCCAACGAGTTTGGAGGTCAAAGCCTTGTTAGGAAGCTCTCAGAGTTTCCTACCAGTCTGCTAAGATCAACACATGGTTCCCCAAATAAACAGATCACATGATACAGTGTCTTCAGTCAAGCAGCAAATACACACTCTACAGACAACAAACTCACCCTAATGGTCATGCAGTTGCTGCACCGTCATCTGGAAAACTCCTTTGTAAAATTCCTCAGTTGTGTTTGATAGCTGTGCTGACCCTCCATAATTTCTCACAAGTGTGAATACCTCAATCAACACAAATGGCACTAAAACGGCTTAAAACCCATAATTTTGCACAACTGTGAAAATGTAAATGGAAAACAATAGGAAAATACAGTTAAAAATAAACTCAAAATTATCAGTTGAAGTGATAAACAAACACAAATAGGCTATGTCTATACTTAGAAAGGTTAGTTCGAATTACCTTAATTTGAACTAATTAGATCAAACTAATAATGATTAGTTTGAATTAAGATAATTGAACTAACATGGCGCACTAGGAAAACCAATTTGAACTAGCATGTCTATGGACAGTACTTGCTAGCAGGGGCATTGCTGGCGCTGGGCACCTGGGGCACTTGCCCCGAATCCCAGTGCCAGTGCCCCGGATCTGGCGGGGCCATCCCGCTCCCAGTCTCCGGCCCAATTGGGCTGGAGATCTGGGGCCCAGCCACTGGCGCCTGCGGCGGCCCCATCCCCAGCCGAGGATCCGGGGCCCGGCCTCCTGCGGTGGCAGTGGCCCCGTCCCTGGCCAGCGATGCGGGACCCAGCCACCTGCAGCTGCTTCCATCCCCGTCCCCAATTGGGGATGCGGGGGCCTGGCTGCCTGGGGCTGCTTCTGTCCCCATCCCCGGCCAAGGATGTGGGGCCTAGCTGCCTGCAGCGGCTTCCGGCCCTGTCCCCGTCAAGGGGGTGGGGACTGCGGGCTGGGGCGGGGCCTGTGGGCCAGGGGTGAGGCCTGAGCCTGTGCCCCAGGTCCCTCCCCGAGGCAGCGACGCCCCTGCTTGCTAGTTTGAATTAGGAGAGGGGCACCATGGGAGGTGTGGCAACATGGCACCAAAGAAGGGCCATGCCTCCACCCAGAGCTGGGCGGCGGGGAAAGCGTTCCCAGACCATCTCTAGTCCTGCTGAGCTGGGTGGGGGAGAAGGCACCCCCAGCTCGGCTCTGGGTGTGCTTGGCAGGCGCAGGGAAGGGACCCCATGCCCACTCTGTCCACACTGGATGGATGTGGGGAAGGGACCCTGCGTCCGGCTTTGACAGTGCTGTCTGGGCATGGGGAAGGGACCCCGCACCCGGCTGCAGGAGCACTTGCTGGGTGCGGGGAAAGCACCCCCACCCCAGCTGCAGGAGCGCTTGCTGGGCATGGGCTTTCCCTGTGCCCGGCAAGTGCTCCTGCAGCTGGGTGCAGAGTCCCCTCCCTGTGCCCGGCCAGCGCTGTTAAAGCCAGGTGTGGGTTCCCCTCCCTGCCACCTGACCCTGGCTGAACTCGGCCTGTGGCGGGGAAGGCACCACCCACCTGGCCAGGGGACTGGGACTGGCTCGGGGTCGAGTAGTGGAGGGCATCTTTGGGGCTGTGGCACTGGACTGCCCTGGCCATTCCCTTCTCAGGGCAGGTACTTCCTTCCAGGGTGCCATGCACCCTGGGAGGAAGAAGGTCAAATTGCATTAATTTGAACCAACAATTTTGAACTTAAGGATGGTTTATAAGTCTGAACTGAGCTTTCCTTAGTTTGATCTAAGGGAACTCCTTAATTCAAACTAATGAAAGCTAGTGTTGCCATGCATTAAGTTAGTTTGAATTAATCCTCATTAATTCGAACTAAATTGTAAATGTAAACATACCCATCGAGGAGGAAGCAGATTGTCACAGAGATGTTAAATGAATGAGAAATAGGAGCTGTGATTGATCCAGCAGGAATCACCTGATGCACGGACAGAAACTGACAGGCGGTATGGACAGAAAACAATGGAAAAAGCTTTGTTCGTTGAAAGCAGGTTCATAAAAAACTCAAGTCCAGTACAATTCGCTGGACCTAAATAGCAATGGAAAGACTCCCATTAACCTCATGGGTGTCAGACCAGGCCCTGTACCTGAGGCAATAAATGTGGAGGAAAGAGATATGATAAATGTTCTTGTGGTTGCATTTTCACTCAGATGGTTTGACAATGATTGATTCTTTCCTGTGTTCTGGTCTCCTTCTGAGTCTTTACATTTTATTTCCTCTGTTGAGTGCCATTGACATTTACAATAAAGCTCTATTAAAGACTGCTCTAAAATCTCCACTTGTTGGGTGGAAAGGTCAATGGTTAAATACAGAAATGAGGAGAAATCTTTGCTCAGGGCGTGGCCTTATGCAGGGTCTGAGGGTGGCATGGAGGGGTGGGAAGCAAGGCAGTGGAAATTGTTTTCACCAGCAAAGTTGGCAAATTCCATTTCTTAGGCCCTGGTCCCGCTGTTCACCTCTGGTTCAGAGCTCCAGCGTGGGCAGGGCTTCACATGCCTGGAGCATGACTGGGTTCCTAAACTGGAATTTTTACTACTTAATTAAGAGGAAGGAGGGATAAATAATAAAGCTGACATCTGCTGCCCTCCTTCAAACCAGACCATCTTCAGTGTGCTACCCTTCCCCATGCTAGGTGGAAAGCGTCCCCCAGGATTACCTAAAGACAGGGGCCAGCAACCTGAAAGCTAAGAAGAGCCATTTTTAATAATTACTTCAATAACCAAGTGTTTTGAGAGCTGCAGTGGGGGTAGCCTCTGACTGGGGGTGCTGGGAGCTGGGTCAGGGTGCCTGTTGCAGAGTCTTTGGTCCCCAAAACCAGGAGTGGGCTCCCCCCGGGGTTCCCTGTTGGCAGGGGGAGTCCAGAGCAGGCTGCTCACAGGGTCCTAGGGTGGCTGGGAGAGAGGGGGTTGGAGCCCAGAGCCACAAGGAGGCAGCCAAAGGGCCATGGGGCTCCCGAGCCACAGGCTGCAGACCCCTGCCCAAAGACGTAGCTGAGATTCACTAAAAACTGGGAGTGATGATTAATTTCAGACAGATCTGATGAGATGTGCCAGAATAAAGCTGTTGTAAACCCAGCACACAGCCCTGCCTGGTGCATAGGTGCTTTGGTGAAGATGTATAGTACAGCTTCCAAAGGGGCAGCTGTGTTACTCTAGTCCAGGAAAAAAAAAGAGAAAAAAAAAGGAGTCTTGTAGCACTTAAAGACTAACCAATTTATTTTTTGCATGAGCTTTCATGGGAGAAAATCCCACTTCATCAGATAAGTGGGATTTTCTCCCATGAAAGCTCATGTGAAAAATAAATCTATTAGTCTTTAAGTGTCACAGGACTCCTTGTTTTTTTATATAGTACAGCGTCACCTAGGGGTGGCTCATGATATCTGATCTGCTCTGTGATCAGGAATCTCTCTGGCTTCTCTTTGCTTTCCTAAAATGGGTCATGCTGAAATGAAGGTATGTTACACACCTCCCAGTCCCCCAGCCTTGGGAAGGTCTATGAATTACTTAGATGTGTAACAGGTTTGGCTGTGCAGCCAGATCTGATGTTTGGAGTTTTCGAGTTAGGATTATAATAGCTGGACCTGAGCTCTTTCTATTACACCAGTTTGATGCTGGGGTTAGATATTGAAATCAATGGAGTTACACTGGCCCAGAACTGGAGTAAAGGAGTCAAGAATCAAGGCATTTCCCATTATTTTATTGAAAGAGCAACAAACTGTCTCCCATACTAAATATGAGCGTAAGTCACCAAGAAGCTGATAATAAACAGTCAGCACTGGTAGGGAGGAAAACAGAAAGCATTTTAATGTGAAGTGTTTAGATGCTGCATTTGTGTAGGTGCAACTTTTTGGTTTTCATCTGATTTGAGACTGGACAGATTCTATTACCTGTGGTGTTGGAGGGGCATGGAAACAATGCAATCAGGGTGTGAGGGTTTCCACACTTTTCCTTCCTCTCTTTCACTCCCCTGACAAAGATCCTGACATGTGCGTCTGCAGCCTGCTTATGTGAGTAATTAAAAAAAAAAACACCAAGCAAACCACCCACTCAGTCCTATCCTGGGCAGGAAAAAGTTGCATTCATAGGGGTGTGGTTACTTAGGGGAGGTGATATCTCAACATATTTATAAGCAAACACAGGTTAGGATAAGAGCTACACTCTCACTGAGCTGAAGAGTTGAAAACTAGCCCGCTACCTCTCTGCTAAAGCAAGGCTAAAGAAAATCTCTGCCGCAATGGGGAGGCAAAAGGAAGTTCTGGCCAGGATTGGAGAGATGCTGAGAATCAGAAATAAACTAGTAAGGCAAGCGCTGGCCGAGTGCCTGGGGACCCTTATTCTTGTGGTAAGTCTGCCTTTTACTACTTAGGGTACTGCTGTGTTTTGGGGTTTTCTTAAAAACTTTTCATTAATATTTAGTTACAATAAAATGTTACCATGTAATATGACTTATTCAGGACCAGGTTAATATTAAAAGAACCTTGCTAAGTTTCTGACCTGCTGGCTGGCACTGTTTCATTGCAGTAATTTGGATGCAAAGCTAAAGTGATATGTCAAAGGAGTCACATTCATCCCCGGAATTTACACCAGGAATGAAACTGGTCAGAGGACTCCAGTAAATATACCACAGGGGATCTAGATTAAAAAGCCTGTGACCAACTTTGTGAAACGAGATTTGCAAGTTGGTAACCAGTGCTGAAAGTATTCACAGGATTTCTCAACAGCGTAAAGTGAGAGGGGCACAGATGGGCTGCTTTGAAGCTCACTACAAAATATTAACCTGGTCTGACTGGGCTGGCTGAATGCTTACCTCTGCTTTGCCCTATGTCTAGCATCAGGGAGCTGGCACTCATCAGACTAGTTAATTAGTCAATAGACATGTAAGATTCATTGCTTCCAACCGAGACAGTAGGCGCCTCCGTCAAGGGATTTAAACTTGAGCTCCTGAAGTGAAGGACCTTCATTTATATCTGGGCATTTACATAAACAAGTGACCGGATTCAGGGGTGAATAGTGGAGCTGTCACTACCCCAGGCTAAGGGGGCATCTAACTAAAGTGGCTCTGTCCCAGCACAGCAGCGCAGATGCTTCCTGCAGCAATGAATAGATGCAGTTAATCCGCTTCCCTCTCCAGCAGTACCTAGGCTGAGATAATAATTCTCCCATCAATCTAGTTGCATCTACACTGGCACTTAGGTTGTCTTAATTACTTTGCTCAACATGAGAAATTTTTGACAGCCCTGAGCAGTTTTAAGAGTGAACCAAGCTTAATTCCATGGTAGCTGCTAGTGCTCAACAGCTCAGAAAATCAGGATAAATATTTAGGTGGCTAAATATGGATATAGGAATCTTGCTGTAGGCATCCAACTTTGAAAATGTTGGCCCTTCCGAATATGATAGGTGGATGACACTGTAATTTAACTAGTGTGCTGATGTTCTAGCACCGGGCACTGGACCTTTGTGCATTGCTTTGAAGACGTTTGATCAGAGTCAAATCTCCTCATTGACCAAGGTGTAAACGCTAAGCAATTCTGTCAACTGTAGCTGAGTTACTGTGGATTAGCCTCCCCTTCAGTGAGACCAGAAGGGTTTCAAACATTATTTGTTAACAAATTTACATAAAGGAAAGACACAGCTTCTTGCATTGTAAATAGCAGCAGGTTTCCCAGTGGGGCAGAGAGGGGAATGTATCATCTGTGTCTTTCTCTGCTGTGTTCAAAAGAAACACAATAAATAAATTTGTGAGTCTTTAAGTGCCACAGTAAAATGCAATCATCTCTTATGGAAAAGCTAGGTTTCTCAGAGTATGATTTTGGCAGAGAGCAGGTGACTACTTGCAACCAAAACAAACAAGAAATGCTGTGGCACTTTTAAAGACTAACAAAATTATTTATCACACGAGCTTTTGTGAGAGAAAAATCCCACTTTGTCAGACACTTTGAAGATGGGCAACTTACAGAATGGAAGGAAAATAAATGTAAGGAAGTGTATGTCATAGGAAGACTCCTTGTTTGTTTTGCTACACTAGACTAACACAGCTACCCTTTGGTACCTGAAACCAAGCTGTGACACTTTCCTGGGAAAGGATTATTTGAAATAAGGGTGGGTAGGAGCTGACTGAATGCTTGTGCAGTTTTTCTCTGTGAATCACCTGTGCTATTTGGCAGGGAAAGCAAATGAAACACATTCCTACTGGCCAGAGCCGGTCCAAAATCCTGTGACATCAGTGGGAGTCTTTTCACTGATCTCAATGAGCTTTGGATCAGGCCCCTCACGTACAACTCCAGGAAAATCCACATGTGGATATGTTCTTGCAGGTACTTCAGGCAAAAGCTAGTGCAAGAGGCAAGGGGAGTAGCCAGCGTATAATCCTGGGGCCACATCACCTGTTGTGTAAAACAAAGGAACAAGAAATCCTGTGGCACTTAAGGACTAACAAATATATTAATTGTATGAGCTTTCATGGGAGAAAATCCCACTTCATCAGACACTTCGAAGAAATCTGACGAGGTGGGATTTTCTCCCACAGAAGCTCATGCAATAAATATATTTGTTAGTCTTTAAGTGCAACAGGACTCCTTGTTTGTTTGTTTTACTGAACTAGACAATCACGGCTGCCCCTTTGGATCATCACCTGTTGTGTTTCAATAGCTCCATTAGCAAAGGAGGCAAGCTGTGCATGGTTCAGTGGTGTGGACAAAGCCTTCGGTAAGGATTAGCAAAGAAAAGGCATGATTTAGACTACCCAGCCTTGCAGATTCTCAACTCCTGCTTAAAGGGTTTGTAGAAGTCACATAATGAGCTTTTTCACAACTCCTCTTGGAAATAGGTTTGTTGGGGACAGATGACAGGGCTCTGCCTGTGCTGGATGGGCCAGGACTCCTGACATGTCACCCATATTGTGGAGCCAGGAGCATCTTTCAAAGAGATTCAGCACAGGGAGGCTGCTCCATTTATGCCCCAGCCTGTCTGCTGCCTCAGTCTCCTTTGGTATTTATTAAGCGTTATTAGAGGCTAGTGTTCTGGCAGAAAAGGTCCATTTAAATAGCCTGATCAGTCCCTTCTTGAGCCCAACTTTGCTTTTTTCAGTTTGCTCTCAATCCCAGACCATCCCTTCTGTGGGGGAGGCTAGAAATAAAAGGACTTAATAGTCAGAGTCTCTGAGGACTTCTCTCATATTTTCGCTTTCATGTAGGCCTGGTAGCAAGTAGTGTTGGTTAATCCTGGGATATCGACGCCCTGATTCTGCCTGGAGGGGAACTGATCACGTGTAGCTTGCCTCTATTTCTTTCCTCCTCCAGTTTTGAGCCCATTGACTGCTTGTTTTAGTGTGGATGCACTGGACATGGTTCTACATTTGGCAAGCTCCACTGGAGGAATAGAGCGCTGATCTGTCTTCCTGGGAGTTACAGCAGGCTGGCTTTCACCCTGCTGGTATGTGGAGTGGTGAATGTGATTAATATCCAAGTGTAATACATTTAGTTTTATAGGGCAGTTTTACACGGAGAGTCTGCAAGCCTGCGTAGTCTGAGTCCTGCCATTCCTTACCGAGACCTTTGTGCACTTCACATTTGCAGCCCACTTAGACTCACACTTTGTAATGGAAGATTTGTGACACTCAAAGGCAGTGGGCGTGATCTCAGTTTTTTCTCATCAGATCTGTCTCCTTTTGCTGGCATAATGATCACAGCACTAAGTGAGGTACTTTACCCTGCAACAGACGTCTTTGTGCATGTATGGTATGAAAACAGTCAGGGATGCGTGTAAAAAATGTTCTTCCTAAATGATTAAGGAAATCATGCAGCAAAAGCCGCCAAGGAAATTAGTTACCTTATGTAAAGATAAACGTCCCTGACAGCTCACTTCTCATTTAAGGTGGGAAAGATTTATGCCCCAGTGCTTCTGTACTTCACCAAATATATTAAGATCTCTTTTGCTTCAAGCTCACTTCTAGCTGTATCTTGTCTTCCAAGTCTTAACCTGCATTTAGGCGCCACCTAAGGTGGATAGTTAGGCAATGCAACTATCAAATGAATTTCACAAGTCATCTGTAGTTTGTTTAGCAGCCAATTAAAAAGAAAACCCATCAGCAGAAATTTTTGCACCCTGCTTGAAACAAAAGGCTTGCAACTGACACATTGGTAGAGAAGGTAAATATAAGAGTTAGCTAAAAAGTTTGTTTCTTTGTTTTACTAAAAAGATGGACTTTGTATCCTTAAGAGGTGTATCTGGCTGGTATAAGAGTTTGGCTCTCTGACTGATTTTTGCATGCTGCTTTTCACTGTTGTTTAGATGCAAGCAATGAGCTAACAGCAGTTTTGAATCAGGCTCTCTTGCTCATTCTTCAAACAGGACTGGTCTGATGAAAGACTGCTGTTGCTAATAGGAGTTTCATGGGTGTAATTACACCACACACCATGGAAACATAAGCTTCATGGTGTGATTGTAAGTGTAAAAGTAAAGGAGTATCCCACTCTGTTGCTAGTGGCATAGGGCCTATGAAACACAGTTAAGTTGTTCTGATTCCATCCAGCAGAGGGCAGTGGTACTCAGTGATTTTAGGTAGTTTGCTACATGTTTGCTTTCTATAGGACTTCGGAAAACTGGTTTGCTTTTAGTCTTGCTAAATGTGGTCCTTGCATTATGTTACTATTTCCTAGAGTTTTAAAAACACAAGTGTAAATTAAACCAACTTTGAGCATTGACAAAAAAAAGTTACATGCAGGTAATGCTACTAAAGAGCCAAAAAACTGGTTGTTGTGGGTGTTTCTCGTGGGCAAGGAAGTCATTTAATGAAGTGACAATGACATCACCTTCCCCTAGAAACTTCCCTCTGAGGATCTCAAAGCACTTCATAAGCAGTAATGAGGCCAACTGCACCCCACCCCAGTGAAGTAGGAAGTGTTTGATTTTCTCATTTTGCAGATGGGAGAAAAAAGGTACAACAAAAATAACAGCCAGATCCTGTGCCCACTGTACTCAGTGTCTTCCTTCCTTGCTGAAGGATCAACCTTGATCAAGGCTTCATGGGAAGTCTGTGACACAGCTAGAAATGACGCTCCAGTCTCTTGGCTCCTCATTGTTTGCGTTTACCTTCATATCACAAATCAGTGGGAATGGGTGATCTTGCTTCAGCGAGGAAAAAATAACCTGTACCTTCTGTTTGAACTGTCCCATGCTGGGTAAAATTCACCTCCCATGCAGGGAATCAGCCCAAAATTTGAGGCCTGCACAAGTGCCACTTAAGCCCTCTTCTTTTTTGGACTCTTAAGTGTTTCCTAAACCTTGGGCTGGTGCTTCTGCCCAGGGCTGAATTCCAACTGTTATTCAGAAAGATCCATTGCAATCTTTATTGCCGCCAGCTCTCCCTTGATCTCCCCTTTCCATGTCAATATCTGTGTGGCTCTGAACGCACTGACTGTAACTGTGCAGTCTGATTAGATGAGCTAATTGCTCCTTCTGGTCTGAAGAGCTGTGAATGCATCCAGACCTGAACTATACAAAGACAGATTTGAGCTGCACACGGGCAAAAGCCCCTTGTAACGTCTACATTGATTCTGCCATCAGAAAATACCATGGCATTCAGCCATCGTAATGGGCCACTTGGCTTGCTCCACAAACAACTTGGAGCCAGATTCTGCCCTCCCCTGGCACCAGAACCAACTTTTGGACTCACTGCTGCTGGCAGCTGCAAAGGGACTGATCCGAAGGCCCTGGGAATCAAAGGGAGGCTTGGCGTTGACCAAAGGCCTTTTGAATAAACTGTGATTTTGCAAAAGAAGGGAGTGAACAAGGCCTTGAAGCTAGCTGCAGAAGGAGGACCCCAGCCTTACCCAGCCTCACCCATTTGAAGGGAGACTCCCTTGTTGGGCCAAGGCTTTAATTTTCATCCTGATTAAGGGTTTTGTTTCATGTGCTGTGCGGAGGCACTTAAAATCTCCCTGTTTCAGCTGTCACTCCAGCTTAAGAGTCTTCAACAGTGTTGTTCAGCTGTTTTGTCTGTAAACGAGTTTGACAGCAACCTGATCTGAATTTTCTTCCCATTTATTGCTGCAAGGACACTACATTTACACCTAGCTGGCTCATTGCCTAGCAGCTACTCTCTGCTTGCTCAAGAGGAAAACTGTCACTCAGATGAGAACATTCTTGCGGGGACATGCCAGTGTTACAAAGCTTTCCCAGGCAGATCCAGGGATCAGGGCCTGGAAAAGTTCAAGAGCAAATACAGTCCTACCTTTTGTGGCTCAGCTGAAGGTGCAGAGAGCAGCCCCTGTGAGATGAGAGGTTAATCAGAGAGCAAAGGTGGCCATTGTGTAGAAGAATACTAGTGATTGTAGCCCTTCTTGGGTGTGAAAACAGAGTTGTTATTCTCCAGCCTCGTTCATAAACCCATCAGTTACATAATCTCCCCATTATTATTTACCCATTCTGTTATCTGCTGGAATCCTTGTATTACTTTCCTTAGTCAGGGCTGGACCTGGCCAACGTAACCAATATGTTTGCAGACAGACAGATGCAGGAAAGGCCAGAATAAGGGAAGTGAGAACAACCCGCAGATGGGAGGAGGTGTCAGCCTCAAGATAGCTTGTGAGTCCTCACAGGACAGGCAAACAGGCCTGCTCTAGCCATGCCACATAGGCAGCCAAGTTTGAGCTGGGCCAGTGTCACCTCCTGTATGTGCTAATGACTGAAAGGCATTTAGGAACCCGTTCTTGCCAGGCAGTTCAGGGCTGGGCAGTTGCCCTATTTAGTGCTGCACCTGCAGCTTTGGATCCCCCAGTTAGTATGTTTGCTGCAAAACGCTGCCTTTGGTGCTCCCATGCCGCGGTGACCAGTGCCCTAATCCAGGGGTTCCTAGCCTTTTTGGCTCGAAGGCCACAGATATCGTTTTTGCACCTGTGATCAGCCGACATTCAGCAGCCCTCCTGCCCATCCTTGGCTGCAGTAAGGACATCGCATGCGTCCTGTAGCCCTGTGCTCTCCACCTGGCTCCCTTCTGCAGCCAGGGGATCAATGCTCTCTTCCCTCTGCTTCCAGCAGGGCCAGCACCGTGCACATATGGACCCAGGTGGAGCACTTTACCCTGCTTCATGATACAGCCAGCGAGAAGGGGGCACAGCTCTCCCATCCCTTGGGCTGCAGCAGGGAGCCTGAACCTGTCTTGTAGCCCCGAGGCAAAGTGCTCTGCCTGGGTCCTTAGGCTGTGGTTCCCTTCTGCAACCAGCGGCAGAGGAGTTGAGAGCCACTTTGAAAGACCCCACAGACCACTTTTGGCCCCTGGCCCACAGGTTGGGAACCACCGGTCTAATTCAAAGCCATTAGTCAAATTAGCATGGGAAGACTCCCAATGATGTTAACAGGGGCAGAATCAGTCCCTAAATGCTAGATAGGCACACCCAGAGAATCACAGAAATGTTGGGATGGACGGGACCCCTACAACTCCATCTCTTGCGCTAAGGCAAGACCAAGGAAACCTAGCTCACCCCTGACAGCTGTTTGTCCAACCTGTTCTTAACCTGGCCACAGCTTCCCTTGAAGCCTCTTCTGGAGAAACTACCATTTTGGTTAGGAAGTATCTAACTTAAATCTCCCTAGCTTGAGCCCATTGCTTCTTGTCCCGCCTTCAGGGGCATGGGGAACAATTGATCCCTGTCCTTTTTGTAACAGCCCTTAACAAATTTGAAGGCTGTTCTCAGCTGCCCCCCTCAGTCCGCTTTTCTCAAGAATGCCACTGACCTTTCCTCATAGGTCTGGTGTTTCTAAACTTTTGACTTTTTGTCAATCACTTCTGGATGCCACACAATTTGTCTGCATCTTTCTTAAAGTGTAGTGCCCAGGACTGGACACAGTACTCTGCCGATGCCTCCCCAGTTAAATCCTTATCTTAATAAATACTTCTGGGAGTCATTTTAATATGAACATAATCACTTAAATTGTCCAGCGGAGCATAAGGGAGATGAAATACAATAGCAGCTCCTGGCAGTGTGTGATGCAACCCTGGATAGTGTGGTTTTTATTGAAGCTATTTCTATTGCGTGTCACTTTTTATTGGTAACACAAAAATGCTGGAATGAGGTAGCTAGTTAAAGACAACATAGCAGCGTATCAGTTCGCCATATTCCATGTACCTACCTGTGGTCCTTCTTTTTGTATGGTTGAATTGGGGTTCCTGTGGAAAACATCTCACCCTGATGTTAGTGAATTATATTTAGAGCCTATGTAATGTAGATCTGTTACAAAACAACTAATGCATCGTTTAAATGTTCCTGTTCATGCTGGTCAGGGTGAAAATCAGGACATGTAACTTCATCTACTTCTCAGATTTTACTCTGTCTCATTCAGAATAATAATGATAAATGCTGAATTCTTTAATTGGCCTTCTGCTTTCCGAGCCGTTCGGTTCCACTTAGATCATGCTTTCAAACTTTTGTCTGAAACCAGGAAGGCTAGAAACTTTTTCTTTTTAAAAAAGAAAACTGAGATTCACATGTAATCACATGATTCCGGGAGCTCAAGACTTAAGAAAAGCACCAAATATGGTGAGGCGCGTGATGAAAGCACAAGAATAGACAATGGTGCAAAATGTTCAGGGCCTGTTTAGTGTCTTGTGTGAAGGAGGAGTGTCAGAAAAGAACTTGCAAGGGTCTGGAAATGGAAATGACAACTGAAATCTTCTAGAAGAAGTAGTGAAAGATACAAACTTCTGTCCTATCATCAGCAGGGCAGATCAGAGGTACCATACATGCCCTGTTGATGGCGGTTTGAGCCAATGCCCTCATGATGAGCTCAAAGAACCCCAACAGCAGAGGCTAGGCTATGAAGAACAGAATTTAATTGCGTGTATCGGTGTTTGCACATACATGATGGCAATTGATTTCTGAGTGGATGAGTAGAGAAGTCAGTGGTAGTGATCTGTTCTCCCTCTAAATTACTTAATTGCTTGGGCCGCTCTCTGTCTGTCGTGCCACTTCACTTTGGGAGTCTGCCTAGAACAACCACACTATTGGATATTTGGGGTCACCCGGCCCTTGGTTACACTGGAGCTCTACTGATTTATACCAGCCAAAGATCTGGCCCTGGTGGGCAGCATTGGCAAGTGCAATTTGAAATGATTCCTAGGGGCTAGGGAGGCGTGATTGTTTCTAGCAGAAACCACTGGGAGTAAGACACACCTTTGATTGTTAGGGCCTGATAGAAATGTAGCCATGTGCAGCAAAAGCAGAATTTGGCTTTAAATGCCACCCTGGCCTATAGGGCCAGATTTTCCATTGTGTCACTCCCATTTTTATCCCATTGCTCCCCTAGCTGAATGGATTGTACGAAGCACGGGGGCTCACTCAGCAGACTTTTATGCATTCATGTGGAGGTGCTCTGTGGCATTCTGCCTGACTGATAAGTTTTGTCACCAGTCAGGGGGGGTATGGGGATTAAGAGCTTGTCCACTGGCAAATCTGCGTGAAAGGCTTAGTGGGAAACACGGGGCAATTTTGCACGGGTTTTTTGCAGCCTAAATGTATGTAGATAACTAGCAAATGCTGTCAATTGGCAGGACTGCTAGTTCCTTATGCATGAGGAATATAAATATTTGCCTAACCAAGACCTACTAAAACAAAGGAAAAGACACACTCTTGACATTACAGCTTTTAGTGCTCTTGTTCCGGTCCCTCTGTGTGGCCAAACACCACAGCTGAAGGACCACGTGTCCTGAGACAGGAACACAACAAGCTACAGTAGTAATTGAACCTGCAGCTAGCAGTAATTTAAGGGGCAAAAAGAAAAGAGAAGAATTTCACATCAGCTCACTTGCTTCTATTTGCTGGCTTCACAGTGCCTGTCAGGTTTCACCCTTGCTGCTCCATTGAGTGCAGACAGAAAGACAGGAATGGGGATCAGGGTGCTTGAGGTCTGTTTCTGGCTTTGCCAGTGTTCCCTGCCTGCCCCCCCCCCCCAACGTCAGGGTAAAAGTGCTTCCCCTTCTCCCTCGGGTGCAGAGCTCTCTTTGAGATCCTTGAGCGACAGTCACGCATCGAAGGGCAAAATATCGTAACGTGTCAGTGATCGGCTGGCTGGGGCTTCACTCTCTGTATTTAGTGGGTTTAATACCGAGGGCCTCCCCGTCTCAAAGCAGAGTCCACTAATGCAGAAACGATGCTGGCAAGCAGGGGCTGTGCCACACAGGTGAGGAGTTCTCATTCTGTCCCGTAGAGGATGGTGCTCTGTATCCACCCAAACCAGTTCACTGCAGTGGCTGTTTTGGTTCTTTTGTTGTTTTTCTTATCCGTAGCCTGCACCTGTGATGGCGGAGATGTGAGCTCTGTAGTTGCGATGGACTTAGATGTGGGATATCCTTCTGATAAGTCACCCTGGAATCTATCTGGCCATCGCAATTGTTGCCTGGCAGCTAGCAGGGCACGGTGTTTATTTTATTACTCATTCACTGTTAATTGTAGGGTGGAGAGAGATTCCACAGGTTGAATTCAGAGTCCTGCTACCTTTCTCCCAGAGCTGGCAGCCAGGTGCATCCTTAGGCCCTAAGGGAGAAGACCCAAGCATCACTCAGCAGAGACCCCATCAGTTTACACAGGACACTGAAGGAAACCTGCTGAGACCTTTCCTCTGGGAAAAAGGCGGAAGCACTTTCTCCACCAGGAACAGCTAGATGAGGAGTGTCTTCCCATGCAATTGTTAATTAAGTTGTCACATGGGAACTCAGAAACCTTGGTGGTTGCCACTCTATAGGCATATGGATAGAGAGGTCTCACAAACAATTCGGTGGGCTGTAAGTCCTGTCTCTGAGCATCCCTGGGGGAAGGCAGGGTAGACCCTTTGTGCCCCCTGTTCACTACCAGGAGGCAGCCCAGTGCAGATGCTGATGCGAAGTGGAGCTCATGCTCTCCAGTGTAAACTAGAAGTGATGTCAAGGAAGCCCTTGGAGCTACACTGGAGATTGGGATTTCCCCCCATGCATTAAATAAAAGAGAATGATTCAGACACCAGCTTTAGCTGGAATGGGCTAGATTGCCAGGGAGCTGGAATGGGACAAGTAGGACAAGACTGTTGTGTAGCTCTTGGGTGTGAGTCAGGACTGAGAGATTGCCCTGAGCACACATCCTTGGGCCTCTGCACACTTCCTCCCTTCCCTGCAAGCAAACAGGCTTTATTGCTCTGCACAAACAACCACCGGCACACCAACTGCTTCCGAGTCCCCAGCTCTTGGAAGGAAGAGGCGAGGCAGAGTGCCTCTCCTGCTGCCAGAGACAATGTGTAATTTATGAGGTGTCTGGGCTGAAGCGTTTAACATCCTCGCTCACCATAGGCACTGTTTGTGCCACAGGCAGCTTGAAGTCCCGAAGTAGGGTTAAGGACGGAGAAAAAATAAACCACTTGGCTCTACTGTAGCCTAGTGTATGAGCCTCTGCATAAATACTAGTGCTGGCCAACGGCAGGCAGTGCCCTGGCATCAACCCAAATTTGCCTTGCTGACAGCTACGATCTAGCCCCCCCCCAGGCTGCTGGGGGCACCTTAAAGCAAGGATATTGCTCCAACAATGTTTTCCAGCCAATTATAATCTTCTGTGCAAATGCCATCAAAATAGAGCTCATCCTGTTTTAGTACAGAGCCCAAACACCCACTGATTCCTGTTCTATGTAAAGAATGAGAGCACGCTAGGTACAACAGGTTTAAATGCCTCCTGTAGTGTTCCTAGATGGGTAGGCAAAGAAGACTGTTGAATGCCAGTAGACTCTGAGGGAAGACTTTGATGGTTGTATTAAAGGGAGGGTTCAGGAAAGCAGGTAGTCAAGAGAAGAGCTGAGTCTTGGGGCGAAATGGAGATGGAAAGGATTACGGGATCAGCTAGGTGCAGAAAGGCTGGACAGGGAGTTGGCAGCAGCCTTGAGGAGGGAGGTATGACATTATGGAGCAACAAGGAGAAATGGGGTTGGAGAAGATTCGGGTGCTTCACGGAATTGGCTTGAGGCAGGAGAAAGGGGTTTAAAGAAGACTGGAAAGCCTATGTAGGAATGTGAAGACCAGAGTGGAGAGGATTTTGTAGGCTTCAGATGGTGGGGGTGGTCAAAGCCTGGGCAAATTCATGACCCTTCTCCCTGGCGTTTTCTACCCGAGCCAGCAAAGTTCATTGGAAGCATTCATGATTTGTCCTGCAGGATGAGTGCACTGAGGGGAGGTGGGCTGGAGAACTCAGGTGGAAACTAGTCAGGAGGCCTTGGACATTTTCTTAATTCTGAAAGAAAATCCAAGGGTATGGTTTTACTCAGTTCTTTTCTTCTTTCAGATGTTTGGCTGTGGCTCAGTTGCTCAGATCGTGCTCAGCAGAGGAACCCATGGAGGCTTCTTGACCGTTAACCTGGCCTTCGGCTTTGCCGTCATGCTCGGTATTCTGATAGCCGGGCAAGTATCAGGTATGTGGATTCCACCTTGCGGCTTTGTTGCAAGCCTATGGCTCCCTCTTGCCGTAAGGTCCTGGCCATGTGCAGATGTGGAGCTGGAGGTCAAAGGACACATCAGAGTTTATAACTCTTTGCCTGCCTGCAGGAGAGTGAGGAACTCACCCTGAGGAGAGAATGATCTCTTGTTGGTCATTTGTTTCTCAGTTGCTCTTGCTTGCTCTTTGCTTTCAACTTTCCACCCTCCACTTGTTGAATGCCTGCTTCTGGCACAGGAAAACCAGTACAAGTGGATACTATCGTTTTTGGAAGTCAGTGGCACTCAGATTCTGTATTGATGGTGCTCAGATAGATAGATAGATAGACAGATAGACAGATCAGCTTGTTCTTGCTTAGACCTCACAGGCTCAAAGAAATTAGAGATGGAAAAAGGCCTGTTAGAGCATCTAATTCTTTCTCCAGTCCTGTCCCCTACAGTGTATTCTCAAGGGCTTTATCCAATGTAGTTTGCAATAATCCGATGTTGGGGCTTTCCCTTGGTGAACCCCCCAGTAATTGCTCAGTGTTTTTCCCTAATCCCCAGGTATTGGCTTAGCTCTGTGCATGTGGCTTACCCCCTGTCTTACAATGAAGAGGGTCATACATCTGACCTGCTTCTCAGTGGCTACACCTCCTTTAAGGATTTCATTGGGACTTAGGGTGGGTGAGGATCTTATGACGTTATTCTGGCTGGTGAATTTGAGCTGGGTTGGGGGTGTGTATATTGTGTCACACACAATCTCAGCCTGCCCCGGCAGCTGTGCTTTTTCTGTGAATGCAGGCATGTCTTTCTGAATGTGTTGGCCCCTCTCTGTGTATTCGGGAGCCAGATTCTGCACCCAGAACACTCTAACATGAAACTCTTTCACAGGTGGCCACTTGAATCCTGCTGTAACCTTTGCTATGTGCCTCATGGCCCGGGAGCCATGGATTAAGCTGCCTATTTACATCCTGGCACAAACCATTGGTGCTTTCCTAGGAGCAGGCATCGTCTTTGGGTTGTATTTTGGTAAGTGAACAAAGCATTCAGCTTTTGGGCCATCCCTCTCTCTGTGTTCTCTTATGGTGTGAAAAATGTCTTCACCATCCAAAAGAGGGTGTTTTCAGGAGCATGACACAGTCAGAGAACAGGACAGACTGAAGTCAAAGTTAACTGTTACTGTATTATGGGACCTGATCATTCCTGCTACATACAGGTGCTGAGCCTGGGTGATCTGCACCAGGGTCTTGAGGAAGTCACAGGATGCGTGGTAGCCTACAGCTTTCAAGTAACTGTGTCTTCTAAGTGGCTGCATTACAGCCAGTTCTGTGGTGCTCAGTAATGTGTGTGGTGTTAATGTCCCATTCAGTTAAAGCTAAAAAGGGCCATTTCTTAAAGAGCATATATACCAGTACTAGAATACTTAGATGGGTGAACTTGAGCACTTCTTATTAAATAAGATGATAACAAGCATCACAGAAACTTGGTGGAATGAGGCTAATCAACAGGCCACTGTAATGCCAGGGTATAACCAAAATTTATCAGGACAGACTAGGTCGTACTGGTGGTGGAGTGGGGCCATATGTGAAAGAAAGTACAGAGTCAAGAGAACTAAAAATCTAAAATAAACCAAACTGTGCAGTAAACTTATACTTGAATAATGAGAATTTAGCTGGAGAGACATACTTCTGACCACCTGACAGGATGGTGATAGTGAGTGTAAAATGCTCATGGAGATTAGAGAGGCTCTAATAATAATAATAATAATAATAATAATAATAATAATAATAATAATAAAGGATTTCAACTATTCAGTGTTGACTGGGTACATATCACCTCAGGAGAGGATGCAGATGTAAAATCTTGGGACACCTTAAATGACTTTTTTTAGAGCAGTGAGTCCTAGGACCCACAAGAGGAGAGGCAATTCTTGACTTAGCCCCAAGCAGAGCAGAGCATCTGATCCAAGAGATGAACATAGCTGAATTTCTTGGTAATAGTGAGCATAACATAATAAAATTTAACATCCCCATGTGGGGCAAAACACCAAAGCAGCTCACCATGGTAGTATTTCATTTCGGAAAGAGAACTACATAAAAATGAAGTAGTTAATTAACCAGACATCAAAAGGCACAGTGCCCAAAGTGAAATCCCTGCAAGGTGTATGGCAACTTTTTAAAGACACTAGAATAGAGGCTTAATTTAAATGTATACCCCTTATTAAAAAGCATTGTCAGAGGACCAAGAAAGGCTACTGAGGAGAAACTAAATGATTTCTTTGCATCAGTTTTCATGGCTGATGATATGAGGGAGAGTCTTAAACCTGAGTCATTCTTTTAGGTGATAAATCTGAGGAACTGTCCCAGATTAAGGTGTCAGTAGAGATTTTGGAACAAACTGATAAATTAAATGGTAGTAATTTACCAGGATCAAATGATATCACCCAAGAGTTCTGAAGGAACTCAGACATGTAATTGCAAAACTACTAACTGGGGTATGTATCCTTTCATTTTAATCAGCTTCCGTACTAGGTGACTAGAGGATAGCTAATGCGATGCCAATTTTTAAGAAAGGATCCTGAAGTCATCCTAGCAATTACAAACTACTAAGCCTAATTTCAGTACCAGGCAAATTGGTTGAAACTACAGTAAAGAACAGAATTATCAGACACATAAATAACCACGGCTGAGAGAAGAGTCAGCATGGTTTGTGTAAAGGGAAATCATGCCTCTGCAATCAGCTAGAATTCTTTGAGGGGGTCAACAGGCATGTGAACAGGGTCATTCAATGGCTATTAGCCAGGACTGGCAGGGATGTAAAAATCATGCTCTGAAGAGTCCCTAGCTTCTGTTTGCTGAGCATAGATAACGGGATAGATCACTTGACGAACACCTGCTCTGTTCACTCCCTCTGAAGCATCTGGCATTAGTCACTGTAAGAAGAAAGGATGTCAGGCTAGATGGAACAGTAATCTGACCTAATATGGCTGTTCCTATGTTCTAAAAACATGGTGATTCTGTGTTGTAATACTTATAAATCCAGGTTTTAAATCTAGAAGACTCGTTATATCCACTGCCCCCACTGCACCCTGCCTTGGGTTCGGTGACCCTGTTGAACCATCAGCTGAAAAGACTGGCCATGAATGACTGACCCAGCTATGTTTCCCATTCTAGATGCCATATGGGCTTTTGCCAACAACCAGTTGTTTGTAACGGGACCAAATGGCACCGCTGGTATTTTTGCTACATACCCATCCGAACATCTGGATGTGATAAATGGATTCTTTGATCAGGTAAGAGAGTTGAGGAGGCTGGTATGAGATCTTGCAAGAGAGTCACGGGCCTCTTACTCAATTTCAAGGGAAACAGTGCTGTGTTTCCTAGGACTGAAATCAGTGACATTCACCTGTTGGGACTCCCAATAACCCATTGGTCCTGCGGATCGGAGGGTAGGAGTGTGCCTGGGAACAGGAATGTGTAACAATATAGATGGCCAAAGTGCAGCCTGCTCATGGAAATACACTCAGATATGGCCAGAACACAAGGGCAAAGTCTCCCATGCTAGTAAAAAGTGCCACAGGACCATTAACGATCACACATGGACAGAACCCTGATTTTCTTTCTTTCCAGAAAAGTAGTGTCTCACAACACACAATCACACAGTGCCACTGAACACCATGCTGGAGGGGTGGGCGCGGGGGGTGGGAGACAGACCCATAGAAGGAATAGTAGTACAAGGGAATCATGAATATGCCTCTCTATAGGTATGTCTACACTAGGGGCTTAAGTTGATTTAAGGAAAGCCCTGACCACATTTGGCATTTATTAAGGTGGCTTAAGGGCTTCCTTAAGTTGACTTAATAACTCTCACTCTTTAAGTCGACTTAGGCATTAAGTTGACTTTATTAAGTTGACTTAATGTGATGTGGCCATCTAAGTTGCCTTAAGAAGCTTTATGTAATAACATGTGCCTGGTTAAGTCGACTTAGTAAAGCTGAGTTAAGGAAACACGTTTTTATTAGGACACTTTCTTAATCCGCCTTAACCAACGTTGACTTAAGAGAAGTGTGGACTCACTAAGTCAACTTAATAAAGTCAACTTTAAGTAGACTTTATTAAGTCGACTTAACAAAGCCTTGTAGTGAAGACATACCCCTTCGGTTCCCGGGTCTCCCTTCTAAGTGTCAACACTGACTGACGTTATCTGACTTGTGAGTATAGGTTGTGAGTGGACTGACTGGTTAATTTGCTCTGGGACCTAGGGGTGCTAACAGTCTCTCTTTAGATTCATGGAAAGTCAAAGACCCAGCTCTCAGCTCCTAACTGGTTTCAGTGGGAAAGAGACATTCTGCGTTCCAAATGTTTCCATAAGGACCTTGCTCATTTGTTGCTAGGGCTGGGCTATTTTCTTCCCATTTTGTCTTCCCTTTGGTTTTCCCTGTATGGCAAGGGAAAGTTTTAGTAATGTGACCACATCCTTCTCAATCCTTGCTGTCCATTCTAGAGGAAAATTTCTGAATGTGCAGCATTTCATCTAGTAGCTAGATGGCTTTGCTAAAAGTCTGATGAAAACTCAGCCATTTCTTTTTCTCTTCCTCTCCTGCAGTTCATTGGCACTGCATCCTTGATTGTTTGCGTTTTGGCTATTGTGGATCCCTACAACAACCCAGTCCCCCGGGGCCTAGAGGCTTTCACCGTTGGCTTTGTGGTTCTGGTTATCGGGACATCCATGGGCTTCAACTCTGGATACGCCGTCAACCCAGCCAGGGACTTTGGGCCTCGTCTTTTCACAGCCATTGCTGGCTGGGGCACTGAGGTGTTCACGTAAGTGTTTTCTCCACTTAGCGTTCATTACATAAATTTGATTGGATTGTAGCACGTAGTGGCCAAAAGGTAACTCAGTTGAGTGGGTAGTACTTCTGACTGTGGCTGTCGGAGAGAGACACGGGCAGCTTGGAACTTTTGAGGCACCTTTGGGTCACGTTAATATTCCTACAAGGCACTAATCTCTCTGGAGATTGCCTGAGCAACAAGAAGCAGCCGGGAACAGAGCCGTTTCCAGAGATCAGAGCTTATTCTCTGGCACTGCTAGCAAGCTGTAGGCCTAAGAGCAAGTGAAGAAAGTGTAGTCATTTGCTGACCTTTAACTCTTTTGATGCCTTTCATGCCTATTAGCAAATGGAAGTGATGGGGAAAAAAATAGAAGGGGAAAGTCTTCCCTGTGTAGACATGGGTGGGACGACACCAACAGCTGTCTATAAGGAGGCACTCATGCTCCCTGATCTGGTAGGGTGACAGCAGAGTGTCTTGGTGCCTCTGAAAAGTCCTCTGTATCATTCAAGCTGTGTGTGTGTGTGGAGGGGACCTTTTCACAAGCATCTACATGACTGAGGAGCCTAACTTTGTTTTCAAAAAGGACTCAGGCACTTAGAAGTCTCTTTCTCCTCGAATGGCATTGGGAAGATTTGGAGATTACTAGAATTTGGGACATTCTGGCTTCCAAATGCTGATGTCCCAGCCCCCATTCCTCATATGGCCTTTTCTTGTGTCTTTCAGTACTGGCAAGCATTGGTGGTGGGTGCCAATTGTGGCGCCCTTCCTTGGGGCAGTTGCTGGTGTGCTGGTTTACCAGTTGATGATTGGATGCCATGATGAGCCTTGTCCACCACCATCCACGGAGCAGGAGAATGTCAGGCTGGCCAACGTGAAACAAAAGGAACGAGTCTGAGGAGGCCACCTCCTGCGGCTGGCAGTTAGGGACATTTTTCACAGGACTGCAGTAACTGAAGAGAAGGAAAAGATAACAAGAGATTCAAGAACAAGAGACTCCACTTCTTGAGATATTCTGCCCTAATTTCTTTGTGCACCCTGATGCATTTGCTTTAGAAATTTGCTCTGGAGACTTTCCCATTTGCACCACCTAGTCTAATCCTAGTAAAGGGGAGGTTGGCAGTGCTGTCAATGGTTAGAGCACAGGCCTGACTCAGGCAACCTGAATTCTAATCGAGCTCTCCTACTGGCTTATTGCATGACTTTGGGCAATTCACGTCACCTCTCAGTGCTTGTTTCTCCATTTGCAAGGGAGGATGATGAGATTGCCTCACAGGCACTTTTATCACGTGCTTTGAGATCCCTGAATGAAAATATTTACCTAAGTGTGGAAGAGAAGCAGGCCGTTGCAGGCTGCTGTTGAATTCATTCCTGGTGTAATTCTGCTGACGTCAGTGAGGTTACACTAGGGATGAACATGGCCCATTAAATCTGCAGTGCGTTCCTCTAACAGAAGAACACTGAAGTCCGCATCGACCAGTCTTTTAGGTATAAAGTCATGAAAGAGTGCTGAACTTTAATTTTGTACTAGGACAAAATCTTTACAAACCAACTTCACTTGGTTATTTGATCCTCAGTGTTCACTGTCTCACCGTGTTGTTGAAAACAATATTTAGGAAAACCCTGATCCACCAGAAATTTCCCTGGGAAAGCAGTTTTCATGAATGCGTTAGCAGATATTATTCATTAGTGAGGGTTATACAAGATCCCAGGTTTTGCATGTAAGGTACAAGGAATGCAGGTAGGGGACTGTTTCACTGAAAATAGGGTGCTTGACTCTCAATAAGTTTGTGTTTGTTCATGTAAATTTCGTATTAGCTTTATGTATATAATAACGAGATAGGGACGAGTACATTCAAGGGTGATATACGGGAGCTGTTTTATTCATTAATTGGTTTTTGATACCCCACGGCATTTTCAAAGTACTGTCATATTGGTGGAGAAGCTCCAAGACCCATGTTATTAGAACGTTTTTGATAGCCATGCCACCATGTGGTCAGAGCATCTCAGTTCCCATGGTGCCAAGTCATTAGAGTACTCATGGCATCATCGCATGGTACTCAGATTATTAGAGTACTCATGGCATCATGTGATTAGCTCATCTTTGATTCCCATGATGCCATCTTGCTGGAGAATCTCTTTCCAGTTCCCAGGATGCGCTGTTATTATAGCCTCTTAGCAATGGCATCAGAAAATCTTTAGTTCACGTCATGCCATGCTATTTGACCTTCTTTGAGTCCAGTGACACCATGCTGTGAAAGAATCTCTGGTTCTCATGGCATCATAGCATTAGAAACCCCTTTGATACTTTTCCTTTAAAGCATGAATTCCTTGAAGTCTGCTTCTCATATACAGTGTATTTACAGTCAGTAGAACTTTTTATTCTTTTGTGTGTCAATACTGAGATTGTAAAATGGCTGTTCCACCTTTTTTTTTTTTTAAATAAAACCAGTTTCCAGTAACGTTTGACACTTGGCAAGTCATCTGTGACAGTAACCTGCATGTTAACATTCTCTAGCCCATTTCATCCCTTGAGAATCTGTACAAGGAAAGGGAAATCTAACTTTACTAGCAAAGTAGTTGAGTGCTTCCTTCATGCTGTATTCCTAACCTTTTCAGTTGTACTTTGTGAGGCTAAGGTGAGCCTATGCAAAGATCAGAGCTGTAGAGGAGATCTACTGCAGGTGTAAAATTATGCATTTAATCTTGTTAATACCAAAAAAAAAAAAAAAAGCGCCGGTTCCATAGCATGCACTGAAAATTGGTTACAGGTTTGCTGGAAGAAAGGGAAAGCACAGGATGAGATGAATCTATGCTGACTTTGAACACCCATTAGAAATGCGGAACATTATCTGAGACCATCTCACCATGTTCTTGCTTATTTCAGAGGAGCAGTTACAGTAAAAGAAATAACAGCTTTCTTTCAGTCTCAGTTCATTTCAGTCTAATTCGGAAGAGATTAACGCTATTGTAGGTGCATATGCTAGTTCAAATTCAAGAGACGTCTTCTCCTATGAGACAAATCTGTATGGTAAACCTATAAAGCTGGCAGATTAGAGATTGTGTTACTGTCTAAAAATCTTAGTACTCACTTTTAGAAGTATTACTAAACTAAAGAGGGGAAAGGAAGCCATAATGTTACCTTCAGATGGTACCTTCAGCAGTAGCTGGTGTTGCTATCAGGTCTCAGCCCTGTTTACACTCATGTTAGATACCTGGAAAGAAAATTATTGTGAAAACTATTCTTTCAGTTTGTGTGTTACTGTTAAAAATAGATGTTCCTCCCATACGTAAATTTCAAACCAATGAGGTGTTTTGAAGATACCACTTCACCCCTTTGTTCAATTGTAAATGTCCTCTTAAGCTTTTGTAATAAATTTATTTTGAAATAAGAACCAACTCGACTATTATTACAGATTTTTGTTTTAATGGCAGGGGTAATTAACCGCTGGAACAGATGTCCAGTGGATGTGATGGATTCTCTGTCACTGGGGGTCTTCGTCAAGACTGTATGCCTTTCTAAAAGCAATGATCTAGTTAAACTGCAAGCTTGCTGGATTAGATGTAGGAATCATGTGGCCTGTGTTACACAAGAGAGGAGTGACAGTGCTGGTTGAGCACTGAAGATTAAGGCCCCCAGCCACTGGAGTCATAAACAAAAGAAGAATGGAGCCAAGAGAGTGAACCTGCGGGGAATGGGCTAATGAGGAGCAAGCTGGGAGGCTTGCTAAGCAGGCCTTGTGAAAACCTGTGTGGGGTTGGGGAGGAAGGTTGACCAGAGGCTTGCTGAAGGGAGGTGGTAGGAGCACTAGCTGGAAGGGACAAGGGGTCAGTAGCCTGAAAGGGGGACACCTCCGTGGGAGGTGAGCTGCCCTGATCAGCTGTCTGAGCCTGAGAGGCTCCAGACCAGAGATGGTAGCTGGACCTGTTCATAGTTGCTGATGGGAAAAAACCCTGTAAATCAAGAGCACTGGTGGGAACGCCAAGTTGCACCTGCATGTTGTTTATGGGTGAAGAAGCCTGCAGTAGTAAGGGGTGAACGCAGACCCTTTACCTGTGAGGGCTAGTCTGGGGCCAGAAGTGAGTGATTGTGGTTGGTGGCCCTGAGATGGAGGCCACCCTGCAATGGCTGGTGAGGCAGCAGGAGCAGAGATAGTTGGCTATGCAAAGTTTCCAGCAAGTGGAGAGATGGGCCTTGCTCACCTGGCTGGTGGAACAGCATAAGAAACAGCAGGATTTTATTCGGGAGCAGGCCAGCATCCATCAGCATTGCGGGTGGACTGGGAATGTGCAGCCCCAAGCCTGTGCCCAGCGGCTGACAGATTGGGGGACCTGCTGGCTGAGGCCTGAGACCCACAGGCAATAATCCTGGAGCATTCTCCATAGCCTGCCAGCAAATGTGTGGGTGCTGGCTAGGCAGCACCAGCCACGGATAGGAGATGCTGCAGCAAATTGACAGAGGAGCATGTGGAGGCAGATTTGCCCTGGAGAGAAGACCTGCCTGACCAGGGATGAGGCCGCGGCAGGAAGCCCAAGGACCCAGCCCTCCGGAGGGGTCTGGAGTGGTGGAGGGAAGAGCCCTGGGAAGCTGATGGTGGAGTTGGGCAGCTGGTCTGCTGGCAACAGTGCCGTAACTCGGCATTTCGGCATCCCTTATAATGAGCAGTGCCTGGAGCAAGTGGTGTGGAACGCACGCTTTGATAGAGGGCTAGATGGAGCTGCTCCAGGGCACCCAGGGCAAAGTCCCATTCGCCCCACCCTAGTGATGGTCCTGGCTGGCAATGAGGACCGTTGCACCATAAGAGAACTGATTTCTTCTACCTGGACTGTGGCTTTGCTGAATTTTGTGGTTGAACTGAGATGGGAGGGCCTGAAGGCAAGGGCCTGAAGCTGTCCACTGGAAGGTGGGGAGCAAGTCCTGGAAAGGTCTGGTGGATACAGCCTCCGCCTGCTTGCTCGCCTGCAGGGGCTGGTGAAGCCACAAGGGATGGTCCCAGGGTGAAAGGCCTAAGGTATCCATTTGAAAGAGGATGTTCTGCATGGTGGCCCAAGGGACCCTAGACATGTGGACCATGGGGCAGATTTGATTGGAATTAGGTGAGATAATACTACGTCTACTGTACCTGTTAGTGCTGGGCACGGACTGGACCCCCTTCTCCGGGGGAAAAAGGCAGATGGAGAAGGAGAGGGGGAGTGGGAGGCCCCCAGAAGGGTGGAGCTCAGGAGCTAAGGAACCCCAGTGAAGGGCAACACCTGATACCAGCACCCAGAAAGGGTGACAGGGGAGTCCCCACCCCCTGAGTCCAGAGGAGAAAGATACAAGACCTTAGAAAGCAAAGCATGAGGGGATGGGACGAATGGCTAGCCCAGGTCCTGTGGACAAGGGATGAGGGTCAGACCTGAGTCATCCCAGGTGGGCCTGAGAACCTGGTGGTCCTGGCGAAGGTCAGAAAAGGACTTGAGCCCCTTTTGAGATGTGAGTGAGGTGGCCCCTGGGCATGTGACAGGTGGGTGGTTGCATTGCTTTGGGGTCCCCTGAACCCCCATGCAGTGTATGTTCTGTGGGTGGGGGAGTTAATGAACAGAAGAAAGTGACCCCCGAGAATCACCCACCCTGCTTGGATGCTCTGGGGAGAGGATGAAGGGGATGGGAACGAGGGAAGCTGGTAGTTCATAAGGGGCGAGGGGTGTGGCTGGAGCACTGAGGGTTAAACAGCCCCCTGCAGCCCCAATTAAATGGGAGAGGAGCCAGCTGAATAGGCCTGCAGGGAATGGGCTAACAAGGACGAGCTGCGAGACTTGCTAGACAGGCCCTTTCAAAGCTTGCAGGAAAGTGCTCGGGTGTGACCAGAGGCTCACTGAAGGGCAGCAGTAGGAGCTGTAGCCAGAAGGGGCAAGGCATCAGCCTGAAAGGAAGAAACCTCAGTGGGAGGGAGAAGGTGAGCTGTCGTGAGTTGTTAGCTGAGGCCCCAGGCCAGAGATGGTACATCTGTGTAGTTGGTGATGGGAAGAAAGCCTGTAAATCGAGATCACTAGTGGGAACGCAACACTGCGTCTGCCTGTGGTTTCTGGGAGAAGGCACCTGGAGCAGCAAGGGGGGAAGCATGAAGCCTTTACGAGGTCACACGGGATGTGTGGAATGTTCCTTGCTGGCCTGATGCTTGATGAAATCTGGGAAATCAGGCTGTAGTACCTTGCCTTTCCTGATTTTCAGCCTGGTTTAGGGTACGATGGGGAAGATATGAACTGATCAGTGGAATTTCAATGTCTGTTTTTAATTCTCCCAACTACAGAAATGAAGTAGTGTGTCTAGTCACCATGATTTGAAACAAGTAATTCTCCTGTAATCAAGTTCCAAAGGGGCAGCTTTGTTAGTCTGTTTCGGAAGTGGGATTTTTCTCCCACAAAAGCTCATGCAATAAATAAATTTGTTGGTCTTTAAGTGCCATGGAACTCTTATGTAGCACTCTTTAGTCCCTCCCAAGGCTCCTGAAATCAATTACAGAATTAACTGGTATGAGTCCAGTCTTCTCACACTGGTGTAAATCTGGAGTAACTCCACTGAAATGGAGTTAAAGTTGCTTGATTAAAATCTGAATGAGAATCTGCATGTATGGGGCTCACTTAGCCACCATGGAAATGCAGCCATCTCTGGGGAGCAGCACAGCAGCATTTTAATTGCAGAGAATCTATAGATCAGTTTAGGGCAGGAAATAATGAGAGAGAATAAAACCTCCACCTGAAACTGCAGGAGAAGGGGATGAACAGGTCAGGGAGATAGGTGCCATTTGACCAAATCAGGGCATTAGAAAATACTATAGCCCCTCAAATATATCATCAGCTGCCCTCCTGAGATTGTATTTAAATCAATTACAGTTTGAAGAATTGGGTGCAGATCCAGGAATTCAAAAGCTCTGGCTCTGGGGAGGAGCCCAGACTTAAAATGCAGACCATGAAAAGCTAGGGTATAATACAGTGTGATTTGGATAAAGTCTTCCACTTGCTGCTCCCATTGAATGAGCTGCATCTTGCAGGGGCATTTCCAAAGAGCACCCTTTATGCTGTAGTGACACACAGCAAACCAAAACTTCAGAAGAGGAACTGTCCCATGGAGGAGCTTATTTTGCGGGTTGCTGTCCTTACACGTATTGTACAGCTAGGATGGCCAGATGGATGTGGGGGAAAATGAAACGGGTGGGGAGAGGGAAATAAGTGCTGTACTTGGAAGGGTGACAGACCTGACTTCCCTTTTGTCTGGTGGCATCTACCCTAGCTTTCCTGTAGCTCAGTAGCATTCCCCTGCACTGGCCATTATTACCCAACAAATTTTCCTCACTTTCTGTTCTTCTCAATAGGTTTTTGTACCAGTGCTCTTCATCATTAGTGTTTTCTTTCCCCGGTCTCATAGACTATGTCTATACTAGTAAATTAGTTCAAATTAAGGAGCCTTAATTTGAACCCTCGTTACACTATGTTTTGCCTAGTTGGAACTAAAAAAATTTTAGTTCAAACTAGTTAGTTCAGCTGCTTAGTTCAAACTAATTTGCATATTTGGTTCAAACTAGTACATTGTAGACATGCACGTTTGAATTAGCAGTTAGTTAGAACTAAAAAAAAAAAAAAAAAGTGCTTAGTTTGAACTTTCAGACTACTTAGTTTGGACTAACCAAGTCCAAACTAGGATTTTAGGTGTAGATGTAGCCATAGAGTCCAAGGTCAGAAGGGACCAATATGATCACCCAGTCTGACCTCCCCAGTCCACACAACCTCACCCATCCATTCATGTAATAAAAAAGCTGACACTTGGGACTGAGTTATTGAAGTTCTCAAATTATGTTTTAAATACTTCAAGGTTCAGAGAATCCACCAACAAATAAACCTGCCCCATGTGTTCAGTTAGAGTGCAACACATTAGAGCAGTGGTTTTCAAACTCTTTTCCTTGGGACCCAGTTGAAAAAAATCACTTATGCGCATGACCCAACAATTACATCTTTGAACAATGCATTCCAGTCTTTTGGCAGCAGCAGTAGGGGGTGCCGTGACCCAGTTCTAGGGGACCTGCAACCCAGTGATGGGTTCCAACCCTAAGTTTGAAAACCACTGTATTAGCACAATCTGTAGTCACCACAGCCTGTGGCTTGGATGCCAAATCCAGTGCCCCAAATGCCAATGGGAATCAGAGGCTTCACCTCCTGTTTGACTGTGCATCACGTGTACCACAGCTGGGTCAGCGGAGAATGCCCCAGAGTAGAGGTGCAGTATTCGTTGGACCTCTGGGTGTCTCACACCCAATCACATCCCTATATATAAATATGTAGGTGTTTGCCCAAAGTCTTCTACTCCAAGAGCCACCACTGTTGAGAGGAAGGTGAGGTCAAGAAAGACTTGAGTGTGACGTACAAGTGAGAAATAGACCAAAGAATCCTGAGAAACCATCCCAGACTGCCAGCTGTTGCTAAATAACCTTGCCTGTTTGGCTGGGGCAAGCAATGAAAGATCATGAAATGGCCTCATGCCAAGAAGCTGGGGACTGATTGTACGGTCAAAAATGTTTATTAGATCAAAATATTTTATAGGTACCCATAAAAAAGTCCAGTGAGAAAGTCAAGGCCAGAGTAGAAAAATGTGGAACTGCAGAATGAATTAACTATTTAAAAGGGGAGTTGAGATTCTCTGACAGCAACATATTTCAAGACATTTCTTATATTTGTTATATTCATGGTGTACAGTAGATGGTGTAAAGTAGAATGGAATAGAATCATAGGGTTGGAAGGGACCTCGTGAGATCATCAAGTCCAACCCCTAGATAGACAATAGTAATGGATATTTTTTCTGGAAGGTTGCCTCATAACTTTTCCTTATTTTTTTTGGCATCCAGAATCTCAACACACAAAAAACTAAACCAGAGAGCAACAAAAAAGGCTGCTGCTGAAGGCAGAAAGGTAAAACTCACCCACCTGACTGTAGGCCAGTCCTTTGCTGACTGACTGCTTGGGATATAGATTGCAGGCTTCCCTAGAGAATCTGGGAGCCTGCAAACAGAAGAAGGAAATCCCTTACGATTTAAAGGGATAGTTTGTACACAGTTTTCAACACACCACAGCTATATCAGGTTAGACCCTGGGGCAAGATGAAATAGTGCATTCGCTGAGTTTTTATTAATGCTACTTCACTTATACCAGGGGTCTGCAACCAGCGGCTCTTTGGCTGCCTCCTTGCAGCTCTGGGCTCCAAACTCCACTCTGCCACCAGAGGACTTTGCGGGTGTCCTACGCATGGCTCCAGGCTCCCCACTACCACTGGGGGACCCTGAGGGAGGCCCATTCCTGATTCCAGTTCCCTCCCCTGGCCATGGCACCCAGCAGCAGGCACAGTGGCCCAGCTCCCCCCAGCCTCCACCAGGAGGCTACACCCGCTGTGGCTCTCAAAACACTTGGTTATTGAAGGAATTTTTAAAAATGGCTCTTCTTATCTTTTGGATTGCTGACCCCAGGACTATACAATCAAGAGGGAGACTTAACAAGCCAGAGTAGCCCCACCAGGTCCCTAAAGAAAGAAAGAAAAGGAGAGACTCTTCTGTTAAGTTATTTAAACACATTGAATGTAAGGAAAGAATTTTAATTTTTGTGTGAATTTGAACGTTTAAAGAATGATTTTTATATGAAATTGGTTTCTTCAAAAGCATTCTCAGCAAAAATTGACTTGTTTCATTCAAAGCAGTGGAACTTTGCCTTTAGGGTGAAGACTCTAGTCCTGTAAATTAGTAAATGGAGGCAGGAATCATCTTGCAAAGAGTAAACTGCAGAATCAGGGCCTGAAAAGTGCCGGTGGATTTACCTACATTGGCCTAATCTTTGCATTCCCTCTTGCGAAATCCTTGAGTCATCGTGACTTGAGATAACCAGAAAGGTTCTCTTATCTACTGTGTACCTCCTAAGTTATCTGTGCTTGTACATAAAATGGATTTGGCACTGTATGGTGTTATATTGAATGAAATGTACCTGTTTACGAAATTCAATAAGAATAATGCACATAAAGTTATAATAAACATTAGTTAGTGCACTATGGGAAGTAAGAGAGGTGCTCCTTTTCAGGCAAGTGGTGTTGGACTCAGGGATTGTTTCCCTGTTTGGTTTTTGTTTTGTTTTGTTTTTTTCCCCTTTATCAAGTTTCTAGAGATCAAACCCAAGATTTGGTATCTGTTTACTCTGTGTCTCTTTGTATTGTCATCCATACCTGTGCAGAGTAAGTGTCATCCAGCACTGAGTACGTCTACACTGGAGACTTAAGTCGACTTAATAACATCACCTCTTAAGGCTGACTTAATGCGTAGGTCAGGGGTTGCCAACCCCTGACAAGATACAAAGAGGAATTTTTAAAATGTCCTTCAATAACCAAGTGTTTTGAGAGCCACAATGGGTGTAGGCTCCTGTTGGGAGTTACAGGACCTGGGTCAGGGTGCCTGCCACAGGGTCCTGTGGTTGGGGAGGGAGCCTGGAACCAGGAATGCCCCCCCAGGGTCTCCCAGTTGTGGTGAGGAGCCTGGAGTCAGGTTCAGGACACCAGCAAAGTCCCCTGGTGGCAGGGTGGGGTCCACATGCAGCTCTGGAGCCACAGGTTGCAGACCCCTGGCTTAAGTCGACCTTGACTGAAGCCAATGTAGATGGAGAAAGCCCTTAAGTCGACCAAACTTGCCTCCAGGGGGCACTTTACCAGTGCGGTGTGGGACAGTTACCCACAATGCACCACTCCTCCATTGACCTAGCACCTGACAGTGTGGACGCACGCAGTTGACAGGAGTTTTCGATGTGACTCTCTAAGCTGACTTAACAAAGCCTCCAGCGTAGACATTCCCACCCATTCCAACTGGGCAGATTTCTATGCACCTACTTTTCACAGTTGTAACGGTCTACTTCAAACCTCATTGAGGACAACTAGACTTGTACATTATCTACACTTGAAACTTATGTTGATCTCACTGCATTTCTCTGGCCTGTGAAAATTTTGTGCCATAACCACCACGGTTAGGTCAAACTAACCCCCTGGTGCAGATGTGGCTTAGGTCAGCAGAAGACTCCTTCTGGTGACTATCTACCACTTCTGGGAGAGATGTATTCCCTGTGCTGCTGGTGGGCTTGTCTACACTAGGGTTGGGATTGAAATTCAATTTTATGCCAATGCATTAGAGAAGTTGCAGGATTGTGATCACACCACACTTCTTGCTCCAGCCTCTTGTGTCCCCACTGATCACCCTTACTTTTTAGTGGAATTCACTGTACTGTGGGTGGCCATCTCACAGTGCAAGTAGGTGCAGGGGCTTGTGGTGAGGCACTCATCTTCTCATGATGCAACATGCTTACTCCACCGCCCCTCATCTCTCAAAGAAAAAGGCAAAAAGCTTTCCATGCCTTCTTTTTCTGCTGCAGGCAGAGGGATGAATTGAAAACTTCCTGGGGCTGTAGGCAGGGAGCAGCTACGTGCTGGGTACCTGGCCACAGTGCAGCACACAGGTTGTCCCTAGGGGCGTGTGAGGCCCTCGGCGAATCGCCCTCTGTGGGCCCCCACTCACCCACCCCCTGGCACTGGGGGACGGGGCCAGCTGGCCCAGGGGAGGGGCAGGCCCCCGCGCTGGCTGTCCCATGCTGGGGACCAGGCGAACTGGCCAAAAGTGGCGGGCTGGTTCAGTGCTGCTGGTCCACCCCTCTCCCCCGCCCCCCAGCCACGCGCGCTGCTCTCTGCTCTGTGCCAGCCCTGCCTGCTGGCCACCCAGTCTTGCCACCTGGGCTTGTGGGGGTGACCACTAGTCAAGTCTGCCCCCCAGCCTTACTGCCTGGGCTTCTGGGGCAGAAGACCCCTGGCCTGGCCTGCCCACCCAGCGTCCCCATCTGGGCTTCAGGGAGGTGACCCATGGCCCAGCCTGACGGCTGGTCCCCCCAGCCTTGCTGCCTGGGCTAGGTGGAAATGCCCCTGGCCCAGCCTGCCCCCTGGCCTCACGGCATGGCCTGCGGTGGGAGGGGAGGTGTCAATCCTTGACATGGGCTGCCTGCCATCCTGGGGTACGAGTGGTGGTGGGCAGTGTTCCCTGTAAGCTGTGCACGTGTGTGCGTGCACGTGTGTGCATGCGCGCAGCAACGGTTGCTCACTGGCATACAAATCAGTGCTGGCAGCAACGGACCCTAGCCAGCCCAAAGACACAATCTTCTGGGCGGCAGGGAGCTGAGGGGATCCAGATCCATCCCCGGCTGTCGCTGGATGAGCTGGGAAGCTTCCACCACCGGTGCCATCCAGATCCAGTCCCCCCGCATGGCTTGCCGGTGCTGCAGAAGCTCCTCCGCTTGTCTGGTGGCAGATGGGGATGGAACCAGATTCCCCCGTCCTGCTGGCTGTGGCGCAAATCTTCTGCCACCATTGGCAGGCTGCGGGGATCCGGATCCGTCCCCATCTGCCTCCGGACAAACGGAGGAGCCTCTGCAGCACAGGCAAGCCGTTGGGGGGGGGGGTAGATCCGGATGGCCCCAGCAGCAGAAGCTTCCCAGCTCGTCCAGTGATAGCTGGTGATGGATCCAGATTCCCGCAGCCTGCTGGCAGTGACAGAAGCTTTCTGCTGCCACCGGCAGGCTGGGTGAATCCAGATCCATCCCCAGTATCACTAGACAAGCTGGGAATCTTCTGCTGCCACCACCATGCTGTGGGGTGGTGAGTGGATCTGGATTTTTGCCAGCAGAATTTTAGGGGGCTCAGGGGAGGGATCTGGCTCCGTGTGGCATAGTGTAGTGGCTAACACCTCTGCTTAACATGCAGAAGGTCCTGGGTTCAATTCCCAGGGGGTTGGACTCGATGATCTCATGAGGTCCCTTCCAGCCCTATGACTTGACTTGACTTGACTTGACTTGGGGATGGATCCGGATCCAGATCCATTCCCAGCTGCAGTGGGAAGCCGGACCCATCCCCTCTGCCCACTAAAATGCCCCACCTGGGGCTTTGCCCCCTTCACCCTGGCCTAGTTACGGCTCTGGGAGGAAGGGGGAGGTTTTCGGGGGTCAGATTGGGGAGCGGGGCAAAGGGTGGGAGGGTCAGCTGGGAAAGTGCCCAGGACTCTGGGAAGCTGGGGGGAAGGAGCCTGACCGGAGGTCTGCTGGGGAAACCTGTGGAAGGGCGAGGAAGTCTCTTGGCCAGGGGTTGGGTAAACTACTCCGGCTGCAGGGGTCAAAGTGTAATTTGCTGGCCCCAGAGCCCTCCAGCACAAGTGTCGTCCCCCCCACACAGGTGGACTCCCCCAATACTCACCGACAGACACACAGCAACCCCTAGACAGACACACACACACATAGAGCCACTGATGCAAACACTAAGGGACGCCAGTATAGGAACTTGGCTTGCAGCCAGCATGTTGTATAACTAACAAGGAGACTTGTGGCAGTTAAAGACTAACAATTATATTTATTGCATGAACTTTTGTGGAAGAAAATCCCACTTCATCAGACTTATATTCTAAGCTCCTCCATCTTCAAAGCATTGGATGGACAGGGATTTTCTCCCACAAAAGCTCATGCAATAAATATAATTGTTAGTCTTTAAGTGCCACAAGATCCTTCTTTGTTTTACTGAATTGAACTAACATAGCTGCCCCTTTGGATCTTGAAAGGATGTTATATTTCACCTAAGGGAGTTTTTTCAACTTCTTCATTCCTGAAATAGGTGAACGCCATAGTGTGAATACACAGAATGTGTATCACTCAAGTTCATGTGAATGCATCTTTGTTTCTTTCATGATAGATTTAGTGTTATATTGAGCCAGCATGCTTACACATAACTTCACAAAGTGCAGCAATGTTCTCTATGTAGGGTTGTAAGCAGAATCCATTGCAATAAATTAGCAGCACCATAGCAGAAAAACATATCCAGAAGTTCTGTTCTTCCAGTCTATTTTTCCCTGGCTATTCATAACACTGTATAATTGCAGCCCTCCTTTTTGCATATTCTATTATGGGCTTTGTCAGAAAAAGAAAGGAAACTACTTGCTCCAGTAAATGGCAGCTTGAATTTTCAACCTCTGCTAAACTGGTCATATGGTCAGCAAAATTAATAACTATGTGCAGTAAAGACAAGGATATCAATTAGTTCTCTGTTGATAAAAGGCTCTACAATTTCAGGAAGGGTTAAATCACAGGATCAGGATGAATTCTTAATTAAGAAGTATGTTTAATTGAGGATTATTGTTTGGTTCTGACTAAACTGTATGCCAATTTTTATTTGTCTAATGTTTGACATGCTATGGGGCTCTCCAATTCAAATCACCATGAGGGCTGCATGAGGACTAGTACGTTAGCCCAAGGGCCACACCACTGAAACCTTTTCATACAGCAATATTGCAAATCCTGGTAACAATGGTGTCATTGTGGGCCACAGGAAATAGCTTTAGGGACCACATGTGGCCCATGGACCACGTGTTTGGGACCCCTGACATAGTGTGACAAGAACCCAAGCACTAATCTGCCTCTCAGGCTTCCAGTGAATTTGGAGAGTAGAAAAGAAAGACATTTCTAATCTAATTCTATTTTCTAGCTTTTTGCTTATTTACAGTGTTCCCTCTAAGCTGAGCAAGTTGCTGGATGCACTGGGGGAGCTGGCAGGCAGCAGGGAAGTGGCTCAGTGGCGGTCGGGGAACCAGCAGGGAACTTGCTCAGCTGCATCATCGGCTTAGAGAGAACATTGGTGGTGGGGCTTCCTGGGCTGCCCATCTTCCTCTCGCCTGGCCACCAGCATGACCCAGGGCCCAAAGGGGCATGATCCCTGATCCACCTGCCCCCCACTAGCCCAATGTGACTTGGGGCCCAGGGAGAGTCCTGGATCCCCAGCCCCCCTGTCCCCCTTCAGCCTGGCCGCTGGCCTGATCCTTGGCCACCTGCCCCACATTGGCCTGGTGAGATCCAGGGCCCATGGGGGGTCCTGGATTCCCAGGTCCCCCAGACCCCTACCCCCAACCTGGCTGCTGGCCTGATCCAGGCTGCCCCACTGGGGGGCATATCCCCAGCCAACTCCCCCCATGGCTCAGGCTTAGACCACCCCCCGTGCCAATACTTACCTGGCTGTGTGGTCCCTGGGCTAGGGCTGCAGCCATCTGCTGGAAGAGAAAAGGGTTAAATCTCCCTTTCCGCTCCAGTAATCGCTCAGCTGCAGGCTCCAGGGGGGAGGGCGGCAGGCCTGCATCTGCTGGGGAAAAGCATTCAGGGCTCACTGGCGGAGACCCGGGTCTCCTGCTGGTCCCCGGCATGGGGGGGGGCAGTGGTGTGGGTCCCGCGGGGCTCTGGGTGGTTGCCCTGCTTGCCCTACCCAACGTATGGCCCTGGCAGCACAGTGGAAAAATCAAGAGCAGCAAGAACTGAGACTTCTGGGAGAGATCCTAGTGACCAGTGAGGTTGATTTAAGCTGCTCTCAGGCTATCTGGTCCTGAATTCAACCTCGGCTCCATGCCACTTAGGGGTTGGTGTTATCAAATCCAATTTTAGCACCATTTCCTTCAAAAGTATTGCTCGGCAGGTGGAAAGGCAGGCTACAGAAGGCTGATGTAACCAGCACTACGTCAACCTTCTCTGTCAGTATAGATGAGGGTGGTAAAACTCCATCTATCAATGTAGGGAGCACCTGCACAATAGCACAACTATAGTGTAGAGACACACTCCAGCTCCTAAATCACTTAGCCACTTTAAACATTTTTACCCATTAGCTTGAAATTACTGACTGCCCTGTGCACTTTTTGATCCACATCAAAATTGCCTTGAATGTTTGAAAAACTGCCGGTGCATTCACCCCGACCTGTCTGGGAGACCAGCTGAAAACAACCAATGGAATCCTAGAGGATGACGGCTGGCAGGGATCTCAGGAGGCGTCTAATCCAATTGCCCACTCAAAGCAGGACCAACCCCAATTAAATCACCCCAGCCAGGGCTTCGTCAAGTCACACCTTAAAACCCTCTAAGGATGGAAATCCCTTGGTGACCCAGTCCACTGTCAGCTCCCCCTCTACGGAGATGTAGCAAATTGCAAGACTTTCTTCTTCCCTTCCATATGCCCTAGTAAATCTCTTCCCCCAGAATTATTGTTCTTATGGACAAAGTCAACTTTCCTTTGTCCTTCTAGTACGGACTGTTAAAGCCCCTCCTGGGGAGACGTTCCTTTTCAAGTCAGGACATTGCAAATAGTATTGGAGTTTCAGAAAAGGGAAATGGAGGCCTTACCTTGCACAGGAACCAATTCCAAACCTGTGCACACATTTTGCTCCCTTAAAGTTCTCATGGTTTGTGCCCTATTCCTCGATCAGATATGAGCTGGTTGCTAACATAAACTGGCAAGCCAGGCCCTGCTGCTTTGGCGGAGGGGTACAGGGTAGGCTAGCTCATTACATCTCCTAGGAATTTGCCATGCTGATTCCTATTTGGCTGGTTCCTGAAGCAAACCTGATGCATGTATGGTGGCCTCAGAAAAATAAATCACCCCTTGGATTCTCCTGCATTCCCCGACAATGAGCTGGGGGAGCTAAGGTCAGCAGATGCATTAGGCTCCCTGTGGATTCAGGCTACATCTGCATGTACCCTTTCCCTTCACGCTGTGTAACACCTCTGCATGTCATGGTCCAAGGGACTGAAGAAGGAGCTGTGTGTAAAATGGGGGCAGGTCTACACTGGCCACCGTTTTCAGTGGCAGTTGAAGGCAGATATGCAAGTTGCTTAAAATAACTTGTGAATCCCTCTTCAACCTCATTGCATCTGCAGCGTCCACTGTGCTGACTTGACAGGAGCATCCTTCCTTTGGCTCAGCACCCTCCCTTCAACTCGGGGCTACTCCAGTTGCTGGGGTGGTGTGTAGGGATCAACGTCCCAAATGACAGTGTGTCTTCGCAGACCCCATCAGTTGATCTGGAAAATCGATCTGATGCTGGTGAATTTGCCACCATCAGTGAAGAGAAGCCCATGGTCGTAATAGCACTAGCCTCCCTTGCAAGATGATATGAGGATACAGATATTAAAGACACTGAGGCGGTCAGATCGCATGAGAATGGAGTTCTTGTAAGTCCTGGAGCGAGAGTGGCAAAGGAGGGGAGCAGGACAGTGCCAGGGTGCTGGAGAGCTTTGAAAGCGTCGAGTACAAGCTGGAACTTGATGAGCGAGGAGAACAGAAGTCAGTGCAGAGTCTGAAGCAGGAGAAGATTGTGCCCAGAGCAAGGTAAGATGGAGACAGGTCTGAGAATTGTGTTCTAGATGGACTGTCTGCTGGGGAGACGAGATGAACAGTGGGGAAGCCAGCAAAAAGGAAGTTGCAGCCTTAATTCCCAAAATGACAATAGCCTGGGCTAATATTTTGGCAAGAGGGATATGTTGGCACCGGGGTTCTGATTCTGTGTAGGATAGGAAGGAGGACCTGGCATGTACACCTATATTTAGTTCTCTGTCCCACCACAGACATCCTGGTTGACCATGAACATGTCACGTAATCTCTCTGTGCCTCTGTTTCCCATTTGTACAATGGATCCCTGCCCTGCCTTGCCTACCAGGAAGGCCAAAATTGTAAATGCACTGCAGACAGAGAGGTCCTTAGCCACTACAGGCACTAGGGCCAGAAGTGGTACCTACCATAGATATCAGGTGCCCGCTGCCTTTTTAGAGGGATATACAGCGATTGAATTGGTCTTTTCCATCTCTGTGCACTATGACACTACCAATGCCTGTGAACACAGAGCCTGCTGGAAATGAGGGGGGGAAAAGCATACAAAAACCATCAGTTACAAGTATTTTTTGCACTCAGAGATTGTTTTGGTTTGCATTGAGTTGTGAGGGAAGTGTCAAGGTTGCATTTGAGCCAGCTAGCTCCTCCTTGCTGGGAAGGTTGCTACTTTTACTTGCTCATGGCAGGAGGGGAAACCAGAGTCACAAGGAGGCCACATACTTCCACCTTGGGGAGCAGGTTCCTTGCCAGACCAGGACGATCTTGTTCCAAAGTGGATCTGGAAAGTTACAAGTTGCATGTGATATTGACTCGTGTAATTGCAATAAAACCTCTCCATGGAAACACAGAAAAAATGTCACTAGTCTATTGCTCCCATCTTTGGGCGCGTCTTTAGAAGACAGTCTCTTCCTGATGAGACGACCGCCCTTTTGGCTGAGGAGGGATTGAAATAGGGACCTGAGAGCTAAAAGCATGAGCTGTTACAGGCTGAGTCAATGAGCCTGTCCGTTTGATTGGATGGTAACAGATTCATATTCTCTGAGACTCTGGTACACTGTAATACAAACTTACCTGTGACTTACTGACTGCTCATTCCCTGCATTACTATCAAAGCACATGGTCAGAAGTTGGGAGGAACTCATGGCTGATGTTCACTCTGCACGTTCAAGTCAATGTGGCAAACCATGATAGATGAAAATCACCCCTGTGAAAAGATCAGTTCTACATCAGTGGGATTAATGCAAGGAGTCCTGTGGTGCTCAAAGACTAACAAATTTATTTATTGCATGAGCTTTCATGGGAGAAAATCCCACTTCAGCAGGTGCTTTGAAGATGGGGGAACTTACAGAATGAGAAGAAAATAAATGCAAGGAAGTGTAAGTCATGGGATCAGGCCTGACTGTAACAGCAAAACAATGTGGTTGTTAAGATTCAAACACTGGGAAACAGCACCTAGAACAGGGGTCTCAAACATGTGGCCCATGGGCCACATGCAGCCCCTAAAGCTATTTCCTGCAGCCCTCAATGACACTATCATTACCGATATTTGCAATATTGTTGTATGAAAAGATTTCAGTGGTGCGGCCCTTGGGCTAACATACTAGTCCTCATGTGGCCCTTGTAGTGATTTGAGTTTGAGACCCTTGACCTAAGGGAAGGTGAGGTCAAATCACCTGTAGTAATGGGAAAATAATCCATAGTCACAATTTAATCCTGCTTTTGCAAAACCAAATCTGCATATCAATTCCAATTCTGCAGTTTCGCTTAAGTCTTGATTTGTTACCCACTTGCTTGAGCACAGCTGTTAACAATCAACAGAGTGATAAGGAAGATTGAAGTGCTCAGCTACTGGTTTTTGAATGATGTCATTTCTGATGTCAGTTTTGTGCCCATTTATTCTTCTGTGCAGAGATTGTCCTGTTCATCTAATGTGTAAGGTGTGGGGGCATTTCTGGCACTCAGTGGCATAAATCACATTGGTGGATGGGTAGGTGAATGAGCCCTCTCACTTAAGCGCCGTGCTCCACTTGAGTTCCACCCCAAACACGGTCTGTGCAGTTTTTCTGATGCTCTCGCTTCTGCTCTTGCTCTGCTTTGGGAAAAATCCCTCATTTTTTTATTCTTTCCATCAGTCTTTCTCCTTTCCTTTCAATCACCTTGTCCTCTTGGGAAGCATCTGTGGCTGCATTTGCCCTGGGGGAAGAGGAAAGCTAATGAGGTATGGTAGAGCACATCAACCACCTTTGTTAAACCAGAAGAAGAAAAGCTTTAGGGTCATCCTCAGTAGTGTAAATCCGCAGAGCACCACTAAAGTTGGTAGAGCTCTGCTGACTTGTACTGGCAGAAGCTCTGACTCTTACGTCTACACATGCACCATCTTAAAGTGTTTGGCCGTGGAGCCCTGATTGCTTTCCCCACAGTAACCTGGCCAACAGACTAAGGGAGTGTTTGAACCCAGCTCTCTCATAAACAAACAAGGAATCTTGTAGCACTTAACGTCTAACACATAGTTCACTTTGGGCAAGCCGATGATGGTTAAATCTCAACACCTTGGCACCTTTTTGCACCTTATTGGTTTGTGCTGATGTATGGGTGCATGTGCGTGAATCTACTCTTGGTGTCTTCCCTCCTTTTGGCTTGCACTTACTCAGGAAATGTCTGCAGCGATCTGGGACCAGGGGAGGAAGAAAGCTAACAAGCAACTGATTGCGTGATAACCTCATATTGAACCGACAGAACAAAAAGCTTTTACGGGCAAAGAAAGTCCCCGACTGTAAACAACTGGCAGCTGTTCTACAGCAAGGCAGACCACTAACTGGGCCATGGGGATAAAAAAAAACCTATTCCACTTTCCCTGCACTTGCCAGCTTTTACAAAGGAAAGTAAGGGTGAGCGACAGCATCTGAAGGTTCCAAAGGGGCAGCCGTGTTAGTCTAGTAAAGCAAAAAAAAGCAAGGAGTCTTGTGGCACTTAAAGACTAATAGATTTATTTATCGCATGAGCTTTCGTGGGAGAATATCCCACTTCATCAGATGCATGGAAGAGTGAGAATTTACAGAACTGGATGAAAATAAATGCAGGGGAGTGTAAGACATGGGATCAGGTCATACTGCAACAGCAGATCAGAGCATTTGTAAGGATTCAAACTTTAGGAAACAGCATACAGAGGGAGGGTGAAATCAAATTACCTGTTATAATGTGAAAAGAATCCATAGTCACACTTCAGCCCTGCTGTCACACAATTTAATTTGCGTATTAATTTGATCTTGGCTGTTTCTCTTTGAAGTCTTGATGTCCCATGGATTTCTTTTCACATTATAACAGGTAACTTGACTTCACCCTCCCTCTGTATGCTGTTTCCTAAAGTTTGAATCCTTACAAATGCTCTGATTTGCTGTTGCAGTCTGACCTGATCCCATGTCTTATGCTCCCCTGCATTTATTTTCATCCCATTCTGTAAATCCCCCCTCTTCAAAGCATCTGACGAAGTGGGATATTCTCCTACGGAAGCTCATGTGATAAATAAATTTATTAATCTTTAGGCATCTGAAGGGAGGCTGGGGTTAGTATTTAGTGAGCTAAGATGAAGTTTCAGTTCCCTTCTTTGCCATGGGCTTTCAGGGCGACCCTAGGCTAGCCCCAGTGGGGAAGGCTGTGCAGTCTAGTGATTAGAGCACTCACCTGTGGGACCTTGGGTCATGCCCCACTGCACCAATCACACTTCTATTATTTATCCATCATGGAACAGCTTCAACAGCAGAGACTGAGAAAGCCCCACGTCAGAGCATCCCCCCTTCTTCCCTTTGGTGGAGAGGAAGGAGTCGGATCTGGGTCTCCCATATTCCAAAAGCTCTCAAGTTACAAGGCAGGCAGCGACACTGTCTCCTTCTCCAGCCATTTGGCATAGGTGCCTAACTTTTGGGATTTTCTCCCACGAAAGCTCATGCAAAAAATAAATCTGTTAGTCTTTAAGTGCCACAGGACTTTTTTTTTTTTTTTTTTTTGCAGGCACCTAGCCTGCCTGACTCCAGGCAGTGGGCTATGTTCATGGAGAGCTAGTAGAGTGAAGCAGCCTGGGCTGAGGCGCCTGTCTCTGAGAGAAGGGCAGAGCTTAGTGCATGCATCTACAGATGGCTGGCTTTGACAGGTCATATTTTAAGGTCCCTGTTTTCCTCCATTCAGGCACTTGCCAGAACTCACCTTTGTGGATCACCATGCCTGTTCTTGTGGCTTTCTAGCCACCTAGAAATAGGCACCACAGAGCTCAGCTTTGCAACCCTTGTGATCCCTTTGTAGTTCCCATCTTCTCTGCCTCAATTCCTGTTGTGTAAAGTTGGGCTAATGCACTGTCCTATCTCACATGGGGTGCTGCAAGGACAAATGCATTAAAGATGGGGAGGATCTCAGCTAGGATGTTCACAGGGAGGGTGAGGGGGCAGATGAGAAACCACCAGTAAACCAGAGAATCCAGTTACTATACAGAGCACTATCTGTACAGTAATATTTTTTGGTAGGTGGAATTTACCATTAATCTGTTTTTCCCCCCTATCCTTTTGCCTCTTCTTGCCTTTTCTCCCATGCTCTTCTGCAGCTGTTTCCCTCTGATTAATTTGCCTTTAATTTTCATCTTTATCAAAGAATGCAACTGTTCCCCTCCTCTCTTGAGATCCTTTCCGTCTCTCTTGAAGATATTTTCCTCTTACTGGTTTTCACCTTCAGTGTTTTTCTCTTCTCCTTTCCTCATCCCTGTCCTAACCTCTTCTACTATCCTGCCCCGCAAGTTGCTTCCCTCTTCCTCCATTTCCCCATCCGTTAGTCATCACAGGATGGGAAAGTCTCCAAACGGAGATGATGAGAGGTCTTGAATGGGTGCTACTGAATCTGAGGGTGTCTTCCTACAAACCTTGGGGAGTTGGCAGCTGTGTCTCACAAATCTCCTGTAAATTGCTAGGATGGCAAGATCTCAAAGATATCATTGGTTTTTGCATTATTGTTTTGATCACAGGGTTGGGCTCTTCTTGGCTTCTTCCCTCCTTGTGCTTGTGCAGGTGATGTTTACTACTGTATTAGCCCATGGGAAGAAAAGAAGCAAACAGATTATAGAAGATAATAGGATAACATTTTACTGAACCATGGTAAAAACAGCTTTAATGTCCTCTCTTTGGGCTGGGGTTTGAGACTAGAATTCAGGCCTCCTTCACAGAGCTACAGAACACTGGAGTAAGGGGTCAAAGCTGGGACCAAAGACAGAACTCACATAATATCCTAGAAAAATGCCGTTACCTTGGAATGACGAGCAAGGGAACAAAGTTCAGGGTGAGAAATAGGCTGAAGCGTCCTTCACTATAGGTGCTTGACATTTCTGTTTGAAACATTTTTGTACCTTTTTCTGGAAATATTTGCAAGAAGCTTCCAGTTTTTTAATTTCTTTCTGTAAAAATGGGAAATTTCAAAATTTTAATGCTTGCAAATATTTGAATTTTGGTATTTTGAACCTTCCGATTTCTTTCCCTTTTCTCTCGCTTTTCCTACTCCTTTACTGTTCAATGCATTAGGATTTCTTTCTTTCAAATATCCACATCTTTTGAACTGTGGCACAACAGAGCTAGAGTTTGTCTTCATTTTGCTACAGTGCAGCATTTCAAGAGCTGAGGAAGAGTTGAAAAACTACAGAATAAAAAATATGAAAGAATAAGGCAGAAAAGTAGAAAAAAAATATCCAAACCTGGACATAATTCTATTGCACTCAGTAGAAAAGAGGACAAATGGGGAAGAAAATATAAAACGTCAAAATATTAAAATAGCAAAATTTCAACTTTCAAGAAATATTGGAAGATTTTTGGTGGAAAAAAATGAACATTTTGAAAAAAATCCAAATTTAAAAACAAAATTGCCTTCAAATAGTTCTGAAACTGGCTTGCTAAAGCTGTACACAGTGAAATATTTTGCACTATGGAATTAAAAAAAAAAAGACATTAAACTTTCAGCATTTTTAATAAAACTGGTTTTCGTCTTATTTCAGTTAGCTCTCTCCCTAGCCAGGAAACTGGCTGTGAGTCTGCTCCACATGCTGGGGGAACTCACAGCGTGTAATGTTAAGCACATACCTCAGTCTTTGCAGGACTGAGGCCTTCTCTTTCTTGGAATTAAAATGAGAGGCTTGGACCACTCGCGTGCCTGATAGATAATACTCTGAACCTTGGGATGTCTCATGCTGATCAAACTATGTGAGAACTGGAGTAGTTGGAACCACGCTTCAGCTGAATTTAAACCCAGCACCTGCACGCAGATTGATGCCTAGCGTGCTCATCACAACAAGCATTGTGGGACAGCTCAGATAAGACACATGGGAGAGGAAGGAAGGTTTTGAGGCTGAGGCACTGGAGTAGAGAGGAGCACCATCTGTTACCAATTCCCCATTCTGCCACAGATGTGTGGCCTTAGGTGACCCATTTCAGTTCTTATTTCCCAATACCTTGCATGAGACTTCTGTGCCTTTCTCCATTCTTTGTCTTCTCTGTCTAGAATGCAGGTTTTTCCAAGCAGGGTCTCGCTTACAAAGTATTTGTACAACAGCCACCAGAATGGAGCCCTGATGTTGATCTGAGGCCTGGAAGGTGCTACTGATACACAAATTAAAGTTTAGCAGGAGAACAAAGAGAATGGGCGACACAGGTTAACTGGGCTGCTGTCCAATATGTCATCAGGGGCTGAGATGAAGGAAGACATGAGTGAGCAAAGGAGAGGCAGGGCAGGGCAGGTGATGGGGTGAAATTAATATGGAGGTGTCTGGAGGAGAAATGTGAACTGTATAGGGAATTAGGAATGACTTTTACAATCAAACAAGTCTTGTTCTGCCTCAGCTCATCATGAATTTGCTTCTCCAATATAGAAAAGAAGTGGTGGTGTCTCCATCTCTGGATGCCTTCAGATCAAGGCTTGGGTGCCTTTTTGGAAATTAAGCATTAGCTAAGCATTTGGTCTCCCTACAAGGGGCAAGAGAGTGAAATTCTCTGGCCTGTGTCATATCAGGTCAGACTAGATGATCTAATGGATCCTTCTGGCCTTAAATTTTACATGTAATAGATATAGGACTGCACAGACCTTCCAATTGTCTGGTGTTTTCAAGTGCAGGAAGAAAAGGAACAACATGAGTCATGACTAGAGGTGACAGAGACAGCTGGTGTCTCGATTTCACACCCTGCCTGCCTCTTTCTTCAATGAGTAGGTATGCCGTGACTTCTCATAAACAAAAATGAAGGATGCATGGGGTGGGGGGAACCGCCCTCCCGGGGAAGCTCATTAAAATCCAGGGGCAAAGACACAGGCATGGGGTAATATGAGGAAGACAGAGAGAGGGAAGTTGATAAATACATATTAAAAAGCCAACACTGCATCTCAGTGCTCTTTTAGGGGAAGTCCTTGGGCACTTAAATCACTGAGACGAAACTATTTGGGGCGGGAATGGGAGCTAGCCAAGGTATGGGGAATGCTAGGAGTAGAGGGGAGGGAAGAGGCTGTAATGGGATGTCCACCCCACACAATCCTGGAAGGGGTTCAGGTGGCCAAGTAGATCTATTATCTTCCCAAGGAAAAGTCAGGGAGCAGGGAATTGATAGATATAGACTTAGCTGGATGAGAACCTGTATAAAGCCCTGGAGCTGAGAGCAGAAGGGGGTGCAGAGAAGTTGGCAGCAGGCTCTCCATGGGTGAGGGGAGGTATGCACAGGGCTATTGAGGGAAGTACCCTGTTATTCCCTGGGACAAGGGGACTGGGAGGCTGGCAAGCCCAGAGGAGGAAGGAGCCAAGAAGATAGGAGAAGGCTTAAGGGAAAGCAGCAAGAAATAAGTGTGCAGATTTTGGCAGCTGATGAGAGGGCCCCAAGCTTGAACCTGGGGCAGAGGGCAGGCTTGGGTTCTCCTACCAGCTGCAGGGGATGTGGCATGGGCCAGGTGGAGGATGGTGGATAGCCTGGGACAATTTGTTCTGGGAAGATTTTTTTCCACCCCCACCCCTGGAAGAGAAAACACTCACAGTCTGTGTCTGCACTTAGGCAGTTAAATTGATCTAAGTTAGGTTGACTTAATAAAATTGCTGTTAAAAATCATTAAATCAGTTTAAGTTAAATTGATATAACATGTCCCCACTAGAAACTCAAATCAAACTAGCCTGTCCGTTGACAGGACTTGCTAGTTCGATTTAGGAGAGGGGCACCTTGGGAAGTGTGGCAAGATGGCTCCCTAGAAGGGCCATGCCCCCACCCAATATATAGAAAAAGGAGAGTGCCCTGGGAAGGAGAGGGGCAAAAGTGTTAAATCGAAATAACAGTTAAGTTGAAATAACACATTCATACAGTGTTATTTCAAAATAAGTTTTGATTTAATCGTCATTTTGATATAATAATGGGTTTTATTATATCAAAATGACTTTCCTTATTGTGAGATAAGGTAGCTCCTTATCTCAATATAAGGAAACGTAGAGTCGACCTGCAAACTTGTAAATCAAAATAATCTGCATTATTTCGATTTAAAGACTGTGTGTGGACATACCCACAGTGACCTGACTGGAGGGCTGAATGGCCAAGAAGACGCTGCAGTTGCTGAAGCAGGATGGGTCCACAGGGCCAGAGGGTGATGGGTGAGAAGCTGCCAGGACGCTGCCTGACCAGAGCTAATCCCCAGTGTGACCAGGAGGAGGGTTCCCTGGTGACGGGTACACCCTGTCCCAGTGAATGTGGGTTTTACACTGTGGGCAGGGACTTGGATGCTTATATGGAAACATCCACAAATGTCACTGAATGGACAAATTTATCTGGTACAGAAAAGGGTAACTGGGTGGCGACAGCACTGCTCCAAATGGCCGTTTGGAATGAAGTTCTGGGGCACTGGAAAGGAAATGTATCTCCATGACTCGCTGGTGGGGCTTTCCAACAGAGCAACTTCCCAGACCGCTACCAGAGTGTAGCATTTGTGTATGGAAGAAGGTCTACCGGTGTCATTCCGTTCCCAAACGATGCTGCTCATCTTCCCAGGACGTCTGCTTGGAGTGTAATGAACTGTGTGTTGCTGCCCTCTGGTGTGGTCAGAGTGGGTCAGGTGTGTGTGTTATAGGTCCTATGCTGCCAGCCGCCCAGTGGTGCAGTGATGGGGTTGGGGGGGACAGAAGGGACCAAGTCACCGGGCACTGGGCTGCAAGGCATGGGGTGGCATCAGGCACCTGGAGGGGGCATAAATATGGGCTTGGCCCCCACGCACCGGTGGGTGTTGGACACACTTGCTATGCCAGTGTAACTGCCGAGGGAGATTCGACTTTCGTTTCAGTGGAAGGGGGAGCTGCACCGCTTACCATTTCCATTAAGATCTTGTCTACACTGGGATTTTCAGCCACTGCTTGACTCAATTTATACCAGCACAGCTCACCCTGGTGTGCAACTGGGATAAATTGCAGTAGTGAAAATTGCCTTGCTTCAATGTCCAGAGATGCTGGTGTCTGAAATCCCAGTGTAGGCCAGGCTCAAAAGGCAAAGGGTCTAGATGTCCTACTCTGAACCTGAGATCCATCTACCCAGTTACCTGGTAAGACTCAACATTCCTGGTCTTTTTAACGTGAAAAACAAGCAGGAAAGAAATTATCCACCTCTGAGAGACTCCAACCTTCTATCTTTTGGACACCACAGGAAAGCAACAAGAGGTTCAACCCCAGTTCTTAAAACATCATTTGCAGGTGATCTTTCCCTGCCCAAGCCCACCTCTTCTCGCTCCTCGTCAGGAATCAGTTTCCTTTTTGCCTCCTTACTACCAGGGAACATCTGGCCTGGAAATGTTCCCTGCCCAGTATCCCAAATGCCCTGCTCCTATCCAGCATGCCTCATTCTCCTGTGACTCAGATGAGTTCCCTTCAGGGCCTCCAAGAAGTTTACTTTCCGCTTGTTGTTCATTTTTCATTTTTCCTGCCAGAGAATTGAAAGGTTGATAACTCATTAAGATAAGACCATTCTTTCATGGGCCAGGAAAACAGATTCCAACCAAAAGATCCTGTCTCCAGGGGCTAATAGTGCTCAGTTGAAGGGAGGAGTATTGTGCCTGGATTTAACATAGCGTTATCGGAGGGATTGGTAAAGTAGCTGCTCAGATGAGCATGGAAAGAACAGTTTCCCTTTGAAGTAGAGAAGGAAAGTGTGATCATCATCTGTCTGGGCCTGTCTCTGCTCAAAGCAAGCAGGGGTGCCCAGTGCCATGAGACACTTCATGGCTACCAGCCAGCAACATGAATTAATTTAGTCTGTGTGCTGGAGCTTGGGTCCCAATGGCCTCTGACCAGCGACAAATACCGACCTATGGGTCTCCACAGACCTCAATCCCTCCGTGCAGGCTCGTGACAGGCACACTCCCACTCTCAAGTCCTTGGCAAAGCCAGCCACTAGCCATGGGACATTCCAGAAATTACTTGGTTTCCTGCCTCCAAGGGAATAGCATGCCCACAGCTTGGCCACCCAGGATCAGGTCCTTGATAACATGACAGCACTGAGAGAGATTTATAGTGAAAATGATCCTCAGCTTATTATCAGAAGCTAAGATCTAAGAGAGGGGGAGTAAAGATAGTGCAAACAGAAATAGGTATGTGTAAAACAACACCCTAGAACACAAATCTGGGTTTACACTTGATAATTGTTGCTTTCCTATAAAATAAGGTTGATCTTTCCCAAAAGTTCAGTCTTTTGCAAAGCTGCCTGGTTTCTGGCAAACCAGGATCCAGATGGTCATCAATTGCCCCATCTTTGCCAAGGGTTTTCTTCACTGAATGGACATCAGGATACTTTCCTTGTCCCACCAGATATTGTCCAGTAAACCTTTAAAACCGTTCTGCTGCAGTGAGCAATTCCCTGTTGATTTGACATCTCTCACTTGGTTCTATAGGCAAATGGTGCTTCTGTTGTATTGACTTTCAATGCTTCATTTACATAAGAGCCGTGTCAGACAGGTGAATGTGCGGTGAACTTTGTCAGGCAAGAGACTTTTGTTCTCTTTGCCTGATGACAGACTTTAGAGCGTATCTTCAGTATGTTAAGCACCGTTCCTTAAATATCTGTATGTACCTCTCATGGTGATTAGGAGGACCAGCATGATGTAAGCTTTTATTAGTGACCGTAGCAAGAGAGCAGTGTTAGGTGTATTGAGTTTGTCCGGCCTGCTGGGAAATTCCTGCAACAGAGTAGGGAATGCTCAGTCAGCTGGCCCCAATGTGTTTCCATGTCACAGGCCCTCATTTCCCTAGTGTCTGAGAATCTCAGATTTTTAGTTCATTCATTCTCATAGCACCCTGTCTGATAGGGAAATGTGGTTAGCCCCATTGTACTGATGGGGAAACTGAGGCATGGATGGGTAGTTCGTGCCAGACTAGGGAACTGAACCCAGGCGTCCCAGAACAACATTCTAGCCACTGGACAGACAATTCTTCCTTCTTCAACTTGGCATGAGACCAGGGCTGTCCAGGATGCTGTAGGATCTAGACCTGGTATGCAAACAGAAGCTAGTTTGTTTTTTGTTCTATATTATACAGTGCCTAGCACGGTAGGGTTCTGGTCCATAGCAGGGATTCATAGGCATTGCTGCAGCCTCAATCAATAGTTAATTAATTATGTGGGGGTAAGAGTGGTTAGTGCTACAAATCCCGCAGAGGGAAGAGGAAAGAGAAACATCTTCTGCCATTCTGCTAACAGCATGTGGCTTAATAATTTGTGAGAAGGCGATGCGTTAGGGAGACTGTGGTAGACCATGCAGGTCAGATGTCTTTGTGACACTGTGTGTGCATAGACTGGATAGCCATGTAACTCCGATAACATTGAAGGGGGAAAGGGAGAGTCCTGGGAGCTTAGGCCTGGCTCTGATTTGCCACTCACAACTGATGCAAATCAGGAGTAATTCTGCAGCATTGAGGGAGCTTCATTCCCTGCTGCCTGGCACTTTGTGTTGTCATTCACACATCTCTGCATGTCAGATGAAGAGGAAATTGCCTGGATTATGATCTAAGAAGGTTACATTGATTGTATAGGCAGATCATCCTCATCCTGGGCTTTCAGATTGAAGAATCTGAACAGAACAACTAAGTCCAATATTGGCAGTTGACTGTTTTATAGGCCAGTCTTGGCATCTGGCAAAGAAAGGGCACATTGTTCTCATAGATTCCTAGCCTATAAGGTCAGACGGGACCAATATGTTCATCTAGTTTGATCTCTTGCACAATGCAAGTCACACAACCTCACCCACCCACTCCTGTAACAAACCTCTAAACTATGCCTAAGTTATTAAAGTCCTCAGATCATGATTTAAAGACTTCAAGGTACAGAGAATGCACCAGCAAGTGAATTGTTCCTCATGCTATAGAGGAAGGCAGAAAACCCCCAGAAGCCTTGCCAATCTATCCGGGGGGAGAATTCCTACCTGATCCCTAATATGGCAATCAGCTAAATAAACCCTGAGTATTTGGGGAAGATTCACCAGCCCAGTTCTGCTCTTATAGAAAGTCACCTTCTATTTTCACAGGTGCAAATGACTATGCACAGAAAAGTCAGTTAAAGAGTTTAGGAAGCAGATATCTGGTTAGCACAAAGATAGGCAGCCTCCATAGAAATAAAATTACCAGCTGCCCTTGCATGGATTAATTTTTGTGTCCGTGGAAAATGAAGACATTACAAACATGAGTTGTAATGGTAACAAAAATCTAAGCTAAGGAGCCAGGACAGAGTCATGGGTGGATGAAACTCATTTTGAAGTTGAAGAATTACTTGCCACAAAATTGCTATGATGTGTTTTCCTGGGTTTCTTTTGAAGAAACAAAATGAAGTGTCTTGTGAGTCACAGGTAGGAGGAGAGAAGTTATTTACCTCTGTATGTGGTAGTGGTGTGACTGCTGCTGGGATCCTGTGTTCACGTCTGGTGTCTGCAATTCAAGGAGGAAGTTGATAAATCGGTGAGGGTTCCGGTGAAAAGCCACAAGATTACATAAGGCAGTGGTTTTCAAACTCTTTATTTCTGTGACCCAACCATTGCGTCTTTCAGCAATGCATTCCAGTCTTTTGGTGTGGTGGCAGGGGGCGATGCTACCCAATACCAGAGGGTCTGTGACCCAATACTGGTTCCCGACCTGTGGTTTGAAAACCACTGACCTAAAGGATTCAAAAGCTGCCTCAAACAACAGCCTCAACTAGTGCTGTCTAGTTTAATCACGTAAACATTATAGAGTCACTTGGTCACAATTTCTAAGTATGTTCACGGGGAGCTAATATTTGACAATGTGCTCCTCAGTCTAGCAGGCCAAGTTGTAACAAAGTTCAATGGCTGGAAGTTGAGGCCAGACAAATGAAAACTGGAGATAAGGTGTAAATTCTTGTCAGTGAGGGTAAAAACTATTGGAGCAACTTACCAAAGCTTATTATGGTGGATTCTCTATCCTCGGCACTTTCGAAAGCAGGACTGGATGTTAGAAGACCTGTTGTGGTTTGAGCAGGGATTATTTCTGAAGAGCCCTATCACCTGTGTTATGAAGGGAGGTCAGACTAGACTGGTCACAGTGGTCTTGCAATCTAGGTGTGTACCATGTCCAAGCTGTGCAGAAAGATTCTCATCTCCATGCACTCACAAAAAAGGGTTTTGTAAAGTTAGAGGTGGAGGAGGCCTATGAAGGACATGTATTGCTGTTGGCATCTGGGAATGCTCCTTTAACGTCGACGGCAGCATGGCTGTTTGCATATTCAATATTCTTCCCACTGGCATTAAGTTACGTACCAGACCCTGGCCTTCCTTCTTGTGGATTTCACAGAACTCCTAACTTAGTCGGCAAGACATAGGCCAAGGGTCAGCCACCCAAAAGATAAGAAGAGACATTTTTTAAAATTCCCTCAGTAGTCAAGTGCTTTGAGAGCTGCAATGGGGGGTGGGAGGTATGGAAGGAGCTGGGCCAGGGTGTCTGCTGCAGGGTCCCCTGGCAAGGGGGAGATGAGAGCCCAGAACAATGTCCCCTGGTTGCGGAGTCCTGGATCCAGGAGCAGACTGCCCACAGGGTCCTCCGGTGGCAGAGGGAGATGAACCCAGAGCTGTAAGGGGCAACCAAAGAGCCTCACGTGGCTCTGGAGTTGCAGGTTGCAGAGCTCTGACATAGGTTAAAATTTGCCTACCAGTGTAATTTCCTCAGTGATAGTCTAACTTGACACAAAGTGTCCCTGTTGCTCTGTGGTTCATCATTCTGCCTTTGGAGATGCCCTGAAGACACACCTTGGCATCCAAGGCGAGGGGCACGCTGAGAAATTTTTCACGTGGCACGTACAACTGAGCCACTCTCAATTTAACTTCACCGGGCATTTACACATAGACTTTTTGTTTAATGTTACAGTAGGCAAAAGCCCCTCCAGGTCTAGCCCACTGAGTTTCCCTGCTGGCTATCTCTTGGGTGGCTTCTCCCAGGCTGGCATTTCCTACAGCTCCCTGTTATTTGTTGCAGGTCATGAGGCTGTCACCATGTGGGTCCTACGGGCAGGGCAGAGGACACAGGTGCCGCTAGAAATAGGGTGAGTCAGACAGGCCCCTGGCGAGGCACCCTGATGCAGGAGCTGGATCTGCAGGAGCAACGTGGAGGAACAATGTTGGCTACCTCCCGCACAAGTGGGTTTGGACGTGTGACTTTCATCATTAAGAGGGGTGGTGAGACCAGTCACAGTGGCCCTTCCGTCCCTGATCATCACAGTAGGGCTGTGTGGCCAAACTGGACTGGGCAGCAGGGCAGACAAGCAATATGGCTCCTGGCCACTGCCATGGGGCTGATGCCTTCACAAGTACCTGAACCAGCATGGCTGGAGCTCACACTGGGCCATCACAAAGAAGCTGTGCCCTAGGTCTTCCCCACGGTATGCACCATGCGTATGGCTGCGAGCACCACCGCCTAGGGCAGTGTCCAGTCTCTCATGGTAATCTGGGTGGTGCAAGGCCATCGCCCAAGAGCCTGCAGTGAAATCCCAGACCTCCATGAAGCAGCGATGGGGGTTAGGAGAATGGTGCTCTTTGCTCTGAATCACTGCTGAACCTAACGCCCCAGGGATGTGTTAAGCAATGCCGCTGAGCATGAGGCACTGTCTTTTGAGTAGCATCCTTCTCTTCTGGTCTTCAAAGAGCTCATCTGATGTTGCAAGCGATTCAGGATGGTGGCTCTGTCATCTTGGCCAAATTCCAGCTCAGGTATTGCATCTTGCCTCATTAAATTTGCCTTTCACAGGGTGACAGGGTTCTTGTGAGCATCACCAGGGGATAAGGGAAGTGGGAATAAGCCTGGAGTCAGAGCATACTAAGATGTAGATGCAGAAAACATGACGAGCATCCGAGCATTGCTAGAAACTTTATGGGGAAGTTCTTAGCTCATTTCCTGGAGTGTCACAGCTGTTAGTGTCACGCCACTGCCAGCTAAGGCAATGCTGGGTATAGGTGCACACTGTCTTCAAAGGGAGTGACAACGTGGGGAAATTGAAAGCCATCAGGACTTGACGTGTACCCCTGACTCCCAAATTCCCACAGGACAGTCCTAGGTACAGCATAGCACTCGAAAGACCATAGGCTATTCATTTGAATTGCATGCTATGAGGGGAAGCGAAGAGGTTTCCAAATGGCTTTATACAGCAATAAAATGAGCATTAAGCAAACCCCCATTTAGTATACTCTGACTGCAGTATATAGAGTACTGCTCTCTATAAACACATCAGAAGGATAAATACCAGGGAGGGAGAGGAATTATTTGAGTGCAGCACCCATGTGGACACTAGAACAAATGGATACAGACACTCCATCAGGAAATTTAGGCTTGAAATTAGCTACAGGTTTCTAAACATGAGAGGAGTAAAGGTCGGGAACAGCCTTCCAAGGGGAGCTGTGGGGACAAAAACCATAACTGCCTTCAAAGCAGAGCTTGATAAATTTATGGAGGGGATGGTATGATGGGATGGGCTGGTCTGGAAATTAACTGATCTTCAGTGGATTTGCCAATGGCCTAAGAAAGGAGGGTAGATGGGGTGGGTTCTGAGTTATTACAGAGGACTGTTTCTTGGATGACTGACTGTTGAGACTTGCTCACTGCTGACGGTTTAACTGATTGCCATATTTGGGGCCGAGAAGAAATTTCCCCCAGGGCTGATTGGTTAGGGATCTGGGTTTTTGTCGCTTTCCTCTGTAGCATGGGGCATGGTTCACTCACTAGTGAATTGTCTGTATCTTAAAGTCCTTAAATCATGATTTGAGAAGGCAGATAATTCAGTCATAGGTTAGAGGCGTATTGCTGGAGTGGGTGGTTGAGGTTTTGAGGCCCGCACTTTGCAGGAGGTTAGACTAGAGGATCATATTGGTCCTTTCTGACCTATGAGTCTATATACAAGTCATTGTCAGTATAAAATTTTAGTTTGTGCTGCCTTTGTTAGTGCTTGTTATGCTGCTTCTTGTAAAACCAGGCAATATTTAGATGAGTTGATATGCACCCTGGAAGACTTCTGTGTACTTCCAGGAATATGTTCACTCCAGTTGAGAACCACTGTAACCGAGCACTTAATTAAAGAAAAGGCAAAAAGCCAGCAGCTTTACTTTAAAATGGCCTTATTGGTTCAAACTAATGACCAGTCTAACTCAATATCCTGTCGGCCAACAGTGAGCAGTACCAGGAGCTTCAGAAAGAATGACCAGAACAGGACAATTGTTGAGCGATCCATCCCCTGTCATCCAGTCCTAGTTTCTGGCCAGCAGGGGTTTAGGAACATTGAGAGCATAGGCTTGGGTTCCTGACTATGTTGACAAATAACCATGGATGGACTCATTCTCCATCAATTTATTTACTTCTTTTTCAAGCCCAGTTATAGTTTTGGCCTTCACTACATGCTGTGACAATGAGTTCCATGGGTTGACTGCTTTGTGTGAAGAAATAAATCTTTTTGTTTGTTTGAAACCTACCGCCTGTTAATGGCTCTGGATGGGAATCTGCCTCACATCCCCTGCATTGATGACGGGTGCAAAGAAAAAAATCTTTGCACCAGCCTCGTCTTCCTTGAGTGCTCCTTTAGGCCTTGATCACTGAGTGGCACTTCTGATTGTTTGGCAGGCCACCTGCTTCTGATGGGCTTAAAAAAGACCCCTGCCCCCCAGTTCTTGTGTCTTTTATGTCTTTTGCTGCTGAATACCTACCTGGAAATAAAGAAACCAAGAACCCTGCATTGGCAGGGACAGGTTCAATCTGGTTTGTGTTCTTTGGGACTATATTTGCTTCATTTATTGTTAATTTGCTTTATGGTAGCTCAGCTGACCCTGCAGCCCCTTTTTGTTAGGCATTGTAAGAGACAATCTCTTCCCAAAGAACTGATATCCTAAATTTCAAGGAACTCAGACTCATTCCAGAGTATTCCAGAAAAGGGTCAGAGCCTTAATTCCTGATTCTAGGCTTGACTTTGTGCTAGTTGGGATTTAAGAGAAGGAGGGGCTTACACGAAGAAGTATCTTTCTCTCTCTTGCCTCTGCACCAGCACTTAGTCTAGGCCACAATCCAGCCTTGTGAATACAATAGGTGCTTGTTATTAATGTCAAATCTCCGATAAGGGGCATGTATGCTTAATGAGTTTTTCAGGGTGAGAGTGTGACTTTGGGCAGAAGGTTGAGCAAAAGACGGGCACCACTCTCATGTGGGAAGAAATCTACCCCTCACCATCCTGAGTGAAATCAATGATTTCCCCACCACCCCCCTGTGGTGGAGATTACAGGTCATAGGCTGAACCAGTAGTGGGAGGAGAGCAACACTGGGCTAGGGAGGCTCTGACTTTCAACAGATGTGGGGCATGCTCCAAGTGGAGAAGTTGTTTAAAAGGTCACTGGGAGCCCAGGAAGAATGGGGAATGAGCTGTGAGTAGTACCGGATGGCAAGGCAGATTTTGAGACCTGTACCAGGAGTGTGACCATGGCTTTGTGAAGGCTGCTTTGGTGACAGAGACTTGGATTCCTACTCACCCCTTTGGGAGCTGGAAGCCCTAAGAGAGACACGACAGACTCAACAGGATCCTACAGCTAAGGAGAGTCTGCCAAGCTAGTGACCAATGCCCCAAATTAAGGAGCATGGCGGGAGGCGAGTCAGGGAAAACATTATTTGGAGTAGCTCAGTAAGTGGGCTGGATATTTTGATAAAACCTGAGGCCCCTGGGTTGGGAGATGATGAAGTGGGTGGGCCTGGATCCCCTTACTTTGCCACTCGGCTCCTTGATAGTGACTGAACCACTGAAGCTACAGCGGGGACCTCCTATGGGATGGCTGGGCCAGAAGAAGCTCTAAGGCTGTGACCTGATTGCCAGGCTAGCTGGTCAGCAGACTTTCCTCCTACATCCTAAATTCCCATTTTTTAGTAGAATTTTGACTTTTTCTTGTTGCAAAGACCACAAAAGCCCCAAACACAGAGATTTCTTTAGCTATTTGCAGGGGTGTAGCAAACACAATTACATTCATTTATTAGAGGGAAACAGAAATAGTCATTGAGCATATGTTTCTGTTTAGATTCTTTTCCTATCACCACCATATTTGCCTGTCACTACCATATTTTAAACATCTTGTCTTCTTGCCTTTGCTCTGGTCAACCCTCCAAAGTTAGGTCAAAGTAAGTCACTTGTACTGGCCTAGTAGTGGATGAGTCTACACTTAAATTTGTCTCCCACCATTGTAAGCTTTCCAGGAATGCCACCCTCCTCTGGGGTGTTGAGTCTAGGTTAATGTAGTGAGATTGATACAGTGTGACTGTAGAAGCTGTCCCTAAAAGTCCTCCAGCAACTTTCTGACAATGCCTGACTTTGACCGCTCTGGTTTCATTTGTGAACTCCACTGCCCAGGGGGTCATGGTGACTGGAAACACTCTGCCCTTAAAAGCCTTGCAAATTTTTGATATTCCTTTTTCTGATTGTCCAGTTTGGGGAACGTGCCTAGCAGCTCTCTATTTTTGTGTGTAACTCCCCAAATGACCCTGCTGGTTACATGTTGCAGATGTGCTTTGGCTTCGAGTAGCCAGGAACTATTGGATCTCCTGGGCCTGTGGGAAAAAAATTCTGTGCAACCCAGCCATAGAGGTGTGGACGCCCATGAGCGGACTAGTGATTTGGGTGCCTCATGTAGGTGGGTGCTCTGCACTTTCTAAGTTGAGCAGTCAAAAACAGGAGGCACCTGAAATGACTGTTGAAAATTTTGGCTGTGAAATAGAAAGACTTTCAAATAGTGCATGGTTGTCAATCTTTCTCATACCATGACCCTCTTTGCCATCCCAATGTCATCGTGGGATCCCCACACCAAGGGATAGGTAAAACCCTACCTGCATGGAGCAATTAGGAAAGATCACAGGAGACAGAATGCCCAGACTGGCATTCCCTATCAGTGACCCCAGGAAGGAGAGCTGCTATTTTTATAAATCAAGTGGTTAACCTAGAAGTCACCCTTTAAAACTAACCGTGAACATACATGTCTAACAAACGAGTAGTCTGGTGGCACTTTTAAAGACTAACAAATTTATTTCTAGCATGAGTTTTCGTGAGACAAAATCCCACTTCATCAGACGCTTGTTTTGCTGCCCATCTTCAAGTGTCTGACAAAGTGGGATTTTCTCCAATGAAAGCTCATGCTATACATAAATGTGTTAGTCTTTGAAAGTGCCACCAGACTTCTTACTTGTTTTTCTGAACTAGACTAACACGGCTACCCCTTCGAAACTTGTCATATGTATTATGTGCCTACAAAGCCGAGAAGAGGAGTGGGATCTGATCAGCTGGCCAGATTTTTCCAGTTCAAACCAAACTAAAACCATTACTCATCTTGTTGTGCTTTCTGCATTAGGTACTTCAGGGATGTTCTGTTGAAATATTCTGAGCCAAGGCTTTGTTGAGGGTGTGTTGATGAGACATCTGGCAAGCCAAGGCAACTCCCTGGGAAAGCTGAATGTATCAAAAGGCACATGACTCTGTATAGTAGTGAGATTGGAGGAAGGGGAAAAAGTCAGAGAGGGCCGGTTTCATCCAGTTATCTGCACAATATGTTAAGTAATTCAGTAGTGATTCATCTCAGCTCTGTCTTGGGAAAGAGTTGGGCTAGTTAGGTCATGCACAGACACTCTAGGCTGGAGCTGGAGTAGAAACTTCCATGCTCTCATTAGTTTTGTATTTTGCAGGGGAAAACTGACTGAGCCCATCCAATGAGAAGGAAAGCCGAGAGTGGGCGCATTGTAGGTTGGCACTGTGAGTTCTTGAAATCACCAGGATGACTGTGTATTGTTGAAGGTTCCCCCAGAAGGAGCAAACTGTCCAGATGTGACTTCAAGGCATGTGGGTCTACGGGATTCATAAAATGTATTGCACAAGCTAGCCTTGCCTAGAAGACTTTTCTTGTGGGCAAAGGATGCCACTGCCAGCTTCAAGCTTGGCATGGAGAGAGGAACTCTGACTCTTCAGTGCTATTACTCAGTTGGCTATTGCCTTTGGTGCCACTAGAGATGTGGGTTAACCACAGCCTTGAAAGCCATGACTCCTGAGCTCTAACCCCTGCTCAGACTCACTGCAGTCTTCCCCATCTCCTTTTTTTAAGGGACAGCAGGCTCTCTTACATAGAGGACATGTGATTTTCTGTTTTATTTTTATATTCTCATCTCTGCATATGGAGGAAGAGATTTTTTCACAACAGGTGGAGGTTTCTGAATAGGATACAGAGCCTTTTGTCTCTTGATATTGGCATCAATCCAGCCTAGATGGTAGCAAGTGACAAAGGACTCCTTGCAAAAGGAGTTGGTGCAGCCTAGACTAGTTCATTGTAGACATGTGTCCACATTCGAAAAGGGCCACCTTCTCACTGCTCTGGCTAAGGACACAAAGAGCGATGGAAACCTAACTCCCTTCTTGGATTTTAAAGGTCAGGGTAGAGACATGGAGATAGGATGGACTCTTGTACTGCCTCACCCTGCTGTTGGGTGGATATGCACAGTGCTTCAGTCTTCAAGGCTGGGAACCCATCTCTGTTCTTAAGCACAACGCACAGAGCTCATCTGGGAGGAGTTGCTTTTTTCCTGGCACAGGCCAAAAGGCAGGTCCGAACCTGTGTTACTTCTTTTTCCTATCTGTTATTTAAAGAAAGGTTCAAGGCGGTGCAGAGATGCGTTAAAAACAGAAAAAGCATGTCATGTACTCTTCCTGAAGCAATAGGGGTGTAACAGGAGAAGCTGGAAAGCTTTAAACCCAGCACAGTTGGCAAGACACAGCAGAAGACAACCTGCTAGGAGGTCCCTATCCTTCAAGGACTCTTACAGCACTTTGGGTGCATCTACACTGGCAAGTTAGTTCGAACCAAGGAGCCTTAATTTGAACTAATTTAGTCCCCATCTACCATAGACTTTCACTAGTTTGAATTAAGGAATTCCTTAATTCAAACTAATAGAAGCTTAGTTCAAATTAATAACACTTGCATTTAGTTCGAATTAAGAGGTTAGTTTGATTCTTAGTTCAAACTAATGGCAGCGTAGACCAGGATTAAGCCTTAATTTGAACTAAATAAATAAGAATTAGGGCAGTTAGTTCCAATTAACAAAGTGCACTAATTCGACTTAACATTTAAGTCAAATTAGTGTACTTTGTTAATTCAACTTAATAAGGTCAGGTTTAGTTCGAATTTAGGTCAAATTTATTAGTTTGACTTCGTTAATTTGACTAATTTTTGTAGTATACATAGCCTATGTGTCCTGATGGCAAGATGGTGCCAACATGGAGTCTCTGCCCCATTTGTTAATTTCTAATTAATGGACCCCTCTGTGCATCATGTACACTGCCTAACCTGGCCACTTGGAGTCTCAGCAGAGGTGGGCATTGGAGAAATCAGAGCAGCTTCTGGATTCACAGGCTCAGTCCTGTTGAGTTCAGCTGTGGAAAGGAAGACTCAGTCACTGATCCTGCTAAAGGAGCAGGATTATTAACATGGCCTCAGATCTCAACATTATCCTTAGCACTCCCCTGAGGACTTCCCACAGGCAGCTAAAGGCCCATCTGAATTTGGGATCTGCTGAAGTACCTGTTCTGAAATTTCCTCCGTTGGCCTACATACAGGTTTCTCACAGCTCTAGTGTCTCCAAGGTCTTTCTCCTCTCCTTATGCTCAACTTGACAGCAGCAAACACCCCAGGGGGAGAGGATCTTTTCTTCCCTTTGTGGTGACCCATTGCTCATGCACTGTTATGCTGACTTGGTGCTGCTGAAGTCTGCTGTCCATTATCTCTCTTTGAGGGGCTCCTGACTGCATAACCTCAAGCATACAGTAACTAGCCACCACTTCAAATTCAAGGATGTCTTAGTTCAGAGCAGTTTTTTGTATAAGAAAAATCGTTAAAATAAAGAGTTAAAATATAACACACCTCAGATGAACGCTGCTTTATGGCTCACAACAGCCTTATTCCAGAAGAATGGGAACGCTGCTGTAGTTAAGGACGAGACTTGCTTACTGTTTAATAACCACTAAGTGCTCTGAAATCTAGACACTTACTTGTCCTGGCTTGAAAATTGCTGCCCCCCTTGGGGGGCTCAGGATAGGGCTATTGATCCAAATTTTTAAGTCATTTTAAGAAGATGTTCCCAAGCTACAACCTGCCTACAAAGTCATGTGATATAGTGCACAGTTACACTGACACCCCAGTCAAGAGTATGAAACCTTTTGGGTTTCCCACACATGGTAGACTCCTGGCATGTAAGTCCATCTCTTACTAGTTGTGGGACACAGACAGCCCCTCAACCTGAAACCACTACTCACCAACAGCAAGAACACTAATCCAGGAAGCTTTCCCTGCAACTAATCTTGTTGTCAACTCTGCCAGCACCTCAACTCTAGTGACACCATCACTGATCCTAATCACATCAGTTGCATCATCAGGGGCTCATTCACCTGCACATCAGCTAATGTGATGTATTCCATCATGTGCCAGCACTGCCCCTCTGCCACGTATATTGGCCAAACTGGACTGTCCCTATGCAAAAGAATAAATGGACACAACGCAGACATCAAAAATGGTAACATCCATAAACCAGTAGGAGAACTCTTCAATTTCCCTGGATGTTCAGCAACAGACTGAAAGTTGCCATACTTCAACAAGAAACTTCAAAAACAGACTTCAGCATGAAACTGAACTGGAACTCATCTGTAAACCTGAGACGATCAGACTGGGTCTGAATAGAGGCTTGGATTGGTTATGTTATTACAAAATCTAACTGTCCTGTTCACACATTCTCACCTTCTACTCAGCTGGTGTGAATGGGACTCATCTGCCCTAACTGAATTAACTTTGTAGCACTTGCCCTCCAGATTGTAATGTTTCTAACCCTTGCAGTGTATATATATACCTCCTAACTGTAGTTTCCATTTCCTGCATCTGACAAAGTGGGTTGCAGCCCACAAAAGCTTATGTCCAAAGAAATTTGTTAGTCTTTAAGGTGCCACAGGACTTGCACTGTTTTAGTCATCTAAGCGTATCTGTGTCATGTCAGGATGTAGCCAGGCTTCTTTCCTGTTGGGTGGTTTCCCCATTAATCTTTGGGGTTATTGTATCAGTCCAGAGCCAAGTACAAGGAGACAGAACCAGTTTGAAGGAAATACATATGATGGTATTTCCGCTTTGCTGTCCACCAAATGCCCATCTGATGGCTTCTGTGTTATGTACTCAGAATAAGGTTTCAGTGACTAATCTCTCTTCTTTCCGCTCTGCACCAGGTGTGTGATAAGGAGTTTCCTTGATGGTTGTCTTCTCCAGTCTTGCATCACTCCTATGTCTGGCTTTAAGGAGTGAAGAGACTTTCTAGTAACATATTAGGGAATGGTGGCTTTTGTTGGTTCCTTCCAGTTGTCCTCTCTCTTGCTAGTGTAAGTGGAGAATGCGGCTCTCAAGCTCCCTGTTCCCAGCAGGTTGTACTTGGGATTTGAACACTCATTTGCTATCACTGGGAAAGAGCAAGATTTGTCACGATCCCTGTTTGATGTGACATCATCCTGCACCACTACTGTTGATTATTAGCAGGTACAGCTCAGAGCTCTGGGAGAGGAGGAAACGTGTGGGCATAGGGCCACCTTGGTAATATCAAGAGGGTGAAATGATGTCCTGTGTATCCCCCCGGCCTCTCACACTGCCCATTTATAAGCAGCATGTGACACAATGTGCTCTGTAGACGCTTCCTGTGCTAGGTGCAACTCTTAGATGTGACCGATCTGTGCTACAAACATTAGCCAAGTATATATATGTAGACAACATGGTCACTAGAAGACATGAATTTTGGCACCACAATCACAGGTCATGTCCTTTTTGTTGTAGGAGCAACTCATTTAGAACTAATTAGCAGGCTGTTGCAGTCATTGAGGCCACCCACTAGAGGGAGACATGATCATGCATTTTGAGCCCCAGTGCTGTACGCGCAAGATCAAGGTGTTACTTTCTCAAGAAATCATGGCAAGTTTCAATGGGGTAGCCCTGCTAGCGTAGTTCAGCAAAACAAAAAACAATCAAGTGATCTTGGAACCCTACTGTCTTTGCCCTTACACTTCAGCTCCATATGCTGCCATCTCCCACTCCTGTTGCTAACTCTTACGCTCAAGAGGCATACAGCTTATTTGTTTGTGCACATCTTGCATGCTATGTAACAGTGGGTTACCGATGTAGCCTTCCTTCTTTGAAATGGACTGCTCACATACATTCAGTTACAGGTGTACATGCTGCAGCGCACAGTTATCCAGAAAATCTTTTAGCCCTAGCCCGTCAGCTCAGGGTCAGTGGCCAGTGCCCTCTCCGTGCCATGACCACAGCTATATATATGACCCTGACCGTGACTCCCTTCAGTCCCTTATTTTGCCAACTCCAAGTAGCGGGGATGGAGGAAGGGATCTGGATGTATGTGAGCAGCCCATCTTGAAGGACAGTTACATTGGTAACCCACCGTTCGTCTTCGAGCACTGCTCACATCATGCAGTTACAGGTGACTGCTAGCCATTCCTAGGATGGTGGATGGAATTACAGCTCACCCAAACTGGGTACGGCTCCGCCCAGTGCGACATTGTCTCTTGCCTATTGGACGATAGCATAGTGCGTCATGAAGGTATGCACTGACAATCACTTAGCTGCTCTGCAGATCTCCTGAATCGGACCTGAGCAAGGAAGGCTGTTGAAGAGGCCTGGCCTCTCACTGAGTGTGCCCTGACTCTCCCCAGGAGGGGTGTACCTGACCTTCTATAGCAGTCTTTAATGCAGTTCACTATCTGTTTGGAGATGTGCTGTGTAGTCACTGGTTGCCCTCTTTTTCGCTCTGTGATTGTGACGAAGAATTTAGAAGTCTTGTGGAATGAGGGTGTGTGCTCAGTGTACATCAGGAGCACCCTTCTGACATCCAGAGCGTGCCGTTTCCTCTGTTTCTCTGTGACCTGAGGGTCTGGGAAAAACACCGGGAGACAAATGTCCTGGTTCAGGTGGAATTGGGAGGCCAACTTAGGGAGGAAACCTGGGTTCAGGCATAGTAGCACCTTATCAGCAAAGAACTTCATGCACGGAGGCTCTGAGGAAAGGACCGTCAATTCCAAGACCCATCTTGCCAAGGTTCTGGTTACCAGAAAGTCACCTTCTGTGAGAGGACTAACAATGTACATGAGTCTAAGGGTTCATAAGTTGGCTTTGTTAAGCAGTGGAGCACCATATTTAAGTCTGATTATGGAGTAGGATCTCTGGGGTGCAGGTAGAGCCTCTCAATACCTTTCAGGAATGTGGTGGAGGTGGGGTGGGAGAAGACTGATACCCCTTCCACCTAATTGTGAAGGGCTGAGAAAGCTGCTAGATGAACCACGAGAGAGGGGGTCGACAAGCTTCTATCTTTGAGGTCCAAAAGGTAGTCAAGTATCGAATGAATGTGAGCTGACTTTGGTATGATCCGTTTCCCCTTGGACCATAGGGAGAAGCATCTCCACTTAGTGGTACAGGCGGCTCTAGTGGAGGGTCTCCTACTGCCTATCCCTTTTGGCCCTTTCTGAGCAGAATTTCTCAGGTTCATTCAACCATGCAGCCTCCAGGCTGCTAGGTGTAGTATTCTTGGGTTCGGGTGCCATAATCGGCCTGAGTCCTGAGTTAGCAGGTCCACCCTGAAGGGAAGGTGGAATGGGGTGTCTATTGACAGATCCCAGAGGATCGAGTACCAGTGTTGTTTAGGCCAGTCCAGAGCTATCAGTATCATGTCTGCTCCACCCCTTTTTATTTTCAGAAGGACTCTGTATATCAGGGAAATTGGTGGGAATGCATACATTAGTTGGCCCCCCCATGGGATTAGAAAGGCATCCATGAGTGAGCCCTTCTTTTGATTCCTGAGAGAGCAAAAACTGCAACCCTGCTGATCCTGATGTGTTGCGAAGAGGTCCACCTGGGGTGTGCCTCAGCGACTGGTTATGTGGGACACCATGTCTGTTTGTAAAGACCACTCATGATGGGACAGAAAGGTTCTGCTCAGTGAATCTGCTGTGCTGTTGTCCACCCCAACAAGGTGGGATGCTACCAGAGTAAAGTTGCGCCTCCGGGCCAGTTCCCAGAGGTTGGTAGTCTCTGCACAGAGGGCCAGAGAGTGAGCACCCCCCTGGTGATTTGTGTAAAACATGGGTGCTGTGTTGTCCATCAGGACCAGGAATGTTTTTCCCTTTATCAAGTCCAGAAAGGTCCTGCAAGCCAGATGGATGGCTCTGAGCTCCTTCACATTTATGTGTAGGGGTCTGTGTTTGGAGAACCAATTACCTTGGGTTGATAGTCCTCCCAAGATATGAGCTCCCCACCCCATGTCCGACATATTGGTGATCAGGGTAACCATGGGGTTTAAAGCCTCGAAGGGACCCCTCCCCCTCATGGCAAAAAGTGAGTCCTGCCCAGATTTCCAGGGTTTCCAGGACAGCACGGGAGACCAACAGTACCTTGTTCAGAGGATGTCTCTGTGGATGGAAGGTCATGGCCAACCAGAGGTGAAAAGGCCTCGTTCTCAGGTGAGCCGTTCTTATCACGGAGGTAGAGGCCGCCATGTGGTCCAGGACCGGGAGGCGCCTTCTGGCTGTGGTGATCAGGGCATTCTGGATCTCTGAAATGGTGGTAAAAATGGACTGAAACCTTGATTAGGGTAGGGATGCTCTCCCATTTATTGAGTCTAAGAGAGCACCTATGAACTCCATCCTCTGGGTTGGGGAGCATTTTGATTTTTCCTGTTTTATGCACAGCCCCAGATATTCGCACAGCTTTTTCATAACTCTGATGCTGTGCTAAACTTGGTATTTTAACCTCCCTTTTATTAACCAATGGTCCAGGTAGGGGTAGATCCTTATGCCTTGCCTTCGCAGGAGGGCCGCTACCGCCACCATGCATTTCATGATCAACCTGGGGGCTAGGGAGAGTCTGAAGGGGGGGGATGTAAATTGGAAGTCTTCTGCCCCCACCAGGAATCTCAGAAATCTCCTATAGTGGGATCTTATCACTATGTGGAAGTAAGCATCTTTTAGATTGAGGGCTGTGAACCAGTCCCCTTGATCTAGAGCTGGGATGATCTGTGACTGGGACATCATGTGGAATTTTATTTTCCTTAAGTATTTGTTTAGAGTCCTGAGGTTTAAGGTTGGCCTCAGGTTGCCGTTTGGCTTGGGGACCAGGAAGTACCAGGAATAAAACTCTTTTCCCCACTGTCTTCTTGGAACCCTTTCTATTGCCCCAGGGAAAGTAGCTTTTCACATTCTCTTTGTAGTAACAGGTCGAGCTCTGGGTTCCCAAGATTGGAGTGAGGGGGCGGGTTTCTGTCTTGGGAAATGGATTTGAATTGTATTGAATTGTACCCTTTAGATACTGTGTCAAGTATCCAATGGTCGGTCATGGTGTTGGCCCAGTGGTGTAGAAAGGGAGCCAAATGATTGTTGAAGACCAGGGATTGGGTGGGGGTGTGGCAGCCCTCTCACTGACCATCAAAAATACTGCTTCTGACTGGCAGCATGGGAGGCCCCAGTTCCCTATTGGGTAGTCTGTACAGGCTAGGACTTAGAGCCCTTACCCAACCTGGTTTTCTCCCTGTTGGGGCCTCCATACTGACTCTGAGAATATTGATAGGACCTCGGACGTGACCCTTGTGGCTGATGATGTTGCTGCAGCTGTTTGGGTTGCTGCTGCGTTTGCTGGGGTCTGAAAGAACGCCTGGTTCCCTGAAGTGTATATATGCCCAGGGACTTTAGGATGTCCTTGGAGTCCATCATCCCATGTAATCTGGAGTCTATGGACTCAGCAAAAAGTGCAGGGCCTTCCAAGGGGAAGTCCTGAATTGTTAACTGTGTTTGCTGTGAAAGGCCAAACCCTTACAGCCAGGCTGATTGCCACTGCAGAAGCTATATTGTGAGAGGCGGTGTCTGATGCATCCCATGAGGTCATCAAGATATCATGGGAGGCCAGCATGCCCTCCTCTACCATTGTCTCCTAGTCCTGAAGGTGTTCTCTGGGGAGTACATCATGGAAAAGCTCCATAGATTTCCAGAGGTTGAATACGTATCTCCCCATGAGGGCATTATGGTTTTCTATGCATAATTGGAGGGCTGAGGTGGCGTAAACCTTCCTGCCACAGAGGTCTGGTTTCTCAGCTTCTTTGTTTTTGTGAATGGAGCCTGGTTGGCCCTGTCTATCCCTTTGATTAGCAGTGTCCACTGCCAGGGAACTTGGGGTGGAATGGTGGAAAAGGAAGGCGAATTTGTCAGAGGGGACATGGTGGTACCTCTAATTCACCACCTTGGACACAAGAGGGATCGAGGATGGAATTTGCCACCGTGCCCTATCAATACTGTACACCCTTTGTGCAGGGGAACTGAAAACTTAGCTAGTGGGGCTGCGTCTCCCATGTCAAAGAGGGGATTACGTTCCTCTTTGATGATACCAAGATCCAAGCTCAAGTTTACTGCCATTTGCCTCGGCAAATCTTGCTGGGCACAGGGGTTGTCCCTGTATGCCAGGGGCCCTTGGTAGGTCACCTCAGCCGGGGAAGACTATGAGGGAATCTGGGATCTGCTACATCAGTGCCGGGGTCAGGTTCCTCATCCAAATCATCTGAGTAGCAGGGGGTCCTGGTCGATGGTGGTACTGAGGGTTGTAGGGAGCCAGCATAGTTGTTGCTTGGCCAGTCCATCCATCTGCTGGTCCACTCTCAGAGGGCACATGGTGCCGAGTCATGGTGCATCCAGGAGTGGCCTGTCTCCTTTCTGGAGCTGTCAGTGCTGCACTGATTACTCCTGGGCCAGCTCCACAACCAGAGTGGTGCCAGAGGGCTGAAGCAGTGATGGAGTTAGTGCTGAAAGTGTCTGCACCAAAAAAACCAGGGGACGAATTCTCTTGGCACAGGTGAGTCAGGAAGCACTTGCGGCAATGTTTTTCTGTAGGCTTCACAACTGCTGGGGTTGATGTCGAAGTTGATGGGGACTTGTGATGCTGGGGCTCATCGTGGGAAGACATGGAGGAAGCTGAGACAGCTCTCGCACATCTGGATCCTTGTGAGCACGGTACCGAAGACTCATGTGAGGAGTTGGGGGAGGAGTGGTCCCCATTCCCAGCCCTGTGCTTGGGTTGAGGCTTGGTGCCATTCTCCAGTGCTGGGGAAGAGCCCAGCAGTGAAGGCGGTGCCAGTGGTTGTCCGTTCACAGGGGCCATCCATTCCTTGGACGAGAGGGCTGGTTTGCCTTTTGACTGCATCGGTCTCTGTAGCATGGGAGCCAACAGCTGGAGGAGCTCCTTTGCAGCAGCAAAGGCCTCTGGGGTCGATGGCACCAGGAGGCACTCTGGTCCCTTTGCTTGAAGCAGGGTTGCTGGAGCTCAGGTTGCATGGCGCCGAGATGGTGCTGGGTCAGCTGCTGATCATGGCTTTTTGTTAGCCAGAGAGCAGCACTGGGCGGGTTCCAGTGCCGACTTGGCACATGGTGCCGATGAGTCCTTAGGCGCATTGGGCATACCCAAAGCCAAGTGCAAAGCGCGTTCATGGGCAATATTGCGCAGCTTTCAGTCTCTGTCCTTGGAGCATTTTTTCGCCAGGTGTGACTCACCTAGGCATAGTAGGCGCTTCTCATGAGGATGGTTGATTGGAAAAGCCTTGCAACAAGTCGCACAGGGCTTGAATCCCAGCATGAGGGGAAAAACTGAGGATATTTAATTTTATTGCAAACAAATAAGACAGGCACTTGCTAAGCAGCAAGGGTGGGCTGTTCCAGTACCATTGCTGAGGGCAGAAAGAAGTAAATGAGAGGGGGTCAGGGTCAGGGTCATATATATAGCCACGGCCCAGACAGGGCTTTGGCCGCTGCCCCTGAGCTGACAGGCTAGAGCTAAAAGACTTTCCAGATAATCATGCGCTGCGGCACATACACCTGTAACTGAATGATGTGAGCAGTCCTTGAAGAAGAAGTAGCCATAACACTGTTTTGAAAGTTTGGGTTTTGGGAGACCAGACACTCAGTTGCTTTGCTGAAGAAGTATCTGCGTGGGTGCAGACAGTGAAATTGCATCCCAGTCCACATCAGGCTTTTGGTGAGATCCAAGGTGGAGAAAGGACTAGGTATAGCTGAAATGTTCCCAGATTTTTTCCCATGAAACCTCATGCGATAATTAAATTTGTTAGTCTTTAAAAGTGCCACAAGACTCCCTGTTTGTTTTGCTGAACTACACTGACAGGACAACCCCTTTGGATCCTGATTGTCTTGTTAGACATGAAAGCAAAATCCTGATTGTGTATGTAGTTTAAGAAACACACAGACCCCCAGCAGAGCTTAGTAATTTTATTTTGTGTGATCACAACAGAGACAAAATTGTAAGAACCTGCTCACTGACATAAAGAGACCAGCAAGCAGTCTGTGGTGTCTAATCCCTGCCCTTGAGAGTTAGGATTTCTCCTTGTATATTTCCTTTGCTGGTTAACCAGCTTGGCAGGTTTCACCATTACTCCACAGTGCCCTGGAGAAGTAATAATTATCTTTAAATGGGGTGGGTTTTCTTCTTTCCCTAAAGCTCTGCTGAGCTGTGTTCAGTGCTAAAAGGTCCCAACATGTTGTGGTTCTGGCCTCTGGCATGTTGGGTAGAATAAGCTACTGCAGATTTCCCTCCTACTATATTGTTCCCACAATAACAGCAGTTAGACTCCCAGGAAATCATTAAAGTTATTGCATTACAGTAATACCTCGAATTTCCACTGAGATCAGTGCTCTGCCAACAAACAGGAAGAATCAGTGCCTGCCTCGGAGATATTCACATCTAATTATAGCAGAGAGACAGAGGATGAAAGATGGGATTATCAACTTCCAAAGGGGCAGCCGTGTTAGTCTAGTCCAGCAAAAAAAGCAAGGAGTCGTACCCCATTTTACAGATGGGAAATGAGGCGCAGATAGATTAAGTGATTTGGTCAGCTCACACAGGGAGTTGTTATCAGAGGCTATACCGCTACAGTGGTTCGCAGCCTTTTCAGTAACTTGGCACACTTGAATGAGACAAACTAGTCCATGACACACCCACTTTTTCCAGCTGAATTGATTGCTCATAAATGTCACTTTTACTTACATTTATGGTGGTTACGGTCTGATTAGAGAGGTTTACAACACAGTGCATACAGCAAGCTAAAGAAGGATCAACTGCCTTCACGTTTCAAGTCCACTGGAAAAACTAGGCACCATCTCAACTTTGTCCTTTGGTCACCTGCATTTAGAATGGTTATCTTTTAGAATCGAAAGACTGAACCTCACTTTTAATTTGATGATTAATTTCACAAGTTTTATGAGTTGTGATTTAGGTTGGATAGAATATTGTTTAAGATTAAACTATGTTTGTTTTATATTGACTTTCATTACTTTGGTACAAAATTTCAGCGCACACTTTGACAGTTCTCACGGCACAATGGTTGAAAGCCACTGGCTTACAATATGAGAGAGGGTACATTGTGATTCCTGCCTATTTAGATACACTTGTGTTACCCTTCATCAAGCTCATGCACAAAAGATAATAGCATAGCTAGCATAGTGGTGTATGCACACCTGGGGGCAACCAAGTTTGTAGGTGGGGCAGCTAGCCCGTATGACCTGTGCCCCTGATAATGCATGACTGTTTTCAGTGTGCTAACTCAGTGAGAGCTGCCAGCAGTATGTCTATGCCAGACGGGAATCACACCCCCAGCTCCTAATGCAGACATAGCCTTGAAATGATGCTTGACCTCACATCTTCCAAGTCCCAGTATAGAGTTCTCACCATCAGTCCTCTGCGTTTGAGCAACAGCAATTAGAAGAGAGCCATGGATTTTTTAACAAAACAGTGCTCAGCATCGCCCAGCGAGAAAAGTGACTTGTGTCAGTGGCAGGGAGAGACCAAAGGCCTGGTGACTCCACCTCTCGCATCCAGGCCGGACCTAGTGGAATGCACTGCCTCCCAGCTGGGCTCTTTGTGCGATTTGAATGGCTCATGAACTGCTCCTGAAAGTTTATTCCAGTCTTACAGGGCTGAATGAGATCAGGAGATGATGAACACTCAACATCTTTGCAGATCAGGCTATGTTTATGACACCTGAACGTGGATTCAGATGCCTGCCTTTGTGCCTCCCATGCTGGAAAATTCCTGTCCCAAAAGACTTCATCCAGGTCACCTGATGAGTGTATGTTAGGGTGAGGGACAGAACCTGGGTGTTCCTGGCTCTTGGGGTGTATGTGGGCACATGCAGTCTCACTCACACTCCATTTAGCTTGGACCATCTTGGCGCATTTCTAGAGTCTGTCTATAAGTGGAAGCTTGTTGGGTGATGCTCTATAGCTGTGTTCTTCAAAGTTTAGGTTGCGACCCAGTACTGGGCTGCAAACCCTCAGTAACTGGGTCGTGGCAGGGGAGATGTGGGGGAAAGGGAGGGAGGAAACCATCTGCCTCTCTGTTGCAACATAGTATCAGCTTTCAGTAGAGATCACTGAAACAAACAGGAATGTGAGTTGTTAGGAGTAACAATGAGGTGCTAATTGCTGTTCAGACAATCTCTATGCCTCCTCTCAGTGTCAGTAACTCTTTGGGCTTCTAACATTCATATGAAAAGGACTGAGGTCACTGGCAAGCAAGCTTGGTGTTTTTTATCCCAATGAAGAAAAGAAAAAACTTGGAACTCCCCCTTTTTCCACCATTTCTGGGATCCTGGGATTGCAGTTAGTTTTGCAAATTAGGACTTGCCTCTTTTTTCAGTGGGTTGAGAATTCCCTTGTTTGTAACAAAAATTACAACTTGTAGATTTTAATAAAAATCAAGAGATTTTTTGACTAATAATTAAAAAGAGAAGAGAAAAGCAAACTGTCCTAGTAGGAGCCTGTGTTAGAAAGTATGGTATTTTTTTCTACAACTAGAAAGCCTAAGTAACAGAATAAAATCTAACTCAGGGATGTATCTGCTGGAAGCAGAAGTTATAACAAGGTCCCAATCTGTAGGGGAGTGGATAGCCCCAGTGTGTTGCTGCCTTATGCACACTGCCAGCGACAGAGGTCATCAGACCAAGCACGGAGGGCTAGCACCCCTTCAATCACCATATTGTGGACAATTGTGTGTTCATGGAAACTCAGGCAGACGCAGTGAGCAGATGAAGAGCAGAGGTGAAAGTGAAACCCAGAGTAGAAGCCTCAAGAGAAAGGATGAAAACCAAGAGGGATTCCCACCCCTGGCAGCCATGGCAGCGGTCGCTTGTTTTCAGTGGAGGGTCGCCACGTGGCATAGGGCTCCAAAGCTGGGTCCTGAGGAAAAAAGTTTGACAACCACTGCTCTATAGCAGAGGGGCTGTTACCACCGTAAAGTACCTTGGCATGGATGCAGATCTAATCCACTGTATATCCTCTGCTCTAGCTTTTTCTAACCTGCCAGAGCAGGAGAAATTATATAACACTTTTCAAACAATAAAGCTAAGATTCATTCTGTCCTTTCGACAACATGGCTCATTGGCTTTGCAAGTTACTGCAGGGAGCTCTTTGCCAAGAGCCCCAGCCCAAAGAACCCCACCCCTCTGCAGACATAATTAAAGCCACTTTAGATTAGTGCCTACTAGATCCATATCAGGGAGCAGAAAGAGCAGCAAGGCATGAGCTCATCAGTGGCTGATGCCAAGGGTGGGCTTGAATGCCCTGTGTGCTTAGCGTCACAATTAGAGACCTGCAGGATCATTGATACCCATGTGCTATTGCTCCCTCTGGTGTGTCTTCAAATGCTGTATTTGCTCTGCTTTCTACACGTCCCAAGTGAGGGAGCATCCATTCCTTTACAGTCTGTTCTACAGAACAGTAGATCTGCTTCTCCTTGATCCTCAGCCTATTTCCCCCTTTCATCCTTTCATCACATTGCTTAGTTATCTGCTGTTTACCCCCCACACTTTAAAAGGGGTCTCTCCCTCTTTTACCCTGTTAACGTGCACCTTTCTATCTCTTAGCCGCGCTGGCCCTCTTTAGTCACTGTCAGAGTCCCTCGGGTTTCACCCAGTTTAAGGCCAGAAGGGGCCATTAAACCACCTGGTCTGACTGCTTGTATATAGGCCATTAAATTCCACCCAGAGACCCCTGTGTAGATCCCAGCAGCTTCAGTTAAACCAAAAGCTTTCAGTCCTCCATTTGTTACACAATTAATGAGTCCTGGCCTCTTCAGCTTTTCGGAACAGGGCTGCTCATGTGTGAATACCCAGCCCTGGTTGTTGTCTCCTTAGAGCTGTATTATGCTCTTTTGTCACAACACTTTGCAAATGATACCTTTGCTCACAATTCCATTGAACTTCTTCACAACCCTGTTGCCTTGCAAACTGTGGCTAGGTCCACACACAAGCCCTTGTTTCAAAACAAGCCGTTTTGAAATAATGCCTTATTTCGAAACGCCTTATTTCGAAATAACAAAAAAGCTATTTTGAAATAAGGAAAAAAGCGGGAATTGAAATAGCAAGTCCACACAGTGGACATGCTATTTTGAGATAGGGGAGGGGAGAGGCAGGGAGGCTTGTGCTGGCTGGGGACCCCCCACCCCCAGGATTCCCCGGCCCCCCCGCCACTCCTGCTGCAGGCGGGGGAGGCTTCCCCTGCGCCCCCCCCCACTTCTGCTGGCCTTGCCCGTGGCGGAAGCAGCAGGGGGGCAGGGGAAGCCCCCCCCACCCTGGCAGGAGCGGGGAGGGCGCCCTGGGCTTGGGGGCAGTCCCAGCAGTGGGGTGAGCCGCCCCTGGAGTGGCCACCCCACGGGGGCTGCAGTCCCCCTGACCGGGCTGCAGGGCTGGCAGCTCCCACACAGCCTGGGCAGGGGGGGCAGAGCCCTGGGGTGCCCCAGCTGGCTTCCCCCTGCTTCCCCTTGCCAGGGGTAGGGGGGATGAAGGGGTCTGAGGCACCCATCCCCTCCTGCTCCCAGCAAGGGGAAGCGGGGGGAAGCTGGCTGGGGCACCCTCGGACCCCCTGCACTCCACTCATCACCCTGGCCAGCCTCTCCCCTCCCACTGAAGATCTGTACTGGAGATTATTTTCTCCAGATCTATTTTCCACATTACATTGTGTGTCCATACTTCTCAGTTTTCCAGCACCCTAGAATTTTCCTGTCCCGCTTGACTCTACGTTTAGTACCACCAGAAAAAGTCATAGCATGCTCTTTACCCCCCTTTTCTAGCTTGTGAAGGTGTTAAAGAGGCCGGACCAATCTTAGATCTTTGTGGAACATTGCCGCTCATCAGCCCTCTTTGTTTTCAATCTTTTAAAAACACTTTTGAAAGGTCTGCAGCCTCACACCCTCCCCACAAGCTATCTAGGCAGAGTGTGGGTTCAGCGTAATTCAGTAGGGCTAGTGAAGTCATGTCGTTCAAGAAAAATATCCCCCAGCACTAATAAGCTGAAGGAAACAGCTGAGAATTAAAAGCAACTAGAACCACCCACTTAAACCTATCTGTATATCAAGTTTCACACACAGGCTCAGTTCCAAAGGGGCAGCCGTGTTAGTCTAGTTCAATAAAACAAACAAGGAGTCCTGTGGCACTATTAAAGGCTAACAAATTTATTTATTGCATGTTGCTAGGAAAGAGGCTGATTTGCAGGCTGCTATGAATTGCTCTGATATGTTTGTGGGCTACATCACTTCACTCTGCTTGAGTGCTAGTCATGTTTGATGTCAGCTGCCCAGTTATGGCTGAAAGTTTGAACCCAGCTCCTCGGCGTGCTTTCCTACTATAAAAACAAATGGAAATTGACTGTATTGTTCTCGCTAAGAAATTGAGCTCCTTTCCCTCTCTCTAATGTGCTTTTTGTATTGCCAGGCTTACGGGTCCTGATATATGGGTGAACCTGCTCTTCTGATCAATTTTTCATTATTGTTTACATGTGAGAGGCTCCAGCTGACATCAGGAACCCTTGGGGAAGAGAATAGGGCAAGAAACCTTCTTTGACATGAGGGCTATGTCCACACATACATCATTATTTTGAAATAACCCATTTCGAAATGAGTTATTTCAAAATAAAGTCCTTATTTTGAAATAAGTTAATTCAAATTAACAGTTTGTTAATTCAAATTAAAGGAAAGCCTGCTTTCGAAATATCCATTGTTTTGAAATGGTTATTTCGAAACAAGGCCATTTGGACATGTTGTTTCAAAACAGTTGTTTCAAAACAATGGTGTTGCTTCGAAACAATATGTCTGAATGCCGTTGTTTTGAAACAACCATTTCGAAACAATGGCTATTTCGATTAAATGCAAGGTTTAACGGTTTCGAAATAACGGCTGTTATTTCGAAACAACGGGTCCCATTGTTTTGAAATAACGATGCGTCGTGTGGACATGCTGCTTCTTATTTCGAAACAACCTCTGTTGTTTCGAAATAAGAAGCCTGTGTGGACATACCCATGGAGCTTACAATCTGAAGAGATAAAACAGACAAAAGGTGGAAGAAAGAGGAAAGATAGCCCAAGCAGAAGACTGGGACAAACAGAGAGGTTGCTTGGCTTACAGTCATACTGCAGAGCCAAGACTAACCATTAGATTTTCTGCTTTTCAGTACAGCACAAAAACCACAGGGTAATCTTTACTCTCCAGCTCGGGGGAAGCCTTTCACTGGGAGACAGGTTTCAATCTCAGGAGCGTGGTCCCACTACAGTACAGTATATACTTCCAAGATTGCTTTTTCTTCCCTTGGGCTCATACCCTCTCAGTACCGTGCTCAGCTCTCATCCCTCGTGTGCTGTGGGAATGATCCACTAGTTTCTTGAGGTCTCAGGAGAGATTGGGGCACTGTGTGATAAGTGCTATACGAGACACACATTCAGAGATGATCCTTGCTCCAGAGGGACAACAGAGGAACTAGAGCTGAAGTTGAAAGTGGGAGACAGCGAGTGCTTCATTTGTGGTGAAAGAGGTACAGGCATTCAAGCAATTAGGTGCCAGGGCTCAAGCAACTATTTTACATTAATAACTGAAGCAGCAAGCCTGGAGGTGCTGGGACCATGAACTGCCAAGGCCAGAGACTCAGTCTTGGCATGTCCTGGCATAAGCACTGGATGCAGGGCAGAGGTATCCTGGAAATCTCTGCAGCTCTGGAGAATTCCCTGTGGGTGGCGTCTGGCCAGCTGACTGCTTCTTTGCGTAGTAGGAGTTGAGCTTTGGATGAAGGGTCAGATATTGCTCATTGTTACCATGTGTGTCATTTGACATCTATACTCAGGTAGGGGATGCCTCTGGTTAGGACAACAGGGCCATATGCATTGGGGGGATCCATTTGATCCCTTCCCTCCCAAACTACACCCTGATTTATTACTGAGGTTTAGCACATATTGATAGTTGAGGAGACAGGCAGGGCATGTGGTAGCAACTGAAATGAACTACAGGGCTGTTAATATAACCCAGTCATTATCCACCATCAAGGAATGTTTAAACAAGGTCTGGGGGTTGGTATGCATACAGACACCTCAGTCTGTTTAGCATGTCATGCGCACCCTTCAACACCCTACCTTTTGCTAATGAAAAAGAAAAGAAGGAAACCAGTTAAACCAGGCTTTCATTTTAACAACATCCCTTGTTCCTTTTCCCTTTAGCCAGAGTCTTTAACAGGAAAAAATCACCCTTTGACACACTCTTTACTGGTGTCAGAGCTTGTAATAATTGTCCTTTTGGGGGGAAGAGAAGATGTTAGTTGAGATGGGCTGGAGCTGTGTTACTATTGCGATGGGTTATTAGACTAAGTCAGGAGGCCACACCTCACTCCTCCAAGTGATGTAGAGTGGCTGCAGGAGAAGTAGCCAATCAGAGGGGCTGCTGGAGGAGCCAGTCAAGGGTCATAAGGGCCATATAAAAAGGAGCCGCAGTGGCAGCACAGTCAGTTGATGGTAGGATCTGGAGGAGGGAGGACTGGATTCCTGGCAGAGCCATCGACAGCTCAGTGCAAGCAGGACACATGCAGGGAAGGCTGCTCAAGCCTGGGGGAGCTAAGAAGGAGCTCCCAGCTGACTGCAGGGATTGATCAAAGACTGAACTCAGAATCTAGCCAGGCCAAGCTAGGACACCCTGGACTGCTAAAGGCTGTGCCCAGGGATGGGTGCCAAAAAAGACCCTCCGGCTGAGGGTGCAAGAACAGGTCCATAGGAAGCCTTGGTGATACAGCCCCCTAGCAGATCTGTGAGAAGGTATAGGCGGTATACCATGGAAGGGTTTTGTTTGTTCTGTCTACGGACTCTCTGTGACTTGGCTGGAGAGCTGGGTCACTGAAGGTCTTCCAGTGAAACCACGGGCTGGGGGAGTGTTCACAAGAGCTGGGTACCACTCTGATCCAAACAGAAATTGCAGGTTTGCACCTGACCAGAAGGGAGTATTGGGCAGTTGTGGTTGCTGACCCTGTTATGACAATCCAGTCTTTTTCCATCCCAGGTGGGGTTTGGGATTCAAGGGGAGATAGGAGAGGTGGTGATGTTCCCTGGATCCCCCTCTCTGTGCCAGTCTGTTCAGGACATTTCTCAGGATGAAGATGAAGGCTTGGAATCTATCTGTGTGTGTGTGTGTGTGTGTGTGTGTGTGTGTGTGTGTGTGTGTGTGTGTGTGTGTGTGTGTGTTGGGGAACAGCTTGACCCTCTGATTTTTTGGGCCTGAGCCAAAGCCCAATGGAATATGTCTAATCTCCTTCAGTGGCCTTTGGATCAAGCCCACTTCTCTGGCACCCCTGTCTTCCAAGGCTTTACAGCTCTAATGAACTCAGCTCTGCCAGCCTTCAGAGATTCCCGTTTACTGAGCCAGGGCCTTGACTGAACTTAGCAGCCATTATGCAGAAAGCAATCAATAGTGCAATCCCCAAGGGAGGGTGGAGGAGACAGTGGGGTTGCCAGGAGCAGAGCTACTTGCTGTCTGGTTTGGGAAGAGATGGAAAAACAGAACACTTCCTGCAAGCTGTGCAGGAAAATCTCTGCCAAGAGCAAATTACAGCCTTGCCGAAACGGCACTAGGTGTTACCCGTAGCAATCCCTTGTGGTAATGCTAAGCATATTATGGGAATGCCTAGATCTTTTTATGCGTCCTGCCCTACTCTTAAGGCAGATGTACAGTATGGTCCAGGCTGAGGCAGCCTGAATGTCTGGAGTTAATGCCATGAGGTCACATACCTAGTGCAGAGTAGAGCCCTCTTGCCAGCACCTGTCATTAGCTAGAGCTACACTGAAAAGTTAAATTAATCTAGTTACGTTGCTGAGAGGAGTGAAGAATCCACACCATGGGTCATGTAGTTAAGCCAGCCTAAGTCCCCAAGTAGATAGTGCTTCATCTATGGAATTTGTTCTTGCTACTGCCGCTGAGAGGTAGATTATTTAGGTCCGAGTGTTTTGAATTATGGTATGTACAGCCCACTTGAAGCGCATTTAAGTCAAAGCTGGCCCTCCATAGCAAATGAGTTTGTTGCCCCTGAGCTCTGGTGACAGGAGAACCCTGCAGTCAGTGGTATTAGTTTCTGCATGGTGACAAACTAGACAGAAGTTTGTGCCAGTGTAGCACTTAGTACAGAGAAGCCATGCACCATTTGACTTATTTGTTGTTTAGAAGAGGCAGGAAAAGTTATCTGAACATGTGAATTAAATCGATCATGCATATGGATGTATCCATTTGACAATGTCAGTGAAATCAAAACAATATACCATCATTTTCAGACACCATTCACATGGGGAAAGTTTCTGGAGGCCTTTCTTTCACTCAGAAGTTGGTGGTGTTCCCGGGCAGCTGCAGATGGTGGAGCGCCATTTCTGGGCCCAAGAAACAAGCACTGATTGGTGGGATCACATTGTGATGCAGGTTTGGGATGATCAGCAGTATTAGAGCTTTCAGATGTGAGAGGCCGTGTTTCTGGATCTGGTTGTCTCTAGGACAAGGACGGCAGAATGAGAGCTACAGTGAAGTCAGAGTCATAACGTGGCGTTTTGCTGCCAAGGATGTGCCCCTTCCCATTACTGGCACTCAGAGCTGGTGCCACAAAGCTGCCCCTTTCATAGTGCGGCTCTATTGAGCCCCATTGGCCCCGCTGTAGTTATGGCCGTGGTGACAGTGGAATAAAAAGACCAGGGATCTCATTTTGGTGCTGAGCATTGTAGAGAATACAGACATATGTACGTTAACTGAAAGGAGGAAGTGTCATCACCACCATCTCCTGGGAGCCAGCATGACACCATTGCGCCTTCATTGTCATGATTGTGAGAGATGTTCTGGTCAGAAAGGATTAGGAAGAAACTTGTCTGCTGGATGGGTAACTCTTTAGCTGTGTATACCTGTAGCAGAGAGAAGTCATCGCGCCCACAGAGGCTGCAGTGCCTGGCACAGGGCACCAAGAAGCTCCCGTACTCCCCCTGCTTGGGAGAAAAGCCTCCTGCATGGGACCCAGCCTGGGAACCCAAGGGGGGATCCTGGGGGAAGGGGATCTGAATAAAAAAAGGAGGATCAAAGTCTCAAAGGTGGAGCCTTTTAGGAGATGGACTGACTGGCCGCCAGAGCTCCAGCCTGCAGATAGGCCTGAGATCCCTCCTGTGGTAACAGAGGAGCCCTGGGGAAACCACAAGGCAGACCCTCACCTGTATTTTCCCCAAGGTGAGGACTTAGAGGATCTGCCTTCTGCAGAGGACCTGGAGAACCAGATCGGGGAACAGACCACAGAGAGACCCTGTGACCTGGAGGAGTAGCCCTTTGCTGAACGCCTAGAGGATCCGACAGTGTCCGGTCCTGCGACTTGGAAGAATTACCGCTAGCAGATGGACCAGAGGGGCTACCAGACCTTCCACCCATAGGTAGTGAAGGCTTGACCGGGCTCCCACTGGCAGCTCGTCCAGATGACAAAGGAGACTACGGGACCCAGGTAACCTGGAGGGGAAATGGGAGGAAGTCACCCAAGCACGGCAGGTACTTGCCCAGCTGTTTTGGGGTCAGTGTGATTTGGCTGGAGCCCCGCTGACCTAGTGGCATACGGTACTGCCACGTTAGGGCCCTGGGCTGGAAGGCAGCGGGGTGAGTGGCCTGCCTCCTCCTTCCTCCCCATCACCCGCCGGGAGCTCTGCTCTGCCTTGCCCTGCTGGAGGGGCTGAAGGTCATAGACTCTAATGACTGTGTGGCCTGACCCTGCCCAAGGGATTGAGACGCCAAAGAGTCGATTGTGGGTGGTGCCTAGCCCTACCTGAGGGGTTGGAAGGCCAAAGACTCTGGAGGCTACAGACTTTGCTAGTACTCTGCCTTGCCCTGCCTGAGGGGCTGAAGGCTATAGACTTTTTTTCGCTCTGCCTCACCCAGTTTGAGGGGCTGGAAGGCAGTGGATATTAAGGGCATGTCTGCCCGGCAAGTAGGCTGACTCCACCTGCTGTGGTGGTCGATCACGCTGCAATACCCATAATCTTCCTCTGCAGCATAAGTTACTAGCCACTATTGGTGGCAAGATACTGGTTTAGATGAAAACTTTTAAGACTTGGTTGGATAAAACCCTGGCTGGGATGATTAAGTGGGAGTGGTCCTGCTTGTAGCAGGGGGTTGGAATAGATGACCTCATGAGGTCCCTTCTAACCCTAATATTCTGTGATTCTATGATCTGATCTGGTCTGGCAATTCCATTTTTCCTGAATTAAAACAAATTGTAACCGGTGCCACCTCTCTTTGATTGGCAGCAAGCTGGTTTGTGCTTGGATAAGAAATTAGTGTCATGGGGTCTGGGTATTTTTTGACTGTAACTGAAGTGGTTGCAAGAAACGTGCTGGTGACTCTCTCTTTCAGAGATCTCAGTCCCCAAACCAAAGCCTAGTTCCTAGGGAGCAATGCACAAAGTATTTGTCCCAGATGGGGGAGTTCAGGCAGATAGGAAACAATGCTGCTGCTTGCAACAGCCTCTCCCCAACTCAGAAAACACATGCAGTGCAAGCTAACATCACCCAGCATTTTGTCTGCCTGAACTGTGCTTGCAAAGTAAGAAAAAGAACTTTCAAGACTTTAACAGAGCCACCAGATGACTCCTGGTTTGAATAAATCTCTCTCATGTATTTAGACAGATTTTTGTGCATCATTCCTCTGACACCAGGTTACGGCCAGTTCTCCAGCAGGCTATAGAGACTTCCAGAGTAGGGGGAAAAAATTCTATATTCTTAATGTAAAAAATGAGTAGAAAAATCCCTGGGGGTGTGTGTGTGTGTGGGGGGGAATGACCCATAATGACCCTCCTTTATTCATCAGAACTTAGGGAAAAAAAAGCACCAAAAAATAAATTCCCTTGCTCCTACGCCATTGTTTCAGGTTGATCAAGTCAACTCCGGTTGCCTCATTAAGTACATTTTAAAAGAGAAAGCTAAAGGCTTTCAAGGCTGAGGGGAATGATCAGAGAAGAAAGTGGAGACCATAACAACCTTGATGGGCTCATGGTGGGTAGGGTTACTGGAACTGGATAGAGACATGAGGTGCCAGAGAGCTCATCCATTGTCTGGTATGTGCTACTTCTTTTGGACAGATATAATGGCCATAAAATTTGCAGTGAAGGGCTGCTCCACTATCTCTGCATGCACTGTTCCCAAATGGCAGGAATTTGAGGCAAAGGACATGGATGCGGATATGGACATAGTGACGTTTGACTGCAAACCAGCCTCCAGCAAGGGTCACAGGGCTCTTGATTTTGCCTGTTGAGCGACCCCCCTCCTCCCAGCCCCATCAGGGCTCATCTGGGTGCTAATGCTTTCCTGATTCTCCCTGCAGGCCCTGGGAAATGTGCCTGGAGCTGCTTCACTGAAGCCAAGAATATTTGCTGCTTGCGCATGACACTTTCTGCAGTTGCTTTTCTCTAATTAGGACTCCGGTTTCAGCTGGAGTCTCTGCTGTAGGCTTTTTCAATGAAAAAGAAATAGCATGTAGATTTTTGATTTATTTACACGGGTGAGGTTTATTTCTATTGTGTGTCCCAAGGGCGAGGCTGGGGCCCAGGGAGACCTGATGTAGAACACTAGACAGTACAAATAGTGAAAGTGAGAGCATTTGAGAGACACAGAGGATCTGTCAACATCCAGGAACCACAGTAGAGAGCCCTTTTATATTAATTCCAGTAGAGCGTGACCTTCTTCTTCTACTCCCTCTCTTTAGGGTTGTGTGTGAGAATGTTCCTCTTCTATTCACACCATTCACCTTGTAGTGATCTTTGTACAAAAGATGTCTTGTAAGGTATCATTTAAAGAGTCGTAATCTGCTGGTCAGTATCAACCTGATAAAATACACGTGGCAATATTGTATGTGAAATTATAAAATTCCACTGGATGGTGGAATCAACACATGTTCCAAACTGAGTCTGGGAAATAGGTTTGTCATAAACAAGGGAACATATGCTCTGCTCTATTTGCATTTAAGCAGTAAAGAGCACCATCGAGCAGAAGGGGAAACAAAGGAAGTGCAAACAGGAGAGGAAAAAGCAGGAGTGAACATCTTTCCCAATAGACTTTTTGTCTCCTGGTACCCAGCTAGGAATATTTTTCAAGAGGGGGACTGAAACTGTAAAAGGAGGGACAATCCCCACAAAGACCACCCCCCAAAACTCTTTTTGCCATCAATTCACTGCAGCAGAAAGGAAAAAGTAGGCATTCACTGGATTTTGGGAGAAGGACTGCTAATCTGAGAAGAGTGGTCAGTAAGATTGCTGAAAGCATATGGTAAGAAACATTGCTTGAAATCTGATATAGTTTGTTAAGTTACATATTAGTAAAGTCTTATCTTTATTTTTCTTCTAACCATTTCTGACTTTCAAGCCTCATTACTTGTACTCCCTTAAAAAGCCTCTTTTTGTAATTTATACACTTGTTTGATTGTTTTATCTAATCCAGTGTGCATGAAATTGAAGTGTTTGGGAAATTCCATTTGGGGTGGTAAGTGATATGCATGTTCTTTCTTTTAAAGAAATGACAGACTTTATATAAATTCATATTGTCCAGGAGAGGGCTGGGCACTAGAGGACATGCATCTCTGGGGGGAAATCCAAGACTGGGAGTGTGTTGGGGTCACCCTGCTGTATAACCAAGACTGGTGAGGACGAGAGTATAACACAAACATGGCTGGCAGGCTGCCCACACACACAGGCACTCAAGGTGTGCCTTGCATGCTGGAGGGCTGTGAGCTGCCCAAGTGGGAAGTCCATCAGCAAGGAGCACTGTAAGGCACCCAGGGTTGCAGGGAAGGCATGGCACAACTGCCTATTAATTTAGATTGGCCACACTTTTACACAGAGTGCCTCTCCAGGTCCTGTTTAAACTCAAAAACTAGTGTCGCTTGCCAACAGACATTGGGCCAATACAAGATGTAACCTCACCCTGCTATCCTGCTGATATCCTGGGATCCACACAGCTTCAGCTACCCTGCAAGCCATGCTCATTTTTTAGACAGTGGACCAGAGCAGTTTATTGGTCTCCCTAGCTTCACTTTCACCCTGGTCATGAAGGCAGCCAGAAGTTGGGAGTGTACTGGTGCATTCAGGGGTCCATCACAGAAACCGCTGCCCTCAGAATAAATTATTGCCTGCCACCATCCACTCTAACCACTAGACAGCACTGCCATTCAAAGCTGCAAAAGGAACCAACTACAGACTCCAGCATTCTTGGCTCCCAGTCCTGAGCATGATTCAACATGATACTGTCTCTTAAAGGTGAGGACATTGTGTATATTTATGTGGTTTTCTTTTATTTCCCAGAAGAATGATTAAAAGGAGAGACTTGTCCATGTTCCATCAGGGCCAACCTTTGGCAGGGAAGGAGAACAGAAACTGACATTTTTCAGCAGAGAAAGAAGGTGGACTTCTTAAATGTTTTTAAATTATATCAAAGCTGGGGCTCTGAGCCTGTACAAGAGGGGTAGAGGATGGTTTGGGGAGGGAATGATGGGACTGAAAGAGATTGACTAAAAAATGAGTATGGGTTCCAGGGCAATTGTAGCTGTGTGTGTCTCAGAATAGTCACGAGACAAGGGGGTGAGATTACGTGTTGTATTGGCCCAATGTCTGTTGGTGAGAGAGACTAGCTTTCAAGCTTAAACAGGACCTGAAGAGGCGCTTGAAAGCTGGCCTTGCTCACAAACAAATGTTGATCCAAGAAATATTACTTCACCTGCCGTGTTTCCCTCAATGAACGTGGCCCAGAGATTGTAACTGTCTCAGGGGGAGGTCAGACTTCCTGCAGCACTTGGTTTAAATATGGATCTCCTGACTGGAAGCACACCAGTACATGTCTGGTGTGGAGGGATGTGCTACCTCTTTAAACCCTGGCCTGGAGCTTTGGGCCACATTAATCTGGGCACAGCCAAGAAGCACCCAGCTCTTCCCTGTTGCTGGGCTATATAAACAACGAAAAACTGCTGTAAGAGAGAAGGGGGTTGGAGAATAGGCTACCTGCAGGTTGGTACAAGCCTGGCCTGGCCCTTAGGACTTAGCTTTCTGAGTACAAGTTTGTTTGCTTGGAGGTAAGAGCTTTATGAAGTTGATTATGTTGACTGATCAGTCCTTCCTTCACCTGATCTGAAGGGGGAAGGCCTGCCTGCCTCCTGGGATCGTAAGAAAACTAGAAACCCTGCTAGCTGGGCTCAGTTTGAAGGCTGTCATATGGAGGACAGGTGTTTTCTTAGTTTGGTTTTGGTCTCTCCTTCTTGGATCCTGAGTACTGCAGAAAATGACATGGAGATTAATCCCCCTCTGGTACAGTAGAGCAGAGTATTCTGTTTTGCTTGTTGGCCTATTGTGAATGCTGCCATGTGTTGGTACCCAGCAGCTGCCTTTCACCTCAGAGGTGGCTGCCTTTCAGTGGTGGGTGTCCTGCTGTGTAGTTTATATTGATACTGAGGACCTTGGGGATGCTCCACCAGTTACTGCTGTTGATTAAAAAGTGGAGGGCCAAGACCTGGCTTGAAACACAAGCTTTTCCTCAAAGTCATTGAAGCAACAACCTCCATAGCCTACCCGGAGAGGAAGTGACAACTTCATTTAGCTAATGTCTCTGGGTTAACATCAATTCTAGCAGTGTGTTCACAGGAGTCAGGAAATGCACAGTGATCTGGTATTGATTGTGAGTGGTTGAACAGAACAAGGCTCTACGTGATGGTGTTCTTCTATACTAGGAGTGGCACACTTGGATGCTTATGGAGACTGAGTTGGGCCCTTCCCCCTGCTTAGATCCTTACTAAGCCTCTTGCCTGCCAGCAGGGGTTAAAGTATAATGTGGGGGGGACCTGGAACCCTCCTAAATTTCCAGGCCCCCCCTTCACACAGGTCTGGGCCCCCCTTTTAACCACCCCAGCTACTGCCTCACAAATGCCTGCCCCCCCACCCCAGCTACTACCCCACAAATGCCTGCTCCACCCCAGGTGGGCATTTGCAACCACTTCTCAGTACCATATGCATTGGTTATCACTCTGCTCCACACACACCCAGACCCTGAGCTACACACCCCCATACACCTCCACCTATACACACATGCACACCCTGTCCCACACAACCCCCAGCAGCATTCCCTGTCCCCCAGCAGCTTTGTGCTTCCTAGCCCCACCGTGGGGCTCCCCCAGTCCCAGCTGAGACCTTACCTCAACCGTTTCTTATTGTCCATGCTCCCAGCAGTGATGCTGCTCCCAGCCCATTGGGGGAGATTTACAAACGGTCATGCCACAGCTCTCTGCTGGGTGGGCTTATGGTGGAATGCACTGGAACGCTGTGTGCCGGCTGCTGTTTCGATTTTTAGGGGGCCCTGGAACGCTGCCCCTTAAAATAGAGGGGCCCAGAATGGCGTTCCGCTTTACTCTAACCCCTGCCTGCAAGCATCGCCAGCTAAACCTGCAGTTACACCCAAAAAGCTGGTTAATGTAGAGCATGAGCAATGTGAGTGGTCAAGTGCAGTCCCATAGCATCTGAGGAGCTCACACCTTTCAATGTATTTACCCTTAAATGCCCCAGAGAGGCCTGACTATGCTATTATCCCTGGTTTACAGTTGGGAAACTGAGGTAGAGAAAAATAAGCAGTTTGCCCAGACTGGCATAGGAAGGCTGTGGCAGAGCAGGGACTTGAGTGCTGATTGCTAAAGTCACAGCTTACTGTCCTAACCATGATGATAAGTTCCAGTGGGGGAGCCGTGTTAGTCTAGTTCAGTAAAACAAAGAAGGAGTCTTGTGGCACTTTTAGGGTATGTCCACATGCAGGTTTTAAATCAAAATAACACTGGTTATTGCAATTTAAAAAAGCTTTGGTCCACATGGCATTTTCTTGTTTCAAAATGACAAGCTCCATTATTTTGAAACAAGGAAAGTTACATCGATTCAATAAAATCTCGTTTAAAATCAAAACAACGCTTAGATTGCAACTCCTATATCAAAATAACACAGAGTGGATGTGTTATTTCGATTTAATGATTGTTTTGATTTAATACTTTTGTCCTTCTCCTTCCCAGGGTGCCTTCCTCTATTCATATATTGGGTGGGGGCATGGCCCTCCTAGGGGGCCATTTGCCACACCTCCCATGGTGCCCCTCTCCTAAATCGAATTAGGAAGTCCTGTCCCTGGACATGCTAGTTCGATTTGACTTTCTGGTGTGGACCTGTTAAATTGATTTAGCTTAAACTGATTTAATTTAAATCGGGTTAACTGCCTGTTTGTGAACATAGCCTTAAAGACTAACAAATTTATTTATCGCATGAGCTTTTGTGGGAGAAAATTCCATTTTGTCAGATGCGTGAAGATGGGGGAACTTACAGAATGAGAATAAAATAAATGCAAAAACAGCTGCTGAAACAGTCTGACCTGATCCTATGACTTGCACTTTCCATCATTTATTTTCCTCCCATTCTATAAATTCTCCATCTTCAAAGTGTCTGAATTACAATTTTCTCCCAAGAAAGTTCATGCAATAAATGAATTTGTTACTCTTTTAAGTGCCACCAGACTCCTTGTTTTATCCTAACAGGTGAAACATTCTGCCTTTTGGTTCCCTTCAGCCGTTTCTAGAGCACTTCTGTAATAGGCCCACTGCCAGAGTACCCCTTCATGGCCTTTTTGAGAGTTGCCTGTTTTGAGGAGTTGGCTTTCTGACCAGATTCCTCTAGAGTCCTACCCCTTCTGCTGCTCACCCTGTTTGGAAAACTGCATATACTCAAAAACAATAAAAGGCCTGTGGTACCTTAAAGACTAACAAAGAAGCTTTTGTGAGCTTCAACCCATTTCATCAGATGCATCTGACAAGGTGAGTTGGAGTCCATGAAAGCTTATGCACAAAAAAATTTGTTAGTTTTTAAGGTGCCATAAGACTCTCATTTTTGCTGTACACAGACTAACAGAGCTACCCCTCTGTAGCTTGTGTATGTACTCAACTATTTTCTGCCCTTTCTGGATTCTCAGGGTTGGTCTATCTTGGAAGTGGAGGAGACCTGATATTGTTTTAGTTCCTTGCAAGACCCCTTCTCCTACCCTCCTGCTTCTCAGTACTTGATGTTGGGGATTCTTTGAAAACGCTATCTGTCTGTCCCCTCTGCTCCAAGGTCCAGTACCTGCATGTAATAACACACTGGGGTCACAGCACAATTTTGCACTGTTTTACCCAAGAACACAGTTTTCTGGAGCTGCTGTTCAGCTGCACTGTGAACACTGAGTGCTCTTTAATGTTGTTTTCTTTCAGCCCCTTTGGCCCTCCCAAACAGATAGGAAATACTCTAAGCCAGGACAGGACGCCTTTCTTCAAAATGCTCCTGGCACAGGGATGTGGATGGAGAGTGAGGTGGGTTAAGAAGTGTGGGAGGAAGAATTAAAAGTTGGGGTTGGAGAGGCACCTGATAGCATACACTTTATTTAGGAAATGCCCCCCCCCCAATTAGCATGAGCTAATCATTTACACAGATTGCATAGTTACATGAATATTGAAGTGCCCCTTTGGGTGTTTGCTGTACATGGAATAGATGGTTACACCAGTAACTCACTCACTCAGCATTTTTCCACATCTGATAACATCTTGGATTCAAAGCAACTGCCCTTTCTGTGCAAACATTTTTATTCTTAAATGTATTTCATGCATAGCATAATATGGTGTGTTACATCACCAGTTACAGATCTCTATCCATTGCTCCAACCCTCTGCTCTACTCTGCCTTCAGTCATTCCACCTTAGCCTGTGATCTTATCAGTTTTCAATAGCTAAGAAGGGTTGGTCAGGGCTGATCAATGTTTGCATAGGCAACCTCAAATAAAATCCAAGGTGGTACAGCAAATGGTGCTAGTGACACAGGAGGAGTACCCCTTCTTGTGAGTTTCTGATGTCAGCCGTATGGATAAGTCAATTCTTAATATCAATGCTAAGAGCCTGGGTAAGAAGTATGAGGAAATTCACATTGATGAGAAGAAATTTAATGTATTTGGCCTTGCCGAACCCTGGTGAGATGGTTCCCATGATCAGAATGTTAAGGTCCCTGACTATAACTGGTGTAGGAAAATAGAGTGGGTAAAAAGGAGGGTGGTACTCCACAGTAGATATCACTAGCTATTTGAGAATTACTGGTGACCTAGAATCACAACATCTTATAATAGCCAGGAAGGGCTTCATGGGACCTGGCGAGATCTTCAAATGCAGCTCCCAGTGCTGAAGAAGGACCAAAGAAATCTATTCCGTACTTGGAATAGAACGTAGTTGTCCAATTTATTCTTAAAAAAACCCTCTAACGATGGGGATTCCACAATTTATCTTTGAAGTTGCTCTGGATTAACTGCACTTCAAAAGATTTTCCTAATAACTAACCTAAATCTTCCTTGCTGCTGATTAAACCCATTAGAAATTGTTCTCCATCCACTGACAGTAGTACAATTGATCACTGCTGTATAACAACCCTAACATTGAAAAACTGCTATCAGGTCCTTTCTCTTTTCTCAATATTAAATATAGCTCTTCTTGTTAACCTTCTAAGTCAGGCTTTCTAAACTTCTTATCATTTTTGTTGCTCTCCTTTGGGTTCTCTTCCATTCGCCACATCTTCCTTTCTTCAGGATGCATAGATCTATTTACTAAGAACTGTAGGCCAGGAAAGGCTACTGGTTGATGGTGAAGACTTTTAGGGACCAGCTCCAAAAGGATAGCCATGTCAGTCTTGTTCAGCAAAACAAGTAAGTTGTCTTGTGGCACCACTGTTAGGGATCACTAAATCAAACCAGAAAATAGGATAAATTGCTCTTTAAGCTCCTATTGTTAATGTGTGGTTAGGAAGAGGCTGGAAGTCTCATGCAATCACTGTAAATCATAAGGGTTATTAAAAATTATAGATTTTCTAACATATTTCACCTAATATGAAGTAACTCTATTGTGGACTTCTTTATGCTACATAAAGGTGAGTTCGTCACTGACTGGAAGTCAGTAGTTTCCTAGTGACCAATGATCGTAATTTGATTATATTTAATGTAGGTAAAAAGGGGATATACCCAACTGGTCAGACATACACTTGGTACGTCTGAAGGGCTATTTTTCCCAAAGCTGAGAATTTTGAATAAAATGTATAGAAAAATGTGAATGAAAACCAGGAATTCTTTAAGAAGAACATATTAGATGGCCACAATCCCTAAAGGTTAACTTTGGCTAACAGTCCATCCTAGTTCAGTTACAAAGTGAAGGCGGCAATTAGAAATAAAGAGCAGCATATAACAAATAGCAATCAGTACGAATTTGTATAAAAATTTGATAATGGAAAACATCAGTGAAAAATCCATGGCTGGTCAGGAATGTTTTTAAAATTGTGTTTGAAACGCCATAGGCATTTTGGTCCTGGAATATGAGGGCCAAGTTGGGTGAGCTGATATCTTTTATTTATTGGACTACAGTTGGTGAAAGAGATGAGCTTTTGAGCTACATGAAGGTCTTCAGGTCTTGTCCAATAAAAGATATTAACACACCCACTGTGTCAGTTGTTTTTTCCCCTTCCTCTTTTAAAGTATATTAGCAACAACAACAAAATCCTAATGTTGGCCCAGACTTGTTATGAGATCGAACTGGTAAAATTTTATATGGAAAAGTAGCTTTCAAATATTTCTGGTCTGTATTTGTAAGCCACTCATACCTACAGAATGAGGAACTATATTTCAGAAAGCAGCATCTCTGAAAAGGATTTAGGGGTTTTAGATGACAGGAGACTGAATGTGAACGCTATGTGATGCCGGAGGAAAAAGGGCTACTTCAACCCTTGGCTGCATGACGAGCATAATAGATAGAAAGAGGTGGGAGATGATCTTTATCTGCATTTTGACCTTGCCGTGACTGCCAATAGTGCATGAAGTTCTCATTTCCTCTCGTAGAAGGCTGGGGCGCATGACTTCCCCAGCCAACTCGTTGTAATATTTCTTCTGTGAAAGGATTGTGTTAAGTGTGAAGCTTTGATAAGAACAACTCTGGAAGTTTTCTGTAGGCAGTTTGTGGTTTAAAACCTCAAGCTTAAATAGCCCGGAAGGAACTAGTGGTCTGGTCAGAGACTCAGAGGAGTGAGTGTTCATGAATCAAAGTGTTCTGCAAAGCAGAGACTGGAATGCAACTTGTCAGAAACCATCCCAGCTCCTTCTGAAATTTCTTTGAACTAGCCAGGCCCCTGAGGTGCCAGGTCTGTGGAAGGCACAGTTATAGCCAAGTTCCAGAGAGGTAGCTGTGTTAGTTATTTTAGCAAAACAAACAAGAATCTCATGGCACATTTAACAAGTAACAAATTTATTTATCCCATGAGCTTTCATGGGGAAAAATCCCACTTTGTTTGCACTGGTGAGGCCACATCTAGAATACTGTGTTCAGTTTTGGGCTCCCCATTACAAAAAGGACAGGGACATGCTAGAGAGAGTCCAGCGGAGGGCAACCAAAATGATTAAAGGGCTGGAGCACAAGCCCTGTGAGGAAAGACTGAAAGCATTAGGCTTATTTAGTCTGCAGAAGAGAAGATTGAGGGGGGATTTGATAGCAACCTTCAACTACTTGAAGGGATGCTCTAAGGAAGATGGAGCTTGACTGTTCTCGGTAGTAACAGAGGACAGAACGAGGAGCAATGGTCTCAAGTTGCGGTTAGGGAGGTCGAGGCTGGATATTAGAAAAAACTTTTTTACTAGGAGAGTGGTGAAGTCTTGGAATGAGCTGCCAAGGGAGGTGGTAAAATCTCCATCTTTGGAGGTGTTTAAGGCCCGGCTGGACAAAACCATGCCTGGGATGGTTTAGTGGGAGTGGTCCTGCCTCTAGCAGGGGGTTGGACTAGATGACCTATGAGGTCCCTTCCACCCTAGGATTCTATGAAATGCTTGTCCTCAAGTATCTGATGAAGTGGGATTTTCTCCCACAAAAGCTCGTGTGATGAATAAATTTGTTAGTCATTAAAAGTGCCAAAGTTATAGCCAGTGGTGGTGCTGGCGCTGGGCTTAGGGGGCTTGAGCCCTGAGTCCTAGTGCCAGTGCCCTGGGTCCGCCACTGAACTGCCCACATTGGTGGCTGTCTTCTCCAGTCCCAACCCCAGCCCTGGCAGGAGCCCAATCTGGGCCCTGCCTGGGCCTCTGGGCGGGATCAGGCCCAGGCTCTGAATTGGGACCGGGAGGGGCAGCGTGAAGGGCTTGGGCCCTGGGTCTTTCCTGGTCCGCCTTGCTCCTAGTTATAGCCGTTATGCTTCGCAGGGAGCTGTAGCTCTTTCTCACTGGTCCCCTTTTTTGGCTCAGTTCCTCATATCTCCTCCAGAGTGAGGACTATATTCTTCATGTGGCATTTCCTACTCTCAGGGGTGCAGAGTGCCCTTCTCACTGTCTTTCTCTAGGGCTCAGCTCTGAGCTTCTTCAATTCTGCCCTTGAATTTTGATAAATATCTCAGCTCTGTGGCAGACGATGATGTTATTGCAGGAGGCACCCCACCACACACACCTTGAGTACGTCCAGTGTATCTTTCCTGTTCACTTTTGCAATGAATTGTATGGTTTACTGCAAAATATGCCGTGCAAGATTCCTTTCTGAAAGCTCATAACATGCTCTGCAATATTGTTATGGTAACATGTCACCTGAAGCATCATACATGTACCTATGTGAACCACGTCCCCATGGGTTTCACATGGCTCTGGGTCAGGGTGGTGGCAAGAGAGTTAGAGCTGTCTCCTAGCACATAAACAGTCAGGGCTGTGAACACACATCTAGAGAGAATAGGAATGACCGTGGTTTAGCTAAATGTCTGTAGGACCTTAGCTGGAGAAGGGGACATCATCCACCCTTTCTGAACAAAGTGAATATCCTGGGAAAGGGGTTTGAAGAGAGAAATAGTCATCCTTTGAACTGAGAGAAGTTTTTTGCCCAGGAATCTCCATCTTGAAACATCGCCACCTACAAGAGGGTCTGAGCCCTGCCCAGAGGAGGGCAGAAACTGGCTGTAAAACCATCAGCCAGATATGTGAGTTAGATAGAAATGGACTACAAGATTTAACTTTAGTTTGGAATGCATACTTCCTTTTGTTTGGTAATGGTTAACTCTTGGCAGGTTACTTAATTGATTGTGCATTTATTTGCTAAATACTCCCTTAAAATCATGTTTTAATCAGCAAATTAGTGTTTGTTTTATCTAAAGCTGTGTGGATTTTAGAGTGTGAGGGAGCAAAAAGCTGTTTGCATAACAGTCCTTTGTTAAACTGACAAACTGGTGGCTATGTCTACACTTACACTTTAAATCAAATTAATGATGATTAATTTGATTTAAAGTATTGCATGGCTACACTAGCTTTCCTTAGTTTGAAATAAGGACTGTCTTCCTTTCAAAATAAAGATAGCTTATTTCAAAATGATAAAACCTCCCTTAAATTTGAAATGATGGTTAAATTGAACTTATCAGTTCAATTTAACCCAGTGTAGCCATGTTAATTCAAACTAACCATTAGTTTGAATTAACACTTTTGCTCTTCTGCCTCTCAGGATGCCTTCCTCTTTCTATATTTTGGGTGGGGGCATGGCGCTTCTTGGGGGCCATGTTGCCACACCTTTCATGGTGCCCCTCTTTTAAATTGAACTAACAAGTCCTGTCCATGGACATGCTAGTTTGATTTGGGTTTCTAGTGGAGTCATATTAATTCGATTTAACTTAATTCGACTGAATGATTATTAGTTTGATTTAATTAGTTCGAGTTATGTTAATTCGATATAACAATCTAGGTGCAGGTGTAGCCGGTGTGTCTGATCTTGCAATGATCTGGAAAAGGTCCAGATGCCTGCAGGATGGAAGTTCCCATTGTGCCTCTGGGGACTAGGGGTGTTCACTGGGGGATCGTTCCCTGAGTGGCTAGTGAGTGCACTTCCACTGCCCGGGACTGACTACATGCAGGAGGCTACTTTGGACTGACCCAGGAGTGGGGGTCCACCTAGCAAAGTGGGGTAAACTGAGGTCCAGGGTATGGGGAGGCAAAGTGGTACACCAGACTGGATTCTGCGAGGGGAACGTCACAGATGTACATGGATGGCTGAAGCTCGCAGAATCTGTTTATTCAATGGATGGATTTCAAAGTGGTGCTGATTGTGAGGGACTTTGCAGTCATCCTCCAGCTCTGAAAGTGAAAAAGAGAAACCATGGTGGCAGGAAGGGAACCCCACCCTGCCCTAGGAGCTCCTGCCATGGCAGCTTCCCCATATAAAATGAACAGAATTAAAGATGACCTGTAAAGACAAAAGGATTGGGGCTTGTGGTCTGACTTTACTTCTCTGACATACAAGAAGAAAGACTGGAGGGATTTTCCTCACCACTGTTCCCACTGATGGAACACCAGTGTAGATCAGCAACTGGTGTCTAGATCACCATGTCACCTCACTCTGCTTGGAGTGTGGCTAAATGGTACTGGGGTTAAAAATCCCACCACCATCTGATCTCTGCTTGCACTCCCATCCTTGCAATGCGACCGCATGAGAAACGTTAAGAAAAGTGTCCAGTGTAGGCAGTCCTTGCGACCCTGTGAAATGTAATGGTCTGCGCTAGACAGGATGTTGGACAGACAATCTCATGGTCCCTTCGAGCCTTAAACTTCATGAATTACACTTGGAGGTCACAAGTACCATGACGTTCACCAAGACAGGACGAATGTTGTGGCTTTTCTGTTTTTGTTCAGGGAGTTTAAAAGTCTGTGGGCCAGATTCATTGCTAGGCTTCTTGTTTGCCTAGCTCCTGTGATTCAAAGCAGCTATAAACCTGACTGTGGGGATGCCCTGTTTTGCTTCATCAGAGCAGCACAGATGAAAGACCAACGAGAGGGTGTATAAGCCAAACTTTAGGGTATGGGGTTGAAAACATGTTTTCAGCCTTTTTATCACACATAGAGACAAAAGAGGGTATAAACTCTTCTTTCTCTTTGATGGTCATGTAGAAGAAACTATTGAAATATATTGCATGTATAACATACCACATTTTTATTTGTGATGGGCCAGCAGTTGGGGAGTGCTAGGTGCTGAGCAAACAATAGGGAATGGAAACTTGAATTCCAACTGCTGTCCTTTTACAGTTAACCTCCTGGCATGATTGTCAATGTCTAGAGGGCAAACGGACCGTGTGACCAGTAATTAGCGAAATCGCTTTCTCCCTTGACCACCATAGACTCTGGATTTAAATAAAAGCAAATGATAATCGTGCATGAAAATCTCATTTGCAAATCCACCCTCCACAGTCCCCAGGGAGTAGGGAGTAGCTAGATTGGTGCAGTGCTCCCAGGCACTGTCTAATGGACACATCTCTTCTAACCGAAAAGAGATGGGAATAAAAACCTCTCTGTATGTCTCATGTTGGATTTCATTTTGGACTTGTGGAGGGAATTGGTATGGACTTGGCAAAACAGCAGCAATGGTGCAGGAATGTCAGGGATCATTTTTTGTTTTTTTTTGAAACTGGAATCAGAGATTATATATGTGTCCATGATGGCTTTCATCTACCCTGGGTTTTTTTAACACAAACTACAGAGGCTTCTGCTTTTAGTTCTGATGGGCTTCAGTTCAGTGGCTGATGAGGCTTGCTACGTTGGCTGCTTTTAAAAAAAATCTCTTTGATAGTGAATTCTGAAGAGTGTGAGGAATGCTGGTTTCAGGTGGCCTCGATTGGCGGAAGTGCGGAAAAAGTGTCTTTTCTGGAGGGATATGAAGGAGAAATGGTGAATACGTTCATGGATGAGATTCTAGGAGTTCAAGGCAGCATGGTGAGTTTTGCCCACATTGATAATAAATTTGTTAGTCTTAAAAAGTGCCACAAGACTCCTTGGGTATGTCTACACTATCGACTTAAGTTGACTTAAGTAAAGCCCAGTCTAGGGAAATTATTAAGTCAACTTAAGCATTTGCTTAAGTCAACTTAACTCCGGCCCTGTAAGTCGACTTAACCATTTAAGTCGACTTTACAGCGCAGGGCCTGCCCCCTTCCCTGCCCCGGGGTGTGATTGGGCTCTGGGGCCCTGATCTGGCTCCTGCCATGTGGCAAGGAGCTGGGGGACGGATCCAGCTTCCAGCCCCTCTTCACTGGCAGCAGGGGCTGGCAGCTGGCTCCTGCCTGCAGAGTCAGCTCCTGCCCTGGCCACTTGCAAGCAGCCCAGTTGGGCTCCCAGCCTCTCTCCTCAGGCATCAGGAACCGGCTGCCAGCCCCCGCCACTCACAAAGAGGGGCTGTGACCCCAATCTGGCCCCCGGCTGCCCTGCAAGCAGCTTGGAGCCTGGTCAATTTCACAGACGCAGTGCCTGTGAAAGTGACCAGGCTCAGAGCTGCTTTCCCCAGGGCACAAAGAGCTGGGAACCAGATCTGGCTCAGAGCTGTCTCCTAACCCCTGCAGCCTGTGGAAAAGGACTGGGGACCAGACTGGGCTCTCACCCCCTCTCTGCAGACTGCAGGAGCTGGCAGCCAGTTGCTGCAGGCTGCAGAGAGGGGCTAGGAGCCCAATCGGGCTCCCAACACTTTGCTGCGGGTGGTAGGAGCCAGCTTCCAGCCCCTGCTGCAAAGGGCTGGGAGCTGGATCTGACTTAGTCACTTTCCAGTGATGCCTGGGGCTCGATCGGCTCCAGGAGCCTGATCAGGATTGGGGACGGGGCAGGCGGGAGTATGCCTGCACTGTGTCCAGTGCAGATGTATCTTGAATTTGACTTAACAAGGTTGACTTAAGGTTGACCTTGTTAGGTCGAATTCCAAGCCCCGCCCCAGTGTAGACATAGCCCTTGTTAGTCTAGTTCAGCAAAACAGACACAAGTACCCCTCTGGAACTTGCCCATATGATTAGGGTTTAGTTTATTACCACATTTGGGGTTAGGAAGGAATTTTTCCCCCATGGCAGGTTGGCAGATGTCCTGGGAGTTTTTCACAGTCCTCTGAGCATGGGGCAATGGGTCACTTGCTGGTGGGTTCTCTCTACCTTGAAGTCTTTATATCATGATTTGAGGACTTCAGTAATTCAGTCATTACAGAAGTGGGTGGGTAAGGTTCTGTGGCCTGCATTGTTCAGGTCAGACTAGATGATCATAATAGTCCCTTCTGCCTTTGTCTATGAGGTAGATCTGGAGATCTTGGTCAGTGAGTGATTAAGGAAGGGATATGGTACCTGCCTACCTGCATGAGAATTGTATAAACTCCAGGAAGGGAGAAAAATTGTGTTTAGGTAAGATCTACAGGATTAGACTGCAGAACATCTCCATGAGCAGCAGGGGAAACTCCATCATTTGCACCATTTCATACTTGACAGCAGAAAGAAACTGAGAATTTGCTTTAGGGAGCTAACTGCTTGCTAATGATCACATTTATCACTGTAATGCCAAAAAGCCAAGTACCAGGGCCTCTTATGCTAGGGGCTGCACAAATACCAAGTAGTACATGCTCTCTTCCCCAGAGAGTTTACAGATTAAATAGACAAGGTGTGGGAAGAAGCAGCATATATGAGCAGAGTAAACACTGTGGTGGCAGGGCACAGGGGAGAATAGAAGGGTTAGTGGTTGGATTTGAAGCCCACCAAAAGCAATGGGAAGATTCCAGTTGATTTCAGGGGGTTATAAATCAGCCGCTAGAGAGAACTTAATTGGTTGTTTCATCTTTAGTTTCTTTTTATAGTGCATACACTTCTGCTCCCAGACATCCCAATACACAGATCCACACACTAGCACTTGCAGACACTTACACTAACCGCCATACGGGCTGCAGGTGCTCAGATACAAACAGACACGCATTCCTGGACATGTGACTACACGTCCAGGTCTATACCTGAGGCTTTCCTTATTCACTGCTATAGATTGTATCAAAGTCTGTTGTTCACCAGATCAGTGTCAAGTGGGCACCACACTCTAGCCAGACAAGGAAAGACTATCAATCTCCTGTGATTTTTCTCCATTCCTTGAAGTTTAATTCCTTTCCCAAGCAGATAAGCCAGCCAGACAACCTGGGGGTATCTAGCTACATGGCCAGTGATCTTAGCTAGAAAGCTGGATGCCTAGGAATTTGGGGTCAGTGTCTGCTTAAAGGGGATGATATTTTCTCCAGTTTAGGGAGAAGGGGCAGTGGGAGAAATGAGGGCTATAATCTGCTCCCTTGCATCTTTGTATTGTCCACAGCCCTCTTGTGTGGCTCAGACTTCTCTCTCTCGCTTACAGGATGATCCATTAAATGATATTACTCAAACCAGGCTGTCCCCCCTAAGAGCTTTGACGGCATTTGCTAAACACTGAGGCAGCAATTGCATCGTGTGTCAATTAATATGGCTACTGCATCTTGCTCCTCAAGACGCCCAGAGTCTGTGTTAGCCTGTCTGGCAATTTGCTCTTGTATATCTTCAACTAGGAAAAACAGAATGAAGGGGCGCTCCCTCCTGTACCCCTGGGGCAGAGGTGGCTGAGATGTGAGTCTTTGCTCTCTCCGCCCCAGAGCTGTGGAGAGAACTCGCTCACTTGCTGGGCACCAGCCTCACACTTCTAGCAAGTTCCCCATCAACACCTCTCGTAGCCTGGCTCCCTGACACGCCTCAGGTGGAGTCTGGCATTAATGTGCTTGTGGTAGGGCTTGGCTGACCTCCCAAGGCAAGTAGCCAAGAGCTTTGCTAGTGGAAGCTGGGTGGTGGTAGAAGGAAAAACAGAGTTGCTGGGGAATTAAGGGGAACGTTTAAAATGAGAAGGAGGCAAAATCTAGTTTTCTGGTACAATTGTTTTTCATTTTCTTCCACACTTCTATGTGAACAGAGTCAGGGTCCTGTTGCTCTAAGCCCCAAACCTACATATAACAAAGGTTTGTGACCCTAAGGTCTTGGCTTACGCATTGTAAGACATACAGCACTCTCCTAATCCCTTTGTACTCTGTCCTTCCAGCTTCCTCTGCAAAGATGCTGCATAGCAGTGAGATATGTACACACAACAGCAGTAGGGGGGGAATGAATTGGGAGGTCAATTGTGGATGCCAGAAGAAAATGTAGCCAGAATCCTGGTCCAAGAGAATCTATAGGGAGGAGGTGCATTACCCCCTTTGTGTACCCCAACACCTTGTAATGTAGAGAGTCTTGTATTACCCCCTTCACCTCTCCCCAGCCTTTGCATCCACCAAACCCTCTATGGGCCTGAGACACATTGCAGCATTTGTACAGCAGGTAGTGACAGATGTTGGAGTCTATTGGGTGCAAATGGCAGCTTTGCCTTTGAACACTGGGGCAGCTGCTTCACCAAGTGTTGGAGTCAGGAAAATGCTCTTTCAGAAGAAGCTGAAAGCCTGAAGCTCAACTGACCCCACTGACTTGCTTGATTAAAGAAAGGCATTAGCGCAGTGGGACAGTTTTGTAGAAGATGAGGGTTAAAAGGGCCCTCAGGACATCATCTAGTCCAACCCCCTGCTCAAAGACAGACCAATCCAAATGAAATCATGCTTCACATCATGAACGCATAATCCTGCCCTTCCAGGTGTTTGAAGAGCACAGATTTCTCGGTAATACTTCTGTCTGCCTCAGACGCACTCCACACCCACCACCAATCGGCAGCAGGGACTCCAGCATTTCCTCCTGCCCAAAGAGATCAGCCCCTTTATAAAAGTCATTGATGAAATAACTCCCCTACACTGTCTCTGATGGCAAGTCTCAGAGGGCAGCTCCTTCAGCAGTGATGTTTGCCCCCCTTGGGTGCCTGAGTGTCTCACACTGAGCATTTTCTTTGTGAGGTGGGACTGCACCTTTCTCTCTCTGAGGATGTCCAGGATGTCTTGTTTTTATGAACATCAGGGCTCAGTCTGAGTGACAGAGACATGGAGGGTGGGGTGGGGAGAAATCCATCAATTGAAGGTCCAAAAGGCCCAGAAAAGTTCCTTTCTTGCTCTACTATAAATGTGGAAACACTAATGAAATCCTCTCCTTCATTGCAACATTCCTACTGAACGAGGTTCTGTTGTCTTCTGCTGAGCCTCAAGGGTTCTTCTCAAGTTCCAAAGGGGTAGCCATCTTAGTCTAGTAAAGCAAAAAAAGCAAGGAGTCCTGTGGCACTTAAAGACTAACAGATTTATTTGTCGCATGAACTTTTGTGGGAGAAAATCCCACAGCTCTGCTCACTTGGCTAGGTGCATTTCATCGGGCTTTCACCTGTCTCTGAAGCACCATGCATTGGACTACTGAGGGAGGACAGATATTGGATTTGGTAAGGCAACTGCTGTGTCCGTTCCATGCCAGTCATAGAATCATAGAATCATAGGGTTGGAAGGGACCCCACGAGGTCATCTAGTCCAACCCCCTGCCAAAAAAAGCAGGACCACTCCCATTAGATCATCCCACTCAGGGTTTTGTCCAGCTGGGACTTGAACACCTCCAGAGATGGAGATTCCACCACCTCCCTAGGCAACTTATTCCAATGCTTCACCACTCGCCTAGTAAGGAAGTTTTTCCTAATATCCAGCCTGGACCACCCCAGCTGTAACTTGAAACCATTGCTTCTCGTTCTGCCCTCTGTTACTACCGAGAACAGTCGAGCTCCCTCCTCCTTGGAGCAACCCTTCAAGTAGTTGAAGGTTGCTATCAAATCCCCCCTCAGTCTTCTCTTCTGCAGGCTAAATAAGCCTAGTTCCTTCAGTCTCTCTTCATAGGGCTTGTGCTCCAGCCCTTTGATCATTTTGGTTGCCCTCCTCTGGACTCTCTCTAATTTGTCCACGTCCTTTTTGTAGTGGGGAGCCCAAAACTGGACACAGTATTCCAGATGTGGCCTCACTAGTGCAGAATAGAAGGGAATGATCACATCCCTTGATCTGCTGGTAACACTTCTTCTGATGCAGCCCAGTATGCCATTGGCCTTTTTGGCAGCAAGAGCACACTGCTGGCTCATATCCAGCTTCCCATCCACCATGACTCCCAGGTCCTTTTCTCCAGTGCTGCTATTTAGCTGATCACTCCCCAGCCTGTAGCAGTACATGGGGTTTTTTCATCCCAAGTGCAGGATTTTACACTTATCCTTGTTGAACCTCATGAGATTCCTCTTGGCCCACTGCTCCAGTTTGTCTAGGTCTCCCTGAATCCTGTCTCTGCCCTCTAGGGTGTCTACCATTCCCCCCAGTTTGGTATCATCTGCAAACTTACTAAGTGTGCAATCTATCCCATCATCCAGATCATTAATGAAAACATTGAACAGAACTGGCCCCAGGACCGACCCCTGGGGCACACCACTTGTTACTGCCTGCCAACTTGACATGGAGCCATTGATTCCTACGCGCTGAAACCGTTGTTCTAGCCAGTTTTCTATCCACCTTACAGTCCACGCATCTAACCCATACTTCCTTAATTTGCCAATGAGAATGCTGTGGGAAACCGTATCAAAAGCCTTGCTAAAGTCAAGGTATATCACATCAACGGCTCTTCCTGCATCCACAAATCCAGTCATCTCATCATAGAAGGCGATGAGGTTGGTCAGGCATGATTTACCCTTGGTAAATCCATGCTGACTGTTCCTGATTACTCTACGTTCCTCCAAGTGTTTCAGGATGGATTCTTTGAGAAGCTGCTCCATGATTTTTCCAGGGATTGAGGTGAGGCTGACAGGTCTGTAATTCCCTGGATCCTCCTTTTTGCCTTTCTTGAAGATAGGTACTATATTTGCTTTTTTCCAGTCCTCTGGCACCTCCCCCGTTCGCCACGAGTTTTCAAAGATAATGGCCAACGGTACTGCTATCTCATCAGCCAGCTCCCTCAGCACCCTCGGATGCAGTTCATCCGGCCCCATGGACTTGTGCACATCTAGTTGCTTTAAGCAGTCCCTAACCTGACCTTCTGTCACCAAGGGCCTCTCTTCTTCTCCCCAGTCCCCCGTACCTAGTGTAGTGGGCTGGGAGCTGACCTTGCTTGTGAAAACTGAAGTAAAAAAAGCATTGAGCACTTCAGCTTTTTCCTCATCCTCTGTCACGAGGATGCCTGCCCCATTCAGTAAGGGACCTACACCATCCCTGATCCTCTTCTTGTTATTGATATACTTGTAGAACCCCTTCCTGTTATCCTTCACATCCCTTGCTAGTCGCAACTCCATTTGTCCTTTGGCCTTTCTGATTTTATCCCTGCAGTCCCGAGCAATGTCTTTATATGCCTCCTTAGTCATCTGTCCTAGCTTCCACTTCCTGTAAGCATCCTTTTTATGCTTCAGCTCAGTGCAGAGCTCTCTGTTAAGCCACAGTGGGCGCCTTCCACATTTGCTGTGCTTTCTCCTTATCGGAATTGTATCTTCCTGTGCCCTTAGCAGGGTTTCTTTAAAATGCACCCAACTCTCTTGGACACCTTTCCCCTTCAGATCAGCCTCCCAAGGGATCCTGCCCATCAGTTCCCTGAGGGAGACAAAATCTGCTTTTCTGAAGTCCAGGGTCTGTGTTTTGCTTCTTTCCTTCTTTCCTTTAATCATCAACTTGAACTCAATCATTTCATGGTCACTGCTACCCAGGCTGCCATTGACCTCTACTTCCCTGATAAATTCTTCTCTATTTGTGAGCAGCAGATCGAGAGGTGCAAGGCCCCTCGTTGGTTGCTCCAGCATTTGTACCAGGAAGTTGTCCTCAACACTCTCCAGAAACTTCCTGGATTGCCTGTGCACTGCTGTATTGGCCTTCCAGCAGATGTCAGGGTAATTGAAGTCCCCCATGAGAACCAGGGCCTGTGCTCTAGAAACTTCTGTCAGTTGTCCACAGAATGCCTCATCCACCTCCTCCTTCTGATCTGGTGGTCTGTAGCAGACACCTTCCACAACATCCCCCTTGTTGCTCTCCCCTCTAAACTTAACCCACAGACTTTCAACTGGCTTGTTTCCACTTTCATAATGAAGCTCTGAGCAGTCATAGAGCTCCTTTACATATAGTGCTACTCCTCCCCCTTTCCTTCCCTGCCTGTCCTTCCTGAACAGTCTATACCCATCTATTGCAGAGCTCCAGTCATGCAAACTATTCCACCACGTCTCTGTTATCCCAATCATGTCATAGTTCTTTGTCTGCGCTAGTGCTACCAATTCCTCCTGCTTGTTTCCCAGGCTCCTTGCATTTGTGTATAGGCACCTAAGATACCCAGCTGAGTGCCCTACTTTCCCATTTTGACTTTCAATTCTATTGTATCTACCTCCCTGGATTTTCTTTTGGTGTTGACCTCCCCCACCTGCCTCAGGCATTAGGGCTTCATTAGAGCATCTAAGAAGGTTATTTGATTCCCCCCGCATGTTCCAACTATCCTCTCTTCTATCCCTGGAGTTACAGTCCCGGCACCCCCCAAGTTCCATCCCATCCCCCTGGTCTCCCACATAGTCACTTACCTGTGGGCTTTGGTCTCCTTCCCCCTTCAGACCTAGTTTAAAGCCCTCCTCACTAGGTCAGCCAGTCTGCGTCCAAATACGCTCTTCCCCTTCCTCGAAAGATGGAGTCCATCTCTGCCTAGCAGTCCTTCTTCCTGAAACAGCAACCCATGGTCGAGGAAGCCAAAGCCCTCCTGACGACACCATCTTCGCAGCCAAACGTCATGGTAGACCAGAAGACTTGGTGCTAGTACTGAGGGACAGGTGAGAAATCTTGATCCACCTCTTGTAGTTATTAGCAGTTTTATTTATAGTCCAGTAGCAATTACAGGTTCCAACCCACATCAGTCCTCCAGGGTGCCCAAAAGACCTTAGGGTCTGAATAGATGGGACAGAAAAATGGTGGGAAATGGTCAGTATTATCCTCATTTAATAGCAGGATAAGTGGGCCGCAGGAGATTAAGTGACTTCCCCATCATCCTAGCGGGAAGCCTGTGACATAAAGCTCACTGAGTCCCTTTCATTCACCCCACGACCAATCTGTGATTCATTCAGCCAGCCACCACGGCCTCTTTCAGAAAGTCACATGATTTTTTAAGCCTATTCTGTGATTGTTGGGGGTGTGATTTGTGATTTTTTGATGTGGGGGTGTCAATACTGAACCTTCCAGAGGGGGGTTTGAATCATGCCACTAACACCATGGAGTAGGAGCAAAGGACACATGCTGTGAATAAGAGACATATTGCCAATCCTGAACTCCCTCATTTTAGATCCCTTGTACAACATGGCTTGGTGTTCTCTGAAGCTGGACAGTCAAGAGCTCTGAGTCTAACCTAATTCCTGAGGCTACAATTGCAAGTGTCGAGGGACAGCAGGTGACCTGAGAAGAAGAGCAAGGGTCTCCTGTAGCAAAACATCCTGTGGGTGAAAGCCACAGCTGCAGGTATGAAGGATAATTATCTTCTCAAACTCATGGCACTCAGTTTCTTTACTAGTTAGTTTGAGATTAAGGCCCAGAGAAGATGAAGAATGGCTGGTCAAGCCAGCATTTAATATGGACTCTTCTTTATTCAGAAGGAGTGAACTTCTTGTGCATTGGTCAGAATGAGAAATTAAATTGGTCAAACACTCTATTAGCAAAGGGGAAGCAGGAACAGAGGGGAACTGAGGTAGGAACCAAGCCTGATTCTTGAGAGAGAAGAGATCCATGAGGATACTTCGTGGCGATGGGCAAAGCCACCCTATAAACCTGGATCCAAACGTCCTCATGACCACAAATTGCTCAGTTCCAGAATTTTCTGTTCAGTGCACCTCAAGCATGGATAGGAGGGAAGAGCGTTGCCTACAGACTTATCAACCCCACTTACAGAATCGTAGGGTTGGAAGGGACCTCATGAGGTCATCTAGTCCAACCCCCTGCTAAAATCAGGACCACTCCCACTAAATCATCCCAGCCAGGGTTTTGTCTAACTGGGTCTTAAAATTTTTCCAAAGATGGAGATTCCACCACCTCCCTACGTTGCCCATTCCAGGGTTTCGCCACCCTCTTAGTGAGAGAGTTTTTCCAAATACCCAGCCTCAACCTTCCCAGCTGTAACTTGAAACCATTGCTCCTTGGATTACTCAGGAGTCTGCCCTCTAAGCACTGATGGGGCCACCCTTGCTAAGCATCTTGAGATCTCACAGCTCAAGGGTTGTACTCTTGAGGGAGAAGGGAAGGATGACAGCAGCTTGTGGCAGGAAATCCTGCTGTTACCATAACCATGTCAGCAACACTGGGGCCCGCCTTGGCAAAGCTATTGAGTTTCCTAGGAAAGACAAAGGGTAAATAGAGATACCCGGAAGGAAAGGTGCCATCCAGACACACTTACAGCGGCTGACCAAGTGTGACAGGAGGGGACTTGTGCATTGCTGTGTGGGAGTAGGGAAACAAGGAGAAGGCAGAATAGGAGGAGCTATTGCAGCATGCTGGAATACCAGGTTTTATTGCTGCCTGTTGCTAATAGCTCCTGAGCAGCTGTAGAAATCAAACTAGCTCCAGATCTGGTTGTTGCTGCTGAATGAAGGCCAAGCGTAACTTCATTTTTTCTTTTTTTTTTAAAATATCAACTTCCTTATAACGGCTGTGCTATAAAATTCTCTCCCCCATGCACACTTTTTTCCCCAGAACAAAAAAGGCTTGAAGCTAATAAACAGGCCTGCAAAAGAAGAGGAGGACATGGCTCTGTGGTTGGAGCGGGTGTTGAGCCTGCTTTTGGAGAACATCAGAGAGGCAGCGGCAGGCAGGTGCCCAAAGATGACTGAGAACAGGAACCAGAGAACTAAAAAGCTGGAGTGCCAGCCTGGATAACACTTCATAAGATGAGCTCCAGGGAGGTAGCCGTGTTAGTCCAGTCAGCGAAACAAACAAGAAGTCCTGCGGCACTTTTAAAGACTAGCACATTTGTTATTCTCATGAGCTTTTGTGGGCGAAGTCCCACTTCAACAGATGCCAGAATGGAGAAACTTTATGGTGAAAAAAAACCTTTCAGTATGGGAGGGAAAGATAAAACTTGTGATTACATTTCACTGCATCAGATCAGATTACTTCAGCAAATCAAACAAGTTGTACAGATTCAAACACAACATGTCAGAAAGAAGTGACTGAATCATAATACAAATATAAAATGTTAATACAACATTAGTAAATGCTGGTAGCATGTTGCAACCATGAGCACATGGTGTTATGGAGGGAAAGTGTTGGCATTTTTTCTAAACAATAGGTATAAGTAGGGCTGGTCAAAAATTTAGTATGAACTATTTACTGTCAAATGCGATTCTTGAAGTGAACTTTTTCTGTGGAAGAGGATCAGCTCAGTTTCAACAGAATTTTCTTCCAGGAAAACTAAAACTCAATATCTGATTAAGTGTGGGCATTATGGTGGTTCCTCATCGGAGCTGTAAGGCCCAAAACTTTCACTTCCCACATTTTTCTGTATGGACTGGTCTTTGTGACTGGCCTACGTCTCCGAGGATGCACTGTGGGTTCTGCATGAGGTTGAGCTGTTGTGGAGCAGTAGGAGAGTCCTGGGATGTTTGCTAGGTTTTTCAGTTGCTCCTGTTGCAGTAAGATCTGATCACCTTGCAAACATACCAGCCAGGGAGTTAGGAGAGACCATGAGTAATAAATGTCTGCTGAAAATGTGCTGGATGTTGGAATGAGAAGCATGTCCCTTTTCCTCCATCTCCCCCAACACCCATCCCTTGTCAGAGAGGCATTTACACTTGCACAAAAGACTTTTCTTCACTTAATTCAATAAAAAAATTTTAGAATCCGATCAACCTCACATGGAACAAATTGAATCATCTTGTGCATTGCTCCAGGCAGCATATGTTCCCTCTCATGGGCTAATTACATTCACACATATTTCAGATGAGCAAGAATGTGTGAGACAGATCACAATAACAGCTAAATCATTTGGACAAATCACGGTCTAAATCTGTGATCCTGAAGCCAGGAAGGGGTGTGCTGGGAGCAGCAGAAGGGAGGGAGTTAAACCAAGCCTGTGGCCTGCAAAGGGTCAGGAGGGACGTTAGAGAGTTAGCAACAGCCTGCTATACCCACCCTTACGGCGGTGGAGGATAGGGACTCATTGAATCTCATGCAGGCAACCAAGAGTAAAGCAGAGTCTAAGAAACATTCTCAATAAGAGATGCTAGTCTTGCTCTTCTACCTTTGCAGGAGGTAGGTTGCATGATGGAGCTGTTACACAAAGCCTTGCAAAGGTTCATTCTTGGCACGTGGGTGTGTTGTTACCAGCCTTCCATATAGTGTAGTGGTTGGCACCTCTGCTTAACGTGCAGAACGTCCTGGGCTCAAACCCTAGAGGGTTGGACTGGATGATCTCATGAGGTCCTTTCGAACCCTATGATATGATATGATTACTAAACAAGACATTAGCAGACTAGCTTGTGGTGTTTGTAGTGGACTGGTTTGAGCTATGGGCCAAGGAGTCTGAATCTCATACTCTCTATGTGAAGTAAAATGAAACCCCTTCCAGGGTAAAAGTCCAACAGGGGACCTATCTCAGTGCTCCCTAGAATCTCTCTTATCCGTAGCTCTATCCCATGGCTCATTCCTCAGTCAGTCGAACAGGATTTATCACAGCACTCTGCAGGGGGGCCCGTGCCCCAAATGTCTTGTGGAATGCCCCAAACCCAGCTGAGCTGTGGCTGGGGCCAGGGCTTTCCCTAACACCCCTCCTGAATTTCCTAACCCCCCCCCCTCCAGTTGTCAGCTAGTAACAGTGTTATACCAATTCAGTGAGCACCCCAACACCTCCCTATACCCCCCCCCATTTCAAGTTGGGGGAGAATACTGGCTGGGGCACTTAGTGCAGCTATGACTGCCTGAGCAGGACCTCTTTACATCTCCTTGCTGCGCAGCATGGCCAGACACATGGTCCAGGATGGGACAACAGAGGTGGGAAATTTTAAAACCTTCATGGTCCCAGCCCAGGCAACAGCAAGGGTGAGTATGTCTGTGTTCCACTGGGACTCAGAAGGAGCCTGGGGGAGCCATGGTGGGCCCAGCCTGGGGCTTGGCAGGATTTGGGGGAACCTCAGTAGGTCTCAGGCTTATTGAGGTGAGCCATGGCAGGACCTGGGACCAGGTCACATTGCTTCCCATGCTCTCCTGCCCACCCCACAGGCCGCCCCTGCCCTGCCAGTCCTACTCCACCACTCAGAATCAAATAGTTTGTAAACCAGCATTTATTGTTTGAAATTCACTCCATTTATGGTGAATCGTTTCATGTACGTAAAGTGGTTTCTAGGGTGGAGGACTGCCTTCAGACCTTGCACGTGGAGGGGCTGCCTAGTGCAGAGACTCTGGGACATGTGCTGGGGGTTTGGGGGCCTGTGCCCCAAATCTTTTTTCTATGTAGCAACACCCAAATGTCTCTCAGCCCCTTCTGGGCTCTCTCACGCTGCCCCTCAATCTTCAAAAATCCAAGCTGTGCTGTGGGGCCCTACCCACAGGGATCCTTCTTTTTGCTTCTCCAGCTGGGCCATGAAACAGTTCAGTTTTCTTTCCAGGGGCGTATCAAAGTTCAGGCCATTTCCCCAGTGGTTAATGGAGGCAGGGAGAGGGAGGCAGGCCAGCCCATTATTCCAGATCCCAGCCCAGGGACTCTATAACTAGCAGCCATTTTCCATATCCCTGCATCTGTGTTGCATTGCTGCTACGAATCCTTGGGTCACTTCCTTGCACCCCTAGCACATTCTTCACTCACACTTCAGGGCATTGTCCTGGCTGGCTCCCAGCAGCAAGCTAAGAACTCTCTCTTGCTCCCCCAATCCTGCCAAGGGTCTTTAACCAGCCAGCTAGATGCGCCCTATTCATCATTTCTCTGGCTCCAGGCAGCACCTGCACTCCCGCTGGCCATCCAATACTAAGCTGCTGGGCCCTGATTGGCTGCTCCCTACAGTCCCTTTCTGATTGGCTGGGACTCATACAACCACTCCAGGCAATTTGGAGGACTCTTTCCACTGCTTTTTTCTGGGGTGGGGTGTGGCAGGGCTGCAAGGCCTCCAGTAGGGAGTCTCAGGGCATAGTCCACACCATCACAGTGCCCACCATTAAAGATTGTGCCCACAACACCCTTTTCATTCTTCAAGGGAGGGTACAGTGCTGAACTCAAGGAGTTTACCTTACAATAAAACAAGTGTCTTGTCGTCACTGTTTTTTAATCTCATCATAGCTCACAAGTCTTAGGTACCCCCCAGTCCCAAGACAAAGAAACACAGCTATTATAGCAGTGACGAAAAGCCATTGTTGCAAAAGAGAGCTCATCGGCACTGCTGGTGCCCAGCTATGCTCAGTGAGTCTCTGGGTCTATTGGCACTTAAAGACTAACAGAGTTATTTATCGCATGAGCTTTCGTGGGAGAATATCCCACTTCATCAGACACTTTGAAGAGCTCTTCAAAGCATCTGATGAAGTGGGATGTTCTCCCACGAAAGCTCATGTGATAAATAAATCTGTTAGTCTTTAAGTGCCACAAGAGTCCTTGCTTTTTTTGCTTTACTAGACTAACATGGCTGCCCCTTTGGAACTTGGGTCTAGTGGCTGTTTCTTCCATGACTTGTTTTCCTACCATTCTACTAGCTGAATGTCTTGGAGAGGCTTCTGTGTCCTACTGCATGTATTGGGATGTCCCCCAGCTCTTCACCCAGAGGGTCCAAGGGACCCCAGTCTGGGAAGTCCAAATCAGTGTTGCCAATCTTGCATTTTAGGTCTTGCTGACATGAAGAGCTGAAGTTGATTGTTTCTGCTGACATCACTAAAAATACCGTAAACAATACAGTAATGTTGCAAAAGTGTGTACTCACTCATGATATTCTGTTCACAGAAATTTGGAATTATGCAATTGTTTTAGCCACCGTTAATTGATCGGTCAGGTTCTGTCAAAGCGTCCAATAATAGAAAAAAGGAATTTGAAAGTCACAGTCAGAGTGGTTTTATGATAGAAGAAGTGATTCTGAACAATGACAAAATATGTTTTATTTCTACGTAATTTTGTGGACAATTTCATTTATTTAAAGATTTATGGAGAGTATTAAAATTCACTTTTTTTAAACTTCTTTTAAAATTAAAATTTGTTTAAAAAAAAACACTTTACAGACTGTACATTTATGGACAGTTGGCAACTCTCATCCAAAGAGTTTGTGCTCGTAGTTGTTAGAGTTGCATACCTGTACCGTGAGTGGTAGAATTACTCTGAATTGATACTCTTCCTACTGAGAGGAGAAACAGGTCCCAGGAAGTGCGTATGATCAAATTCTACATTTCTCCCCAATCAAAGCCAGTGGGAGTTTTGCCTGCATAAAGTATGAGTATGTTACGGAGAGAGTTGTACGTGTAGTTGATAGCTGAACTCTGTAGTGTAGATACTTTATCTAGTAGATTACTTGTTAGTGATAAGAGATGTTTTGGGGCTAGTCTCCCAGTGCAAGCTCTCTTTCTGTTTTGATCTTCTATGATCTCGGGATACTAGACATATGACATCAGAGCACTAACTGCTACTGAAATACAAATGATAAGCAATAATAATTTGATCTCATGCTAGCTACAAATTGTTCAGTGTTAAATTCTCTTAATGGCTTTATCCTAGTCATTTTGTCTTTTATTTCTTCTTCCTGTGTCTGAGGACCACTCTTACTGATGGTGGCAAATTTGATCGACTTTCTTGATTGACTGATTTGGTCTGTGAAGAGCCGCTCAGTCGATCAGGAACACAATTGCTGAAGACCACCCTGGCAACCAGAGTGACACAGTGGGTGTGCTGGGTGTAACAGATTCAAAGGGATACATGAGTTATTTTAAGTAATTTGTGTATCTCCCTTTTGACTGCCACTGAAAATGATGGGCTAGTGTTGTCCTGGCAGTGTAGACTTGCCATTTGTCCTTCATCCCTAAGCTTATAGGCCATTTGTAGACAATTTACAAAGACAAGCAAATTGCTGAAGTGTCAACAGAAGTATTTCAACTAGATATTGCCTGCTACAGACCCTCACTGGATTAATTAGAAAAGGTCTGTGATTAGTTTCAATCCTCAAAGGTTTTTCCCATTTATGCATTATTATGAAAACATCAGATGTGAGTCCAAGTGTGCCAGCAGCAGATCATCTCACTGAGGAAGTGCAGAATGGATGAGGATATTAATGTGAGCCACACACACAGCACATTTCCTCAATGTTGCATGCAATGCTGCCACCTCTTGGAGCTGGAAGGGGAAAGCATCAGAAAATATGGGCATCATTTTGGTGTATAAGAGCACAATTCAGTCACATCCATTTTAATTGTGTATTAAGAATAGAGTCATTGAGATATACAAATGAACAAGATGAATTAGACTATACAACTTAACCAGTGCAGACAAATTCCTCTGGCTTTTTTCCTAGTCCAGTGTTAGATCAGTCAATCAATGTTGCTTCTTCAGAGGCTTCGAGGGAGACTATGGCAGAGGGCAGGAGGTCTCACTGTTATAAAGTTTTTCATTGCTCCAAAATTCAGTCTACTAGCTGAAAATATTGAAGTGTATGTGGTCTAGAGAATCCTAACCTGTTTTTAAAAGAAATTCTGTGACTAACCTACTATTTTTGTAAACAGCCTTGCTAGTTTCTTCTGTTCTGTCCTGAGTCTTATGCTGCATCCATCACCATGGCACCAGAGGGCCTTTCGTTAGTGCATTCAGCAACGAGACCAATAACTGTTGTGTGTGTTCTTCTCATCCTCTTCCCAGTGGGAGAAGTGTGTGCAAGAGTGAGCTTTCTCTTAAAATTATTTTAATAATTATAATTTCACATTCCCACTGCTATTGCACCTATGTTTGAGAGGGCAAGGTCAAAGAAATGTGCCTTGTGCTTGGAGTGGAAAGAGGTGAAGTTTGGATGATCCTTCAGTTCCTGTGGAGGTTTATTCCACAGTCTGGGCAGGTCCTCAAATAAAGCTCTCTCTCCTGCGTATAAGCAAAGCATATTATAGGCTCTAACCATTGAAAGTTCCTATTGTGCCCAAGAAGCAAAGTTGTTGACCATGCTCTTCATCTAAGAGCTTTAGGAAATCTTTTAGACATGCTGGGTATAGGCCAATGATTGCTTTGAAGATAAGGACTGAGCCCTTGAACCTGTTTTGACATTATATGGGAAGCAGACTAGAGAACAGGTTTGGTGTTCTTACAGTATCCAGTGTTGCTGAGATTTGAGTACTAAGTAGCAGTCAGTGTTTGTAAATGCTGAAGGCTTCTTGCCAAAATATACTACACTGGTGTATTCCAGCCAAGAGGTGATGAAGGTGGGAATAACTGAGGCCAGATCATTGTTCACTAAAATGGAACAGAGTTTCCTAGCCAACCGGAGATGATAGAAAAGCATTATGTGTGAATGGTATTATGTGAATTCCTAGTGCCAGTGATGAATACAAGAGTATTCTTACACTATGGACTGAAATGACAAGTTGTAGATATTTGCTTTCAACCAAAGGAGACTGTGTCATGGGGGAAACCTCTTCAGAGTGCTTTCCTGTACCCTCATCTCTGTCTTGCTCAGGTTTATCTTCAGCCAGATGTTTGTCATCCATGAGGTAATCTTGTCCAAGCATGGAGCTTTCCTTGTGGCTGTGGTATGGACATATTTGCTAATGGAGAGAAAGAGCTGTAGATCATCTGTACATTGTGGGAACAGTAGTATCTCACATTCAGCAGTCGTGAATGCCACAGAGAGGTCCAAGAGGCTGAGAATGGATGTCTGCCCTCTATCCACTGGCAGGAAGAGACCATTCCCTCAATGCCACTACAGGTAGTCCTCACTTAGTGACCGGGTTCCGTTCCTGAAACCCGGTTGATAAACGAATTGGTCACTAAACGAGGAGCAGCCCTTACTGGTATTTCAGGCATAATGTACTTTACTGGTAGTGGGTTTTTCAACCATCGGCAGATAGTTTTAATGTCACCTTTGCATTATTTATAACATTTTTCATATATATTTTAAATGTTTTAAGCTCTAATGTACTGAACTTAGTTTGCATAGTGTACTGTAAATATAGGTAATCTGAGAGAGTTGATGCAAGTTCTCGTACATCGCCATAATACCAACTCATCAGAGAGCCGGTCATAACTCTGAGGGGTCACTAAACGAGTAGGTCACTAAGTGAGGACTAGCTGTAATTGGTTTCAGTTTGTGTGCCCTGGACTGAATTCAGATTGCACTGGGACTAGATATTTATTTCAATTTAGATGACCATGAAGTTTGCCTTAGGATAGCTTCTCTGTGGCTGTGTTCACACACAGGCATTATTTCAATACAAGTTGTGTCGAAACAACTTGTATCGAAACAATACCTTATTTCAAAATAACTTAATTCGAATTAAGTTTGTTAATTTGAATTAAGAAAAAAAGCTCAAAGCAAAATAGCAGTTTCAGGCAACAGTTATTTCGAAACACGTCACTGTTGTTTCAAAACAATATGTTCGGATGGCATTGTTTCATCCCCACATGGGGTTTAAGTTGTTTCAAAACAACGCCATTGTTTCAAAACAACGGGTGCCGTTGTTTCAAAACAACAGTGAGTCGTGTGAACAGGGTATTTCTTATTTCGAAACAACCTCTGTTGTTTCGAAATAAGAGTGCTGTGTAAACACATCCTGTGAGCTTGCTCAGGTATAGGAGATCTGACGATGGGCCGTAGTTGGCTAGAATTGATGTACTTAGGACTGGTGCCTTCAGTGTTGGTCGACAATTACATGTTATGAAGGAGGTGGAAAAGTCCTTTCCTTCAGTGAGGCACTGGCTATTTTGGTCATGGGTAGCACTAATTGCTCATGACTTTCACAAACTGGAAGGGACATGAGTTGGATTCACAGGTTTTTGGTGAAGATTCCTTTAGGGCAGGGCTCTCAAACTCAAACTACCATGAGGGCCACATGAGGACTAGTAGAGGGCTGCATGAGGACTGGTACGTTAGCCCAAAGACTGCACCACTGAACCCTTTCCATACAACGATATTGCAAATATCAATAACAGTAGTGTTGTTGTGGGCCACAGGAAATAGCTTTAGGGGCCGCATGTTTGAGTCACCTGCTTTAGGGTATCTTGAACTTGATGAGTGAATTCTACTGAACTTAGGATCACAGAACGTTAGCATTGGAAGAGATCTTGGATCATCTAGTCCAACCTTTTGCTCAAGGCAGGACCAATCCCAACTAAGCCATCCATCCAGGGCTTTGTCAAGCTTCACCTTAAAAACCTCTAATTTATCTGGTACTGGGAAGGGCAGCTGGCGGGAGCCAGTAGCACTCCAAATGGGCATTTGGAATCAAGTTCTGGGATGTTAGAAAGGAAACATGTCTTTGACTCACTATTTGGGCTTTCAAACCAAGGAACTTCCCAGACCACTATCAGAGCAGGGCTTTTGGGTATCCAAGAGGGTCTGCCAGTATCACCACTCCATTCCCAAATGATGCTGCTCATCTTCCCAGGAATTCTGCTTATTCTTCAGTAACACAGACATCCTTGAGAGCACTTGGGAGCAATGGTCAGTTCTGCATCACTTATGCTGTCTCGTTATTAATGCACAGCCCTCCTGTCCTGCAGTTGGGCCATGTGCTTTCATGAGTCCTTGGTTAACACATATAAATCCCTTCAGCCTTCCTCTTTCTCTGTGTAACTGTTAAACTTATTTAACAGGCCAAGCAGAGTTAGCCAAAAGGGGATCATTTCTTTGAATGCCAAAGTAGTTAAGGTAACGTAAGAAGCAATGGCCATCATTTATACAAGGGTTAGGAGACATCACGTGTAACATGTGCCTCTACTAGAAAGCGCCCAGACTGATGGCTGCATAGGCCATTTCTGAAGTGCTGGGGACTCACAACCGATTTGGCACACCATGGAACAGAAATTAAGGCAGGGGTATGCCCACCCCAACTCCAGGAGTCCTTCAGCCTGGGGAGCGAGGAAGCAGCAGGAGTGGCTGGTTGTCAGCTTAGCTCATCCTCTGTTCGCCTCTGCAGCTGCAGGCTGATGCTGGAGTCCCACACAGTGCCTCTGCCTCAACTCAAAGGTGGGCTGCAAAGCAGGTAGCAGAGATTTGGGAATAAAAGCAGCAGCTGTAGGAGTAGGGACAGAAAAAACTTAACTGGTCACTTGTCCTACTGCGCTTCCCTCCTTGGGTGCAGGGAGGCAGGTAGGTCAGGCTGTCCTTGGGTGGGTGGGTGTGTGTATGGGTGAGTTGGATGTCTGCTACAGGCCCCATGACTTGACAGGCCCCATGCTGCCCCCCTGAGGTCCCTGCACTGCCTTTGGGGGCATTTTAAGGGCAGGGAGGTGGCGGGGGCCCACCCAGGGCGATTCACCCTGGGCCCCACCCACCCTTAAGGATGGCCATGGGTGGGGGGGAACTGCTGCCTCCTTGCCGCAGGGGTTTCTCGCCAGAGATGTCCTGAGAAATCTGGGGTGTTGGTGGAGGTGTTTCATAGACCTTTTTGTGTGTGTGTTTAACACACCCCTCCAAAAACGTTCACGTTTAAATTACTGCATATGTCCCTATAGATTAGAGGCTCTAGCTAGAGCAGAACCCTATTTTAATAGACTTTACTCTAAGACGGAAAGACAGTCCCTGGCCACTGCCTTTAACCCAGTGGATGATCTTTCCTTCTTAAGGAAGCACAAAGAGTTCCTGTGTGTGGGTGGCAATGCAGTAAGGCTGTATAACTTGTGACGCTGCACAATGTGAGACACATCTCTGTGTGTATACGTTTATATTTATTTGTATCTATCTATTTACAATTTGTATAGACAAAGACATACATGCATGCAAAGTAAATCTGAACACCATTAAGCACACAAACTTACTAACCGCATTTATCCAAACAAACCTGACTAAAGCAAACTGGTTCTGCTTCATTGGTGGCTGAGGCATTCTAAGGTGACTGGCTTCATCGAACTCCTGTTGCCTTCATGTCCAGGCACAGGCTGGTTCATCTCTTGGTGACAGATGCCTTTGCCATGCAGCCTTACGCTGGGAAACCTCTGCAGTGGAATGTCGAGAAAAACAATTTCATTTTTAAATGGTGGCAACAACTGGATTTTCAAAATGAGTGGAGGCCGTGGATTTTCCTAAGCAAATGGCCAAACGCATGGGGCAGCAAGTTTTTCAGTACAAGATTTTGTAGACAGCATTTGCATGTGAAGTTGGCCTTGAAATATCCCTATAAAGTGGGGATGTAAAATTAACTTGATTAAAAATCCATTTAATTGTTCTAAAAATAGAGCGTTTAACTGGTTAAATGCTGGTGGGGCTGGCAGAGGGGGTTGAGTCGCGCTAGGCTCTGCTCCTTACTGTCCAGCAAGAGCTCTCTAGCTGTGGCTCCCTCCATAGCTGGGCAGTTCTCACTGGTGGGGAGCTGAGTCAAGGCCAGCAGTGGCTCCCCCCACCCTGCACTGGGTTTGGGGCCTCTCCACAACTTGGGCAGAGTTCAGCTCCGTGCTTCTTCTACACCACCTATGGGGAAGCTCTTGGGGAGCCAAGTCCAGCTGCAGCTGCCCTGGGCTCCATGCTTCTGCACCAGCAACAGCTGCTCCACTGCTCTCTCTGACAGATAGCTAGTCCGGTGGCTATTCCCCTCCTCCCTGGTTTAAATCGTAATCAGCTGGTTAGAACATTTAAACAGCTGATTACCATGTAAACAGTCAGCCTTTTCCAGCCCTACTGGCTGCCCTGAGGAGAGTGAACACATGTAAACACATAGCCTTCTTCTCTTGGTATTTGAGCAACATGTCAGAGTGCTGAGAATGTGGCTAAGACACCTCTCGTTCCAGATCAGCCATCCTGCAGAGCTGCCTGTTAGTGGGCTTTTAGTTTCATGACTTATTTGGTGGAGCCCAAGTAGCTGCTAGCTGTGACTGGTCAGTGAATCTCAGAACTGACAGGAGACGGGCTCAACGATAGCGTTCATTCACTGGCGCTGCTGCTGCAGCCTCTAGCTGTGAAAACTAGCTAATTTGGCAGTGGGGGGTAATCAGAGGCTGACCTCAGACTTGAACCCACACCTCCTGGCTTAGGGCCTTAGTCACTAGAACCATTCTTTAATTTATTCATTAATTTAAATTAATGGCAGTATTAATTAAATTAAATCAATTAATTTAAATTAAAATGAAAGCGAAACCTGCTGAAAATCTACAGCTCTCCAGTTAGTCAACCAGCCAGACTTAAGGGGTCTTATCAATGAGTTAGGGTGAGCCATCAGCTAGAAAATGACTATCACGATCACATATTAGGCACGTCTGGTGATCAACCCCAGAGTGCATATAAATACTGTCAGTGGGCCAGTTTTTCTGTATTGTGTAACATTTTTAAAGTTATTGGGAATTCAGTCTGAAAAAATAACAAAAAAGGGCCATAATTCAAAGACATACACTCTGATCTGGATCAAAAAATTGGCAGAAAAGTATAAATAATCAGACTAAGTACTCAAAATAGTACTGCTTTGGAAAGTTTGGGAAATATGTGACCCCACCTGAAATCTTACACATTTTCCAGTACCTTTTCTTGCCTTTTGGTTAAAGCAAGTCTGTACTCACGAGACAGTATGAGTTTGTTTGTATCATGTAATGCATTGGAATAGCTATCATTGTAGAATGGACTGCTCTGAGAAGTTTTTTCTGTCTGTGATGTCATGATGTTATGTACAGGACTAAAGTATAATTTGGTGGGCCCTGGAACCCTTCTAAATTGGCGGGCCCCCCTCGTGCCAGTGCAGCACCCCCACAGCTACTGCCCCCCAAATGCCTGCCCCACTGCCCCAGCTAATGCTCCGCAAATGCCTATCCCCACCCCAACTACCGCTGCTGGCTCCTGTCTGGCCTCTGGTCACCCAACCCTTCCCCAACCCCCTGGTGTGCCACACAGGCTCCCTCTACTGCCCTGGGCCAACTCCCTCCCCTGTGACCATTACCTGCCAGACCAGCTTGCCTGCCCCTGAACTCCCGCCCCACGGGCCCCTTACTTGGCCACAATGCCAAGTGGCTCTGGCCCTGACTCCAGCCCGGGCTGAGGCTCTTACCCTGAGTTGGCTCTCAGTGAGCATGCTCAGAGGCTCTGAGCCAACTCAGGGTGGGAGATTTAAAATCTCCTAGCTGGAGCAGCTCCCCTGCCCTGCCGGAACATGCTGGAACAGCATTCTGGGGCCTGCTATTTTTAGGGTCTCCATGTTCAGGAGAACCCTGAAAATAAAAAATGGAACCAGAATGCTGCATTCCGGGGCCCACTGTTTTTAAATGGTGAGTCCTGGAATGCAGTGTTCTGCCTCCATTTTCTGTTTTTAGGGGGCCTGGAACGCTGAGCCCCTAAAAACAGCAGGCCCTGAATGCCGTTCTGGTGTGTTCTGGCTTACTTAAACCTCTGGTTATATAGATAATACAGCTCCTGACAATAAAATGTTTTCAATGATTAAAATTCTCCAGCAGGCTTCAGAAACAGTGCCCAATCACTCTTCCAGCTCATGGTCATTTATGTTACATAAAGAAAACCCTTTTCTGATGCATTTCTTTTCCAGGAAAACCATGAAATATTTCTCTCGCAGGTACTGATGTATTACATAGCAGCAAAGAGAATTGATAACGTATCTGTGGAACCTGAAACATTTACAGAGATGATTCTACTTGACATATAGTGTGGTCATGTGAATTATGTTAGATGTGGTAATGTAAGGGCAGATCTACATGGTGGCAGGATTTTGGCAGTAGTTGAAAGGAAATGTGCAAAAATAAAAATAAAATACTTTGTCTATCTCCCTCTGACTGTCTGCCACCTACTTACTGCAATATCTTCAGTGCACTGAATTGAAAGGAAAAGCCCTCTCTTTGACTCAGCACAACTCTGCTTACCAGGCTGTTCTTTAGAGATCGACTTCCTGATCGGCTGAGTGGGTCTTCACAGCTATGACAAAACAAACCTGTGGAATGCATCCTTCAGCAACAGATCTCCACAAGTAAATGTCTACAAAGCACGTGGTTGCAGATCAAACTGCTGTTGTCCAAGATATTATAAGAGCTGTGATTGGAAGAATGCCAAAACCTTTTAGCACTGAACCTAGAACAAGCTCAGATAAGACAGCCACTTGTGAACATTGGAACATCTACTGTGGCACCACCTGAAATGCAGCAAGTTTGTGCATAATGAGAGAATGGTACACAAGAGGGAAAGCTGTTTGTAACCAGGAAGCTGGAAAGAAGCAAAGTAAATCTCTTTGAGCCCATAAAAAGGCATAATCTCAACAAAAAAATCAAACAAAAGCAGCAGATGGCACAAGCAGTCACTATTGATTGTGAAATATTCAGCAGGCCGACAGCTGTTGCCAGTCCAGAGATGTTGATATCCAGGGTCTGATGAAGTATAAGCTGGCACCTGTTTCACTTTCTCTCTTCACCTTGGATGGATCTCTGAGCATCTAATCAGACAACATTAGCCATTATTAAGCTCATGATGTTTCTGCATATAGAATCATAGAAATGGGAAGGGGCCATGAGAGGTCATAGAGTCTAGTCCTCTGCACTCATGGCAGGACCAAGTACCCTGACAGGAGCTTGTCTAACCTGCTCTTAAAAACTTCCAATAATGGGGATTCCACAAGCTGCCTAGGCAACTTATTCCAGTGGTTAATCACCCTGACAGTTAAGAATTTCTTCCTAATGTCCAACCCAGGGGTGTCGCTGATGCCTGGCACACAGGGCACATGCCCCAAGTTTCGGCGCTAGTGCCCTGAGTATCCGGGCTGACCCCTTCCCAGACTGGGGACCTGGGTTCAGGGAACCCACCATAGCGCCTGCTTCTCCCAGTCCCGCCCCTGGCCAGAGATTGAGGCCAGGAAATGCTCAGTGGTGCCTGCTTCTCCTGGTGTGGGATTGAGGCTGGACACCCGTGGCAGGGCCCAGCTCTCCTGGCCTGGAACCCACCCAGGGATTTGGGACTAGGCTGGAGGTGGCAGAAGCCCGATGAACGATTGGGCCTGTGGCACCAGATCGTGGCCTAAGGGGTGTAACCTGGGCCCCGGGGGACAGGGTCTGGGTCTGGGTCTGGGTCCGTGCCCTGGGTCTTATCCTAGGGCAGTGATATTCCTGGTCCAACCTAAACCTGCCTTGCTGTAATTTAAGTCCTTTGTTTCTTGTCCTATCATTGGCAGTTAAGGAGAACAATTTTTCTCTGTCCTTCTCATGGCAACTTCTTAGATACTTGAAAACTGTTGTTATGTACCCTCTCAATATCCTCTTTTCTAAACTACACAAATCCAGCTCTTTCAATCTTCCCTCATAAGTCAAGCGTTACAGACTTCTAATCATTCATGTTGTTCTCTGGTCTTTCTCCAGTTTGTCTACCTCTTTCCTGAAACGAGGTGCCCAGAACTGAACAGAATACTCCAGATGAGGCCTAATTAATGCAGAACAGAGTAAAAGAATTACTTCTTGTGTCTTACTTACAGTACTCTTGTTAATACATCCCAGAATGATGTTTGCTTTTTTTACAACAGCATTACACTGTTGACTCATATTTAGCCTGTTGTCCACTATGACTCCCAGATCCTTTTCCACAGTACTCCTTCTTAGGCAGTCATTGCCTAATTTGTATATGTGCAATGGATTGTTCTTTCTTAAATGGAGTACTTTTGCACTTGTCTTTACTGAGTTTCATTCTGTTTACCGCAAACCATTTTACCAGTTTGTCCAAATCATTTTGAGTTGAGAGCCTGCCCTCCAAAGCACTTGCAAACCCTCTCAGCTTTGTATCATCAGCAAACTTGATAAATGTACTCTCTATGTCATCATCTAAATCATGAAAATATTGAAGAAAACTGGACCCAGAACCAATGCCTGTGATACCCCATCATTTGTGATCTTCCAGCATAACTGTGAACCATCGATAACCAGTCTCTGGGAGTAGTTATGCAACCAGTTTTCTACCTATCTGTCATGGGATGCACATCAGTGCACCCTGGGTTATGATCTATATGATTTTTCCTGTTCACTTAAACACTGGAATTCTATTGTTTTAACCTAATTGCACCATGCAATAACTCAGGGGTGTCCAACCTTTTTGGATGAGGGACCATTTTACAATTCTTTTCTCAGATGGGGCATGGTGAGAAATTTTTGATAGATATGATGTACAAATGGATTTTACTAATAAGCTTTAGTAAAATAATGATGAATGTGATATTTGGCATTGCTTTTGCTTGCACTGTGTACAGACAACAAGGGGACAGAAGTGCCTGTGTGAGGGGCCAAGGCAGAGTGTGAGGAGCAAGGAAGGGCAGGGGAGCATGGCAGAGGAGGGGAGGGGAAGAAGGGTGAGATGGGGGCAGCAGAGCAACTGAGTGGCAGGACTTAGCTACTTCCTGACATGGACCCCACCAACTCTTTTCTCTTCACTCCCTGCCAAGCCCTGCTCAAGGAGAGGAGGGCAATGCTGGGGAGAGGGAGAGGAGAACAGTCGGCCGGCCAGAGACAGGACAGAAACCCTGGCAGTTCTGCAGTGGTCACAGGTTTTGGCATTGGGTGTCTCTGTACCAGAAACACTGATGTGTAGCAATTTCTACAGAAGAGTTTTTGCCACTAAGGTCAGGGGAAGGACAAGGGTGCTAGGGTTATGGGTTTGGGAGGAGACAGACGTGGGGGGATGTCCAGGTCAGGAAGTAGCTGGGTCCCAGCAACCTGCCCTTTCACCCTCCCAGAACTGCCACATTTTGTCCTTTGTTTGTCCTCCTGTGTTCTCCTCGCCCCCACTCAGATCTGCTCTCTTTCCCCTGGATTCCCCCTGCCCTTGGGCTTTGTTTTCCTTCCCCCTCCATCAGACTGAGCACCATGTCAGCTCAGCTCCCACCCCCCTGTCCCCCACCAAATAGCACCTTGCTGGCTCAGCTTTTGGGATCTTGTGGCAGCACTCTGTGGGCTAGATGAAAGCCCTTAGCAGGCCGGAGTCTGGCCCCCAGGATGCAGGTTGGACAAACCTGTTATTCTAAATTAGTATGATAACATGTTTCCTACAACTTCATGCATTTGCACAGATGTGCAGCATGTTTAGTATGGTTCAGGGGGGTGGGAGATGGGCAGTATTCTCGCCCAGAAGCAAGCACCTGGAGGCTGCAAAGATATGCTAATTAAGTTCATGGGCTCAGATGAGAAGAAGACTATGTCTACATTGGCAAATTAGTCTGGACTAAGGAAGTTTAGTCTGAACTAATTTAGCCCCTGGCTACACTAGGTTTTGCCTAGTTCAGCCTAAGAAATTTCTTAATTTGAACTGAGCAAAGCTTAGTCCGAACTAGTTGGTATTGGATTTAGTTTGGACTTCTATATTTAGTTTGAACTTTAGTTCAAACTAAGTGTGGGCAAGGCCCAAACTCAGGGTAAGTTTGAATTAGAATGAGTGGTTAGTTCAAACTAAAAAGTTCCCAGTTAGTTCAAACTAACTGTGGGTTAGTTCAAACTAAGCTTGAACTTCTTTAGTTTAGACTAGCAAGTCTGAACTAAAATTTCAGATGTAGACATAGCCACAGGGCTTACCTCTGCCCAGAAAAGGAGGGGTCAGAGGAGAGTTTTAGGAGCAAGGACACTTGGAGAATCTTAGCTAAAAGCCTCATATCTTTCCATCTTGAAACAACTTCAAGCAAGATCTGGGCCAAGCCCAGTCACAGGCAGAGACTGGCTGTACAAACATCTGACATTGGAATACCTTGAATGACCTTGAACTATGAGGTCAGTTTAAGTAGAAATATTAGGATACTATGTGTGTTTTACCTTCTATTTCCTTATGGTCACTCCTGACTCATTTATATTGAGATTCTGGCATGATTTTGGCCATATTTTCACTGGCTATGTCCACACCTAGGCTGTGTTCACACAGGGTATGCTTGTTTTGAAACAAGACGTTTTGAAACAAGCTGTTTTGAAATAACAGATTATTTCGAAACACCTTATTTAGAGGACAAAAAACAAACTGTTTGCTTGTTTTGAAATGGCCGTGCATCGTGTGGCCATGGCACTTCTTATTTTGAAACAACCTCTCTTGTTTCAAAATAAGAAGTGTGTGTGGCCATACCCCTAGAATCTCAGTTCAGGCTTGGTTAGTCTGAACTACATAGTTCAAGCTAAGCATGTTTTCTTTTAGTTTGAACTAACTTTTAGTTTGAACTAGCCGTGCTCTTTTTAGATTGAACTAAGTTTTTATTTCAGACTAAAAATGCAAGGTTAGTTTGAACTAAAAAAAGTGCTTAGTTCAAACTAACAGCTAGTTCAAACTTATTTAATTCAAACTAGCATGTCTACATTGTGCTAGTTCAAACTAAATATGCAAATTAGTTCAAACAAACCAGTTCAAACTAAGCTTTGCTAAAAACTAAAAAAATTTTTAGTTCTAACTAGGTGAAGTCTAGTATAGACAGGATTCAAATTAGTTCGAATTAAGGCTCCTTAATTTGAACTAATATGCTAGTGTAGGCATACCCACTTAGAATTATAATCTGATCAATAAACTAGTAGTTGTTTTCTCTAAGTCTGTGTGATCTTTAGAGGGTCTGAGTGAAGAAGGTTGGGCACAATCCATTTCTTTGTTAAATGGACAGACTTGAATGTGTAGTGGGGCCCAATCTCTGTTGACAGTGGCTCCTGGTGGGGTAACTGGGGATGGGGGTGCTTGTTGGGGGACTGTCCCTTGAGTAGCCAGAGGGCACACACCCATTGCCTGGGACCAATTACATGCCAGAGGCCAGAGTGGACTGACTCAGGAGTGAGTGGTCACTTGGCAAAGCAGGGCAAAGCAGGGTTCAGGAGTAGGAATCAGGGGTCACAGCAGCATACCAGACTGGATCTGGGGAGTAGCCTGTCACAGCATCTTATAGTAGCTCCATCAAGACTGTAATACCCAAGTTTGCTAATGAGAAGGTAATGTGAGACCGTATCAAAAGCCTTACTAAAGTCTAGATCCACCAGATCCACCACTTCCCCTCTATTCACAAGGCTTGTTAACCCATCACAGAAAGCTGTCAGGTTGATTTGACAAGATTTGTTATTGACAAATCCATGCTGACTATCACTTAAGACCTTATTCTCTTTGGCTATGTTCACACACAGGGGGTTATTTCGATACAAGTTGTTCTGAAACAACTTGTATCGAAATAAGGGGTTATTTTGAAATAAGTTAATTCGAATTAACAGTTTGTTAATTCGAATTAAGGAAAAAAGCTCAAAGTGAAATAGCAGGTTCAGACAACAGTTATTTCAAAACAAGTCACCATTGTTTTGAAACAACATGCTCAGATGGCATTGTTTCAAAACAATTGTTTCGAAACAATGTTGTTTCGTCCCCACATGGGGTTTAAGTTGTTTTGAAACAACACCGTTGTGTGAACAAGGTAATTCTTATTTTGAAACAACCTCTGTTGTTTCAAAATAAGAGTGCTGTGTGAACACACCCTTCTAGATGTTTGCCAATGGATTCCTTAATTATTTGCTCCATTATTTTTCCTGGTAGAGAGGTTAAGCTGACTGGTGTATAATTCCCTGGGTTGTCCTTATTTCCCCTTTTATAGATGGACACTATATTTGCTCTTTTCCAGTCCTCCAGGACCTCTCTAGTCTTCCATGATTTTTCAGAGATAATAGCCAATAGCTCAGATATCTCCTCAGTCAGCTCCTTGAGTATTCTAGAGTGCATGTCATCAGGCCCTGCTGACCTGAAGAAATCTAATTTGTCTAGGTAAGTTTTAACTCGTTCTTTTTCTATTTTAGCTTCTGATCCTACCTTGTTTTTATTGCCCTCCCCTACATCAGGCATCCAGTTGTCATGACCCTTGTCGGTGAAGACCGAAACGGAAGATCATTTACCATCTATAACTCACATATAAGCTGATATTTTTAATTCTGAAAAATCCCCTCTGAAAAGGACACTCGGCTTATATGTGGGTCAACAGCTGGAGCCACCAAAAACAGAAACAATCTGACGGAACAGCAGGGTGCAGCCCCACCTCAGGCTGGGAGTTTTGAAATGTCCCATCCTGAGCATCCCCTGAGCATGCTCAGGGAGGGAGCCCCAGCATGTGGTGTGGCTTCCAGCATCAGGTAAGGGGGCTCTGGGTGTGGAGGGCTCAGCCTGAGGCAGTTAGTTTCAGGATGGTGGGGAGGTTAAGGAGAGGGTCAGGGACTTGGGGGAAGTGGTGGCAGCCTGCAGGGATTTGGGAGGGGGGGGTCGGGGACTCCAGGGAAACCTGGCCACTCAGGGTGGGGGGGTTAGGGGCTGAGGCCATGCGGGGACCTCAGTTTATATGCATTTTTTCTGTTTTTTGGGCCTCATAGCTTGGAGTTGGCTTGTGCACCGGTCGGCTTATATGTGAGTATGCACGGTAATTCTTCTGCCTTTTCCACATTTTCTGCTATTGTTTTTCCCTCTTTGAGTAACAGTCCTACATTGCCTTTCGTCTTTCTCTTATTTCTAATGTATTTAAATTTTTTTTAACCCTTTATGCCTTCAGCTAATTTGGTAGGTACTGATACAGCTCCTGAAATGTTCGTACTCAGCAGTCTGATCAGCTGGTGAATATTATCCTTGGACTAAAATGTTAATTCATTGCTGTTGTTGATGGCAATTTCTGTAAATGAAGGATCATGGGAGAGCACTCTGGGGGAATGTCTAAATGCAAGGTGTTCAGAACCTTCCTATGCTAACACTGTTACCAAAACCAATCCTTGAGGACGATATCCAATTCAAAGAATAAATCAAACATCGCAGATTTTCTCCTCAGCGTCTGGTTCATGAGTTGCTACCCAGTCGTGAAGTATGTCTGGCTGGGGGGCCCCAGGACATTGCACTAGCAGTGAAAGTAGTGTCTGGTCACCACTCTACCACTCTGAAACTTGACGGATACCACGAGGAAGCAGATTCATGTATATTGTTGCATCTTGCTCATTCCCAGCAAACTTGCAGACTAAACAGGGTGCTAATGCAGAGCTGGAATTCAGATGTTGCATTTATATGCCCAAGATATTGCTCTTTTCTTGGAGTTGATGTATATGACTTTAAACTGATGTTTGACCAAAAGAAGAGATTTGCTCCCATACACAGAATGGCTATGGAGCTGGGAACAGACAGATATATTATGCTGCCAAATTTTCATGCTGTCTGTGGATATGAGTTTCCCTTAGTTTTTAGTGGCAAGGGGAAAAAGAGATGGCTGAAGATAGCAACTGATCACCTAGAGCTCAAAGTGGGTTCGAAATATTTTGGGAGCAGTGCATCTCAGAAGATAAAGAAGCAGCCAGCGTCTCACAGGTATCTCTATTGCGGTGTGGTAAGAATCTAGCATCACTGGATAATGTGCTCTATGAATTGCATGCTAAGAAGAATAAAACAATGCCACCAACAATGGACTTCTTCAGGCAGTGCCTGACATAAGCAAATTATGTTAAATGTACGGAATCGTGCAACAGCTGAGTATTTTCAAGCATCCCCTTCCAAGAATGGATGCAAGTATGGGACATCTTCTTCTTAATATGACGGTGCAGCCACCTGTTCCAGAATCTGTCTTCACCTTTGTGCAGTGTGTTTGTGAGGGTACCTGTGCAACAAGGAGGTTTGCTGTGCCCTGAAAATGATGAATGCAGCAGCAGCATATTGAACATACCAGACACAGGTGGTGAGAGGGAATAGAAATATTTCAACTGTCTTCAAATTACCGTTGTGATTTTTGTGAGTAAATCCAGCTTGAAGTGTTGTGTCAGAAGTAGCTCAGAGTTATTTGTAGGGGTTTCTAGACGGGTTGCTGCCCATGACCTGCTGGATGGGTGCCTTGTGGTGATGATACTGGAGAATTGCTTAAGGGGCAGCCCAGTCTAGTGGTCACTGCTCCATCTCTCACATGCTCTCTAGTCCTTGGAGGACCTCAGCCCTTTGGCCAAGTCCTCTTAGTCCTTCCATTCTGGGGTAAAATCTAGCTCAGGCCAACCCACTTTGAGTCAGTAGCCAACACCATTCTGTTCACTGCCCACTGGCAGCCTGTGGGAGGTGAGTGGGATGTGGGCCCACCCCACTTATCCAGGATCTAGGCTGGGGACCCTATGCGATCCACCTGAGGGCTGTCTCAACCACCTACTCCAGTTTGACCTGTGAGTTCTCAGGTCCCCTGGCATATACCTATGGCCTCTCAGGTATCTGTCACCTTTGAATCAGGGTTGTGGTCCCTCTGAACCCTGACGGATCCCAATGAGCTGTCTAAGCCCACAGCACACCCTTCCTCCCTGCAAGTCAGGGGAAAACTGCCCAGAGCAGGCACTGTGTAGTGTTCCTCTTATACAGGCCCTTGTGCCCTGATTAGCCCTGTACCCACCTGCTCCCATTGGCTACACTCTTCCCTGGATTTTTAACTCCCTCAACACCAGAGTGGGGCAATTACCCCACTACAGGGTTATATAAGAGTACATGATTAATATTTTGGCATTAACACATGCAAGACATTTTACAGCTCTTCTAAGAGTCATTACTACGATACAGTGTGCATGTATTATCGTTGTACTCAGCGTAAGATGATGGTTGCTGTAATACCTTGCGTGCTTTAAGCATATCTGACTGATCTGTTATCACTGAAAGTATGTTTCATAATTAGGGTGTAGGGGGCTTATCAGCAGAACTTCACAAAAATAGTGGAAAGAAAATCTTTTCTCGAATCAGTCCACTCTACAATGACTGACATTATGATGGATTATATGGGACAACCAAAGTCAGGCTGTTCTGTGAGCAAAGACTTTTGCTTTAACCAAAGGTTTGGTTTTTTAATTTTTATTTTTTTTTAAAGGGATGGGAAAATGCTTAAAATACATCCCTGGGGCTAAGTGTTTCACAAACTTTCTGAAACAGTACTATTTTCACTACCTACTTGCAATAATAATTGGATTTAGAATCTTCCTGCTAATTTTGGTCAAAATTAAACCATTTCTTTCAGTCGTGGCCCTTTCAGTGATTTTGTTTTTTTCAGATTGGATGCCAGATGCAATTTTTCTGTATCCTGTAGGCTGTGTCTACACTTGGAATTTAGTTTGAATTAATGAGGATTAACTCAAACAAAATTTGTGCGTGGCCACACTGGCTTTCATTACTTTGAAGTAAGCAATCCCTTAGTTTGAAATAATGAACCCTTACTTCAAAGTTATAAAACCTCCCTTAATTTCAAACTGTTAATTTGAACTTATTAGTTTGAACTAACCCAATGGAGCTGCATTAATTCGAACTAACCGTTAGCTTGAATTAATGCTGTTTGACCTTTGATATCCCAGGGTGCCTTCCTCTTTCTATGTATTGGGTCGGGGTATGGTCTTTCTTGGTTGCCATGTTGCTACACTTCCCATGGTGCCCCCTTCCTAAATCACCTAGCAAGTCCTGTGCATGAATATGCTAGTTCGATTTGGGTGTCTAGTGGGGCTGTGTTACTTTGAATTAACTTAATTCGAATTAACCATTATTGGTTCAATTTAATTAGTTTGAAGTAAGTTAATTCAAAATAACGTTCTAAGGGTAGACATAGCCATAATGTTTAAATGCCATCACTTTCAGCATCTGCATCCACCCTGAGGATGACCACTAACTATGTTGCCAGTTTCCAAAGGGGCAGCTGTGTTAGTCTAGTCCAGCAAAAACAAACAAAAAGGGGTCATATGGCAGTGTGGCACTTAAAGATTAACAGATTTATTTTTCTCATGAGCTTTCGTGGGAGAAAATTCCAACTTCATCAGATGCTTCAGGATCTTAGAAGCATCTGACGAAGTAGGATTTTCTCCCACGAACGCACACACGAAAAATAAATCTGTTAGTCTTTAAGTGCCACACGACTCCTTGATTTTTACACTACATATGTGCTCAACATCTGTTAGCAATGAATGTTTTCCTCCTGGTGGCATAAAGCACCGTCCCCAGAATGGGTCCAGACTGGTAGACTACTCTACAGAGCAGAGGCAATGGGATCACGGAACATGCTGTCTCTCTTGTCAGTTGCCATTTATTCGCAATAAAACATCACAAGATTAGATACAGCAGACAGCTTGAAAACACATCTGATTTCTACAGTAATGGTGATTAATGGTGACAGGCGATTCATGTTTGACTGATGGTGTTGGATAAGTTAAGAAAATACAGCCATTGTCTTAAATGCTTGGGATAACTGCCTAAGTCCCTTAAGAGTGCACTGCAGCCCAGGTATTTCCATTCCCAAACATTTCTGCACAATGTCAGTGTTAATTTCTGCATGTGTCTACGGGGAATTCTTAGCATCTTTCTCCCACACAATAGTAAGAGTGTTTCACATTAAATGCTGTCCTCTTTTCATTCCCAGTAAAGATCTAAAAGGAGATAAATTTTTCTCCCCCAAAAAGGTCTTCTATGATCACCCCTGTTCTGAAAAGGTTTTGCCATTTCCCCCCTTTTCACTCACCAACCTGCTTTCTAATTCTCATGGTATTTTTGCCATCCTTTCCATTTTTTTGGTTAAAGTGGCATAAAACCTTACAGTACTAGTAGGATTCCCGAGTACTGCCAAAACTATTACCTGAATATTTTGTTTTGGATATAATGTGTGCTAGTCTTTTATGTATTTGTGACAAAGCTTGACTGAGTATCATGTAGGCAAGGTAATACTGAATTGGATTAACATTCTTTGGGCATTAAAGAATTTCAGAATTATACAAAAAGCAGTTTCATAATTCCACAAGTTTATAAAGCTAATTGGAAGTAAATAAGGATCTATGTTTAAGGATGGCTGATTAAAAAAAATTACCTGCCCATATCAGGACTGAATCAGGATAAAAAGATATTCTTTGTCTCAACAATATGATAAGAGCTTGAATTAACTGAACTGATAAACTCTCTCTTGAAAGCTGTAATATCCCATGTTGAAGTCAGTTTTTGATATGGTGAACACTATCATCTAATGGTCTTTCTTTTTGTTTTTGAAACATCTTAATGGATTTAAAAATCATTTTATCTAACAAAATTTAGAATTTAGAATAATTGTCCAGTCTGCAAGTTTTCTAACGAATATATATCCAAAGAAAGTGAGAAACCCAGTAGAGGTGACTAGCAAAGTAAGTTATGTAACCAAAGTGTGTTTTGTAACTAATCCTTTTTACATCCACCACCTCACAAGTTTCTTTGCACCAACAACTTTGTACAAATGGGTTAGAACTTCATTCTGTTTAACAAATGAATCTGCTGCTCTCCAGCGGTGCATGGAACTGGGGATGAGGTACGTATTCCATATTCTCATGATATATGTCTCTTTTTCCTAATGGTTCTTAACATTGCTGGCTTTTTTGACTGTTGCACATTTAGTGCATAGTTTCCAAAAACACTGAAATCGTTCTTGAGTGGTAAAAGCTAATTTAGACCTCCATTGTTTTGTATGTATCATAGAGTTCATGTTTTTTAGTGCACATTGCTTTGCACATGATGCTTTATAAACAAATCAAATAAGAAAGCTCTGCTTCTGTATTTTACAGGTTGGTATGGCACCAGTGGGATGGGGAAAGTGGCAGGGAATGAGTGTTAAAACAGTGCAAGATGATATGTGCTCTTTGTTGCATATACTTTATGGGACTCCTTGCTATCACTATTGTGGGGGTGAGGGGATGCCTTTTTGTCTGTTTCAGCAAAGCAAACAAAAATGCCCCTCTGCCATATTGGCCAAACTGGATTGTCTCAAGCACAAGAGAATATATGGACACAAATCAGCCATCAAGAATGGTAACATTCTCTGGACATTCTGAAACAGACATCAAATTTACAGTACTTCAGCAAAAAACCCTTCACGATAGACTTCAGTTTGAAGCTGTAGGGCTAGAATTCATATGCAAACTTGACAACATTAGACTGGCTCTGAACAGGGACTTAGAATGGCTGCAAAAACTTCCTCTCTCTTAACAGTCTCACCTTCTCATCAGTTGTTGTTAAAGGTCACCCCCCACTGTCTGAATTAAGACAAATATCTTTGTTTTGCTGAAATAGACTAACAGGTGACCCCTCTGGAACTGTTTGGACTGACCTTGTGACTTACCCATCTCTGCCTACATATACAGATACAGATACAGATACAAGTTCCTAACCAGTTACCATTTCATGCATGTAAGCGTGTGGGATTAAGTCCACAAAAGCTCATGCATTAAATATATCTGTTAGTCTCTAAAAGTGCCACGGGACTCCTTGTTTGTTTTGCCACTACTATTTTTCTTTTAAAAAAAATGTGATCTATTTAGCTATGTCTACACTTAGAAGGTTATCTTGAATTAACTCAATTTGAACTAATTAATTTGAACTAATAATGATTAGTTCAAATTAAATGAATTCGAATTAACATGGCCACATTAGAAAAACCAATTCAAACAAGCATGTCCATGGACAGGACTTGCTAGTTCAAATGAGGAGAAGGGCACTATGGGAGGTGTGGCAAGATGGCCTCCACGAAGGGCCATACCCCACCCAATATCTAGAGAGAGGAAGGCACCCTGGGAGGAATAAGGTCAGAAAAAAGCATTAATTCGAATTAATGGTTGGTTTGAATTAACATGGCTACACTGGGCTAATTCAAACTAATAAGTTTAAATTAACCCTTACTTTGAAGTTAAGCTAGGTTTTATGACTTCGAAGTAAGCTTTCATTCATTCAAACCAAGGAATGCCTTAGTTCAAATGAATGAAAGCCAGTGTAGCTATGCATTAATTTAATTTGAATTAATCCTCATAAATTCAAATTAATTTGTAAGTGTAGACATACCTTTTAAGATTTAGGTTGGGAACAGGGATATAAAACTGTGACCACGAAAACCCAACCCAAGAGAGCTCAGATCAAACAATGTACCCCTTGTGAAATTGGCTTCCCCAGTTATCATACGTCAGGGCCTTTTCCTACAGATTGCAAGTAACTGAGGAGGACAGACAGTTTGGGGAGACATCCTTCCCTCACTCTCCCCAGTGGGGGATAAATGCCAAGTCATGCTGGGCTTTGTAGCATAAGGGAACTCTTGGCCCTTTACTGTAGCTGAGCGGGGGGTTTTGGACTGGCCCTCTTCCAGTACCAAAACAACAGTGGGTTACTTACTGGTAACCGTCCTTTTTCGAGATGGGCTGCTCGGATTCATTCGGTAATAGATGTGTCCATGCCACAGCACATGATTGGTTGGAAAGCTTTTTGCCCTAGCCTATCAAAGCAGGGCTGGCAGCCACTAACCCCTGGCCACCCTGTGGCTATATATATGGCCGCAGCCCTGCCTCCTTCTCATGCCCTAAAAGTCGCCAACTCAGAGTTGCGGGGACTGTGGGAGGGTTCTGAATGAATCCTAGCAGCCCATCTCAAAAGACAGTTACTGGTAAGTAATCCACTGTGCTTCTTCAGGAGCTGCTCAGATGCATTCAGTAATAGGTGTCTGTTAACCGTGCTGAGGATAGTGGGCGGAGTTGGGTTCTTTTCTGCCTTCAGCACTGTACCCCTGTAATGGCCAGTAGCCAGGCATAAGGAGGCTGATGGGTAGTACGGCCTGAGCCAAGTGGGGAAAAAATTAAAGGCCTCCGATCCTCAAGTGCTCCCTGTTTGCGATCAGCAGGAGCAGCAGGTGACCTAAAATCACCTTATCAAGGGGAAAATAAAACCACAGCCACCAATCAAGGATTAGTAAGGTGCCATCACTTAGGGAGCATCGTAGGCTGGTGATAATCTTCTGTTAAGGACGTGTGGATGGGTGCTTCCCCTGGCCTTAGGCCTACAATATATAGCTTTACTGATAACGGGGAAAATATGATGGACCCTGGAAGAAAAGATCCTGCCTACTGGTGAGCACAAGGCAGCAGAAATGGGGGGAAGGAGAAGAAAGACCCCCCCCTTTATATATATATATTTACTGGTCCAACAAAGGAAGAAAACACAGTAAGGCACAGGAAAATAAACAACCACCTGGTAAAATGTAGTTCCATGATAGGCAACCCTGCACGGCAGTTGGATGCCGAAAGCGCCTTTTCAGGCCCCTGGGTAGACATGGTCACCGACTGCTGAAGTGGCAGGAAGAGTGAGGCCAAAATGGTTGAAGGAACCACAGGGTGGAAGTTGAATTTCCACCTTAGAGTGAGAACCAGAAGGAGGCCTTTCAGATCTGGGTGCATGGGGGCCCAGATCTGTTTAATAAGGGTTGGGAGTACAGGTATGGGCACAGTATTAGGGTGTTTCTGCATGCATGACTCATAATGCTTTCGTGACTCAACCAATCCCTTCCCCCCACCCCCGTTGCTAGGGGTGCAACATCTAGAGGAAGGGAAAGGGTGAGGGCAATGGTTGACCAAGGTTGTAAAACTTCTCTTGTAATATATGATGTATGCCTCTCCATGTAACACATGATGGAGAATGAATTAAGAATGTGACTGAGTTTCTGGCTCTGCATAGAAAAACTCATGATAAAAATGGTAGAGCATGTGCAGAGATTGGTCCTTCCCTCTGTTAGGTACCCCAAAGCAGAAGGGAAGAGCACTGGAGGTAACCCTGAAGCTCAGAATAAGTCAGAGAAGGGAGGTGTCACCCAAAGAAAAAGGGGGAGCAGGACAAAGGTCTGCTGCTGACCACCCCTGCCAGCGTTGGACAGAACCGGGAAAAAGTGGAACGTCTGGGATGGGAAACAGGAGCTAGGGAATGGACCAACTGTCATAGCCTGTGGCCGAAGAGAAAGGATTAGTGTCAATCAGCGGCCTACTAGTGGCCCTCTTGGAGCCAGTGGGTAAGAAAAGTGACGCTGGGTGTAAGACTTAGGAATCCTCTGGACGGCTTGGTGGTTCTAGAGTGAATTGGGAGAAGGCCAACTTCCTACTTAAAGGGAGATTTTCTGGAGACAAGGAAGGATGGAGCAATATGAGCTGATGGCTCTGAATTAGCCCAAACCATACTGGCACTACGATCCTACAGGCCCTGTCCATGAATGCACTAGTCAGCCCTGAATAGGGTGACTTTGTTAACCCAGAACTCAGGCTGTGTACGACACCAAGTCTCAGCCTTCTGCACCTGGTGGTTTGGGATTGTATAGATAATTGAGGAAGAGGAAACTTCACTCCGACAAGGAGACATTGGGGTTCCTTCTTCTAGGTGGAGGGAAAACACGAGCAATTTCCCTAGGTTGAGGTGTCCCCGTAGTGTGTTAGCAGGGAGGACCAGGAGTGGCCTGACAAGGGAAGCATGACTGCTTACGAGGGCTTTCAACATTGGAGGCCTCTATGTTGGAGCATGGAAAAATACATGTGCACCCAGGGAATTAACAGGTAGGATGAATATTGGCTACTGACTCAACGCTCAGTGGAAAAGGGGTCCAAGGGCCACTGATTTGAATCCCAAGGACAGGTGCAGCCAAGTTGTCCGGGTCTCACGAACATGAGGTGATAACCCTTAATGTCCCAAGGAGTGGGAAGGGACGGAGCCCACCCTGTCTGTAGGCCAATTAATAGCAAGTGTGTCCCTGGTTTCGGGGAGGTAAGGGTCATGAAAGGCATGAACAATGTTGGTTCCAGGTGTCCAGGACTCATGGGACATGTGCGAAAAGTAATCTTCCTGAAGGGGAAGAAAATATCGGCTCTCAAGGAAGAACAGTGTAGGGAGCCATCGAGTATCCTGCAAGACCCTAGAAAGTGATATCCTCCAAGGAAGGGGAAAAACCAAGGAGGGGAGTATTAAGGACCGTCAGGAAGTGGGTCCTGGTTGGTCATTTTGAGGGGTGTGGAGGTATTTGTTCCTAAATCCTCATGCGTACTACCCATCATGTCATCAAGTGATAGCTTGTTCTGCTATGGGTTAAAGGAGGGCAGGCAATAGAAGAGCTCCTCCAACTATGACCCAAGGTGCCCTTGGTATCTTTGGTCATGATTTCGGAGGTAGCATCCTCTAAGGTAGACCAGATGGGTACCCAGGGATTTACCCTGTTGAGTCCTTAAGGGTTAACAAAGTATGGCACTGGCTGAAGTGGGAGCAGTGGGGCATCCCCCGCGGAGGAAGAATCCTTAGGGGATTCCAATGGAACCACTGGCTGTTACTTGTAGGTGGAGGGTAGTGCCCTGACTTAGGATCTTGCCTCATGCTTGTCCTCCCACGCAGGGTGAGTGCGCTTTTCTCTTGGTACTTGAAGTAAACCAGGTAGTGATCTCCCATGATGGGGGAGGTGAAGGAAACCCCGATTTGTTGCTAGGCTAGCTGGCCCACCAACTGGGGAAGGGAGAGGTTTCAGGAGTTGGAATTGTACCCACAACCTGAAGAAGGGTAGAAGGTACCAGGTGGAGTAAACCTGCAGCCATGGGAAGTATTAACTGTCCCTTATGGGTTGGGGGGGTGAACTAGTAGGCCAGGAAGTCAACATGGCTACATATTTTACATCCCCTCAGGGGTCCTGGGCATCACAGAGCATATCGTCCATTCTGGCCGTGAACAGAGGACCACCTTCGAAGGGGAGATCGAGTATGACCTGTTGGGAGGAGGGGGGCACCCTCGCCTCCCGGAGCCATGCTGCCTGCTGCAGGGTTATGGCAGAGGCCATGCTGTGGCTCGCCGTGTCCGAGGCATCCCAGGCAGATAACAATAGGTCCTGGGACGCTAATCTGTCCTCTTCAAGAAAGGCGTCATAATCTGTCCTATTTACCTGTGGGAGTAAGTGTCTGAACTTGTTCATGGACTCACACACCCATGACATATCTGGCTACTACAGCTTGATAATTGGCTATTTGGAGTGGGAAGATAGAGGAGGAATAAGCCTTCCACACCAGGAGATCTAACTCCCTTGCATCCCTTGACACCAGGAGAAGGTTGTGAGGAGCCGGCCCCAGGCCTAGCACTGTTTCCACCACCCCTTGAGATGGTGCCAGGTGGTATGTGAGGATCCTTGGCAAACCCCTGGGTCCATTGCCCCCATATCGGACATGAAAGGCCATAAATACCAGGTTCCGGCAAGTGACTTTCCCTTCCTCACATAGGTGGTGGGATCCTTGCAATCTCCACAAATCTGAATGGAGCCATCCTTCTTCACTATTGGGACAATGGGTATCGCCCACTGGCTGTGAGTAACTGGCACCAAGACTCCCTCTTTGACTAACCGCTCCAAGTTTTCTTCCACCTTGGGTCTGATGGCAAATGGCACCATCCTGGCCTTCAAACATTTTGGTTGGCAATCAGGCTTTATATTTAATTTCACAGTGATTCCCTTCATACTGCCTAAGTCTTCACTGAAAACAGCAGCATGTTTCGTTAGTACCGCTGCTAGATTCATTTCTTCTTTAGTCAATTGATGCACTTGTGACCAATCGAGTTGGATTTTCCTGATCCAAGATCTTCCCATTAGGGCTGGGTAATTCCCCTTTACCACAAACAGTGGTAGCTTTATGGTATGTCCATTGAGTTCTACTTTCACATCAATAGTACCCAACAGGGGAACAGTCTCTCCGGTATATGTCTTCAAAACGACTACTGTCGGTTTAAGTGGCAGAGCTGCCCCAGACACCGCCCACAGGTTGGGGGCGCTGGGCTCAGCCCGGGCTGCCAGCTGAGCCGCCTGGCAGGGCTTTACCCCTCTGCACCCCGCTGGAGGCTGCAGCCCCCTTTCTGGGGCTGCAACCCCCTTTCTGGGGTGAGGGACAGCCCTCAGCACCCTGGCCAAGGTCCTGAGGGTTCCCTGGCCAGGGTGCTGAGGATCTAATGTTGTTTCGGAACATTTTGTTCCAAAACAACATGTTCACACGCCTTGTTTCGAAACAAGGGTTTCAAAACAAGTTTGTTTTGACCCCAAATGGGGTTTAACTTGCTTCAAAACAACACAGTTGTTTCGAAACAAGGGCTGCCTTGTTTCGAAACAACTGCGTCATGTGAACATGGTTTTTTTTGTTTCGAAACAACGGGGTTGTTTCGAAACAAAAGTGCTGTGTGAACACAGCCTTAGTTCCTTGCAAAGCTCTTGTGCCCTTCTGCGTCCCACTGCTTGATGCTGGGGATAGTTTGAAAATTCCAGCTATTCCTCTCCGCTGAGCCTCAGTTCTTGCACACATTACATGAGGCTCACTGCACAAGTTCGCATGATTTTATCTGTAACCCTTTTGCTAGCAGCAGCAAAAGGGTGGGTTCTATTTCTGGGGATGCCTCTCAGTGGTAGAAAACCTAACCGCCTCAAGCCCCAACCCAGTCTTCTGCAAAATCACACAATGATCCCCGGGTGCCCTGAAAGGCAACACTTCCTCTTCTGTGAGCATAAAGTCTTCATGTAGCAAGTAATTTTTTTTAATACAGGGAGGGAAATATCCAAACTGTCTTGGTTTGGGAAAATGATGCAATACAGGATCTATAAACACCAATGAGTAGAATCCACCGTACCCCAGAATACATGGGGCATGACCTTCACTTCTCCCTTCTCACTTTCCCCTGTATTGACTCTCATAGTTGCAGTGTCCACCTCTTGTTGGGGTGACTCAACCCCTTCAGCAGCTTCTTGCTGGCATGGGTTTAACCACCCTGCTCTGTGGCTGCCTCTTGCAACCTCTAGGCCTTGCTAAACCCCCATCTTAAGATGCTGACCGCTTGTGACTCCCAGCATCTGCTGGCCTGTCATCCACTGGCATCAACTGTTTACACGCCCACCGTTGGCTGATGCTTACTACTCATGGCTCCTTTCTCTGTTTGTCAGTCAAGGTTTCTCTAGTAATTTCAGCTCTTGGGTTTTGCCATGAGCTGAAATTCTCTTTCTGCTGACACAGGACCAATGTCCCTGCTTCAAACATAAAACTCCAAAAGGAATCATTAACACTATCTTTTAACAATGGGAGGAGAGGGTTAAGAAATACCTCCAGCTAGTCCTTTGTCAGGGCTAGTGCAACATCAGCAGAAAGCCCCCTCAGCCCCTTCCTGCCACCCTCTTAATGCTGGAGCATTTGTCCACCACATTTTTGAACTCTGTTTAGGTGAGAGTGAATTTTTCATCAGAACTGGCTAAGCACAGTTCTACTGTCATTTGATCATACAATTGAAGGACAACGTTTCATTGCCCCTGCAGTTAACACAAAAGAGATGCATAACCCAAACCAGCCCATGCTAGTCATTTCCCATCATGCCCACACCTGGGTGGGTTTATCCATATACAATGAAATTATGCTAAATACTTAATTCTGCTCATGCAAATACAAAGTCCATGAAAATAAGGTGCTCCCCTTCAGCTGATTGAGCAGGGTCAGTGCTTTCAGACACTCAGACTTTGCTTACATATCAGAACACTTTTCTGAACCATCCGGGCATTGTCCAGGAATTATGATGGGGTTGGAATAACAGACTCGGTGGGGTAACTCATACGACTGGAGCACTGTCACGGACGGCTACAAACGGGAAGGACTGGAGGGAGAAAAGGTGGAGGATATGTAAGACAGAAATAATTGCTCACAACTCTGATATAAAACTGGAGAGAAGCTTGCTAAAGATTGGATTTGGAGGCAAGAGGAAGAATGGTGATGTGTTGAGTGTCTCCTTATATACCACCAGATTAGGGCAATAATGTAGCTGAGGCTTTCTACAGACAAGTACTGAAGTTTCCAGATCACAGTTCTGGTTCTTAGGGATCAGCTGGTGGTGAACAACAAGTCAATGTCTAGCTGGTAGCAAATATCAAGTGGAGTGCCTCAGAGGTCAGTCCTGGGTAAGGTTTGTGACGTGCATTGTATAGGAGGTTATACTAAGTGATCATACTGATTCCTTCTCACTTTAAAGTCTATGAGATGTTGTCAGGAGGCAACATGGCCACCTTCTGAGATGGACAGCTGGCAGGCGGGGCCTGAAGATGCCCATCCATCGGACCAGAAGTCAGGAGGCAGGACAGGAAGGATAAAAGCAAGGCCAGGTAGCTCAGTTCAGCCCTGGCCGCTGAGGAGGAAAGATGCCTGCTGCTCGGCTGCCCAGCTTCAGTCATCCCTCAGCCCAAGGGAGGCATCTCCACCCCACTATGGGGAGGGCTGGCTTGGACCCCCATGGTGGGTGACCCGAAGGAGAGGCTGACTCTCCTCAGGGATAGGGAGCGGGGGGGGGGGACTGCCAGAGTTAGGTGCCCCCAAGCTTTCCCCGAAACCACTGATGTCCAGGACCCAGTCAGAACACCAGCTTCCTGTGATTTGGAAGAACTGCCACTTGCCAAGGAGGAAGATAACCCCCGTGCGGGCTGTGACCTGGAAGAGCTGCCCCTTGAGGAGGACCCAATGGAGT
>ML682046.1:5328440-5343261 GCA_007922195.1 Podocnemis expansa
GGTCCAGGCTGGATATTAGGAAAAACTTCCTTACTAGGCGAGTGGTGAAGCATTGGAATAAGCTGCCTAGGGAGGTGGTGGAATCTCCATCTTTGGAGGTGTTCAAGGCCCAGCTGGACAAAACACTGACTGGGATGATCTAATGGGAGTGGTCCTGCTTTTTTTGGCAGGGGGTTGGACTAGATGACCTCGTGGGGTCCCTTCCAACCCTATGATTCTATGATTCTATGAAAGAGGTCGCAAGATGGCTGCCTCCAGAAGAGGCAGGATGGCTGTCACTGGAGGAGACAAAATGGCCGCCTGCAGGAGAGGTAAGATGGCTGCCGCAGAGCTGTCACTCAAGCCGTAAGGTAAGGGGCGGGACAGGAAGTATAAAAAGCAGGCCAGGGAGTTTAGTCCAGTTTTGGCTGCCAGAGCAGGAAGGTGGTTTTGTCCCGGCTCCTCAGCCCCAGCCCTTGTTCTGACAGAGGAGACCTGGCCCTACCCACCAGCCTCCAGTCCTGTAGTGAGATGGCTGGTTTGGGCCTCCTGTGGGAGGAGCCCCCTCCACTTAAGGTGGGTAGGTTGTGGAGACAACTGGAACCCCAGTGGCCCGCTGGCTTCAAGGAGAGCCCAGAATATGGGAAATGGACCCCAGTGGCTGTTGGAGAAGACCTGGAAGAACTGCCCCTGGCTCTGCCTGCAGCTGACCCCTCGGGGTGACAGGACCTGGAGGAGCTACCCCTTGCTTCAGACTGTGTGGAACTGCCTGAGCTGTCCCCTGAGGAGATGGAGGTTACCCTGGAACTTCTGGACCTGCTGCCATTGGATGATATGGAGGGCTTCTACTCCATGCCTCTCAGCGAGTACCCTGAGGACATTGAGGAGGGAGCAGACCAGGTACCAATGGGAGAGGGGAGGGCAGTAGTCCAGGGGAGTTATACCCCTACCAGGGTCAGTGTGTTGTGGTCGGATCCCCTCTGACCCCCTGATCAAATATCTGGCTGCTGTTAGGGCCCTGGGCTGGGACACAGTGGAGTAGGGCAGGCCTGTGTCCTCCCTTGTCTTCTCCCCTTCCCTGTGACATCGACCCTATATGCTACCTGATATTGTTTGACCCCAACTGCAAAGAGACTTGTTGACTGAATGCCCTGTTAAGGGCACTAGACTGATAGTTGTCCCCCTTGTGGGGTTAAGACAAACTGCCCGCTAACCCTCCCCTGGGGGAAGGCTTTAACTACTGGAGTGTTTGAGCAATAATTCCCCAAACTGCCCACCAGGGGGTGGCCTCCTGGTGGGTCGAACAGAGGTCCTGCTTACACCTGTGTATAAGCTGAGACCCTGCTTTTGGCCTTGGCCCCTACTCCCTGCACCCAATGCTGCTGCTGGCCTCCCCTGGAGTTCCCAACAGCTTCCCTAACCCCCAAATCTCTGCTGCTGCTTTTGCTCTGTCCATTCCTCACTCTTGCCCCACCCTTTCCTCACTGCTGCTCTCTGCTTCTCCTACTGCTCCTCCTCACTGCAACCCCCTACTCTGCCCTTTACTCACTGCTGCTCTGCTGGCTCATCACTGCCACCCCTCTGCTCCCTTCTCAGTTCCATGCTGTTGCTCCCCTGTTCCACAACACCCTTTCCACCCCTTTCCCCTTTGTCCCCAACCACTGCTGCTGCTCTTCCAAGCCTGCCAGGCTCCCCCCAAATCTCTGGTCCCTGTCGCTGCTTCCCTGGGCTCCCCAGAAACCCTGGGTCCTCCTGCTGCTTTCCCCAGACTCCCCAACCCCCTCCCCAACCTCCAGTTCCTGCCACCACTTCCTTGGACTCCCTGAATCCCCCCGTCAATGTCCAGGCCAACCCCTACCAGGACACCCTTATTTGGCCACCCCAGACGCTGGGGTCACTTCCTTCTTCCAGCTCCAGCCCCAGCCCTGGCCAACTGCCCAGGATGGCCGCCCGGCAACAGTGCAGGAGGCTGGATCCCCATAGTCAGGGAAACTGCTAGGCTGGGGCTGTCTACTGTATTCTCCTGAGTAGAAGCTGAGTGCCTGTTTTGTAGCCAATTTTCAGATATAAAATTCTCGGCTTACACACGATGATATACGGTACTTGTAAACTTCCTTCTTTGAGATGGGCTGCTCACATACATTCTGCATTAGGTGTCCATGCTGCAGTGCATGGATTCCCGGAAGCCTTGTACCCTAACCTGTCCCTGTAGGGTCAGTGGCCAATGTCCCCTCTGACCTGGGCAGCTGCATGGTATAGAAGTGGCCCCAACACTGCTCCCCCTTAGTCCCTTTTTTCTGTTAACTCTGAAAAGCAGGGATGGAGGGAGATTATGGAACGTAATGCTTCTGCCAGGGTAAGATGGCAGAAGAAGGGCCAGGTTCTATTTCTAGGGGTTTCCACACAATTTTACAGCACCAACCAGCTTGATCACCCACCCAGTTTTCAGGGTAATTATCCACTATTCACTGGGGCCCAAAAGGGGTAATACTTCCTCACCTGCAAGCATGAGTCTGTGTAATATACAGAGCTTCAATAGTAATAGAAAAGAGTGTAAAGACACTAGCAATATAGACACTGATTTGGAGAATCAGTACAGAACAAGATCTTCACCAAAACCCCACACAGCATAACAAAAACATACAAATTCAACAGCAAAGCCAGCACTGATCTGAAGAATCAGTGTAGAACAGGCTTCTCAACAAAACCTCAGGCTATGTAGGGAATGTCCCTCATGCCAGCTGTCCACTGGCACCACCCACTGGTCACTATTGCTGTCCAGCCATCCACTGGCTGCACCTGCTGTCCGCTGGCACTGCCCGCTGGCCGCTCACGCCATCCACTGGTTCCCCTGCTGTCTGCCAGCACCGCCCACTGGTCACTGGCTCTGTCTGCTCAGTGACTTCAGCTCTTAAATTCAGAATAGTGGAAACAGCTCATCTGATTAAAATAGCAAATGAGGCTCCACAAGAAGTCAGGCCCCTGATGTATCCTGTGGTAGTGGGGCAGGGGTGAGGCAGTGCCTGAGGCACATCTCTAGACCAATCTAATGCTAACTTTCTCCCCCTTTCTATCTTCACTAGGCTGAAAATAGAGGGTTGGTCCCTCTTTCAGGTTCCATACTGCTAATGGTGACTCTTTAGGTTAGTTGAAGGGTAAACAGAATTTGAACAATTAAGAGTAGCATATTACAAAAGACAGTATTTCATGTTGCTTTTCAATAAAATTACAGGTACCGACAGATTTGTGATCCAGTCAACCTAAATACCATTACCCATCATGCCCTGCACCCACCAGTGAGACTGTTAATACCTAATTGTGATCTTTGTGCTCAAGCAAATATTATAAAACCCATGCAGATCAGTTGCTCCCCTCCACCCACTTGTGGCTGTTAGCCACAGCCTTCAGACCTGCCTTACAAGAATGTATGTGAGTAGCTGATTTCAAAGAAGGAAGATTACAGGGAAGTGACCTTCTGTTCTTCTTTGAGCGCTGCTCACATCCATTCTGGATTTACATGCCATACAGGCCATGTTTCGAATGGTAGGTGGAGTTAAGGTTTCCCTGCTCATGGAATGGCTCTGCCCAGGGCAGCACTGGCCCTTGTTTGCTGGACAATTGCATAGTGGGATGTGAAAGTATGCACTGATGAGCAGGTCACTGCCCTGCTTCTCTTGGATTGGCACCTGAGCAAGGGAGGACGCTTGCACTCTAGCCAAGTGTGCTTTGATTCTGTGTGCTCTGTGGCAGAAGTCCTTGATGGTGGAAGGTGCTGTACTAGGGCTGTCATGTCCAAGCCAGGGCTATCAGGATTATATCAGCTTGGATCCTCTTGATGATCAACAGGACTCTGTGGGTCAGTGGGATGGGGTGAAGGTGTAGGAGTGAAGCCTCCCTGCTTATCAGGAGGGTGTCCAATAGGGATTCACTCTCCCTGCCCCTGAGCGAGCAGAATGGGTTGCACTTGCAACTTGCTCGGGTTGCAAACAGGTCTATATGGTGGAAGCCCCATGTCCTAAAGGGACAGTTTGTTACTCTTGGGTGCAGGGACCACTTGTGCTGGGGAAGCAATTGCCTGCTGAGTTTGTCTGCCTGGCAGTAGCTCTCTCCTGGATAGGGTTACCAGACGTCCGGCGAAAGGAGGACATGTCCTCCTTTTTGCCCTGCTGTCCTCTGTCCTCCAGGAATTGGTGAAAAAGTGCATTTTGTCTGGCTTTTTGCCAGTGGCCAGGGCAGTGCTGTTAAAATAGAAGCGTCGGAGCCTGCAGCTCCACAACATGTTGCCCTGCTGAAGCTGTTGGTGGGGTTGGGAATTAGGAGATGATCCCTTTCTGGGTGGCTGTATGTATATTGAGAGTGAAGAGAGCTGGGTCTGTCAGGGGTGGGGCTGGCTGCCTGGTGGAGGTAGTTTTTGCTTTACCTGGTTGCTTCTGCTCCTTCCCCTTGGCTTCTTTCCAGTCTCCAGCTCAGGTCTGTTCCCCTCTCTTTCCCTGTCCATTTTGGGGAAGGCTTGATCTTATTTTTTGGAGGGGCTGGAGCTTTTCTTCAGCTGTATGGGGTCTCTGCAGTGTCTAGAGACAGACCTGGGGCTGCTTCTTTGCTTTCTGCTTTGCTGCCCTGCTTTAAGTTTCTGGGGAGGTTTCTTTCTCTAATGGCTCGGCTAAGCCACATCTTTAGTCCTGCTAATGGGCATTGGCTTTTTGCAACAACTCTTTTGTTTACAGGCCAAGGAAAGTTCCTTTGGATTGTGAGGAGGTTTGAATGCATATGATTTTCCTTTCCTCACTGTGATTTTTCAGTTTGCTTCTCCTTTCCAAGATGAGATTAGTCTGCTGTACGTGTCCTAAAATTTTATTAAGATACACAGATGTGCAAGTGATATATTTGAAAGTAGCTGTTGGACTGGGCCTGATTCTATAGTTTAGATGAAGTAGTGGGAAATGCTGATTGCAATGTTTGCCCATTTGTTAATAGTTGATGAAATCACAAAAACAAGCAGCTTAGTTTTTGCTTTTTGCTTATATATTCTATGCTTATTTTTATTTACTTTTAGGGAGATTTGTTTCTTTTGGTATATGTCGGAAAAAACTGATTGACATCTAAAAATAGGTGCATCACCTTGGGTGGAGCATCTGCTAGTCAAAAACATCTAATTCTCCCCCCCCCTTGACATGTATTTCACATAAAAGCAAACAGAAAATGTCAACTGTCATCAAACCATCTGTGCTTTATGGCGGAGATAGTAGGATATGATATAGAAATTTACATTTTATGTAAAAGGCTATGTTTCAGGCAGTTCTCCTTGCCTGTGTGTGTAAAACAAACAGCTTGTCTGACTTTTTAAATACTGCACAGTGAGGTTCCAAACTGAGATGGGGATTTCCCTACACCCCTCCTGTATCCCCTCCAGTTGTCAGCTAGTAACAGTGTTAGACCAAATCAGTGAGCACCCCCTACAGCCCCAAACCTTCCCCTGCACCTTCCCTAATTTCAAGTGATGGAAAATACTGCCAATGGAGATTACTTTTCCTTTAGAAGCCAACAACTCAAATTCAGCTAGACTTCATGGAGTCAAGGGCCTGCCCCTCCATGTGTGAAACAATGAGTGAATTCTGTGATGAACTTATTGTGTTCAAACTGATTAATCTTATCCATAATTACTACATTAAATTAATTGGAGATTTGCTCCCATTTGCAACTTGCAATGTAAAAATATCAATCTGGGTAGGAGTTCTGCAGCGTGATTGTCCTTGCACCTTGATATAAATATTAAATACTTAATTTTGTGACTTCTTAAAGTGGCTGGCTTTATGGTTACTTAAATGTGCAGATGAAAAATACTTAAGCCATTCCTTTGATATTCCTGAGCTGCTGTTCTTGCAGTTCATCTCACACTGTACTAGGGGCTAGACAGATTTCCCTGGAGTTGGGTGATCAAGGGGGCAAGCATTGGGGGGAAGGGGCCCTGTGACTGGGTGGATGAACAGGGCCTAGGTGGGGCCTCAGATGTTTGTGTCCTCCAATGTCCTCCTTTTAGTACTCCCCTGTCCTCTTTTCTATGCTTTGGTATCTGGTAACCCTACCCCTGGAAGGTGAGAGACCACTGGGTGGAAATTGAAACTTGGGGCCAGGTCCCACAGTAAGGATGCTTCCTGGTATAGTGCAGGTGAGCAAGCTCCCCTTTGGCAATTGAGCTAGAACATTGCCACTGCATTGTCTGTTAGGACCAGTACTGTTTTTCCCCCTTACTTTGTCCAGGAAGACCCCATAGGCTAGGTGTATCGCCTTCAGTTTCTTAACGTTTATGTGGAGAGGGCTGTCTGCCTTTGACCACATTTGCTAGGTGGACAGGCATACCATGATGTGGGATTCCTGTCCTCAGGTTGATGTATCTGTGATCAAAGTGAGAGAGGGGCACTAGGTGTGACCCAGGCCTCCTGGGATAACCTTCTGAATGTGCCAAAATCAGGGCAAGCTGCAAAACCAGGGGCCAAACCACTGATGGGTGGTACTTAAGCCAGGCTCACAGTCAGTAACCAAAACATGCTTCTGATTCCCCACTCTGGGTATCACCAAGCATGGCAAGCTACAAACAGCCCCCTTTATTGCACATCAGCTTCTATGGTCCCCTCTAGTGACTGGGTCTCTTAAAGAAATGGGTTCTCCTGACCCCAAAGGGCCAGCCACATCACCCAAAACAATATAGGCTTGGATCTACCCAAAATACCATGGTGCCAGCCAATCCTTTAGTAACTACAATTAAAGGTTGAATATAAAAGAAGACAAAATGAGATGTTAAAGGGTCAAAATGAGTCACACACATACAAATGATTTAGAGTCCATACAAGATAAATCCTTGTTTCACAGTTTCAGTTGTTGGAAATCCAGTTTCAAGGAATACAGACCAAATAGTCCAAGTGTAGAGTTTGTTCTAATTCTCCCCATGAGAATTAGCAGGGGAGTTTCCAGGCCAGTGCTGGCTGGGATCTCAATCCTGTGGCCCAAACTCTCCCTGGGAAGCTTGGACAGATGGGAGATAAAGGGATTATGTTCCTCACTCCCTTTTATGGTATAGCAAGGTGGGCATTTGCAGGTCATTTCTTTCCTGTGGACTTTGAGGACAGTTCCCAAGTACTTAAGTGGAGAATAGTGATGTATATTGTCCTTGGAAGTAAAACCTTCACCTCCTGGGCACTACTGGTACTTAGCTGCACCAGCACCATTAACAGACAGATTACATTGGTATAGCAAAGGTCCATCAAGATGTTAATGTTCCCTTTCAACCTCTCTCAGTAGAATAATAGTGACAGACAGGGAAGCAGTTCATTTACCATGCTATCTTCTAAAAGAACAGAGGTAAATTTCCTTAACAAAAAAGAGTTGGGTGGCACTTTAAGACTAACAGATTTATTTTTTGCATGAGCTTTTGTGGGTGAACTTACAGAAAGGAATGAAACTAAATGCAAGGGGGTGTAAAACATAGATCTTGAGGATCTCTATCAAGCATTTGTGAAACTACAGTACCCACCTGGGGAAGTAAGAATACAAATTGACAGAGCTAGACGGGTTCCCCGAAGTCATCTACTACAAGAGACCCAAGAAAGAATGCAACAGAACACCACTAGTCACGACATAAAACCCCCAAGTCAGACCTCTGCAACAGATCATTAAGGACTTACAGCCTATTCTAAAAGATGATCCCTCTCTCTCTCTCAAGCGTTAGGAGAGAGACCCCTCCTTGCTTATAGGCACCCCCTAATCTTAAACAGATTCTCACCAGCAACTACAGATCTAACAATCATTGAAGCAGGCACACACCCCTGCAACAAACCCTGCTGCCAAGTCTGCCTACATATCTGCACAGAGGTTACCATCATAGGTCATAATCAAGCCTGCTACTCCAACAAAGGCTTATTCACCTGCTCATCTACTAATGTGGTCTATGCCATCATGTGCAAGAAATGCCCCAACACCTTGTATATTGGACAAACAGGAAGATTGCTGCATAAGAGGCTGAATGAGCACAGAGCTGATATCAGAAATCACAGAACAAAGAAACCAGTTGCTGAGCACTTCCATCTTCCTAATCACTCAATCACTTTCTCCCCCTTTCTATCTTCACTAGGCTGAGAATAGAGGGTTGGTCCCTCTTTCAGGTTCCATACTGCTAATGGTGACTTTTTACCCTTCAACTAACCTAAACAGAATTTGAACAATTAAGAGTAGCATATTACAAAAGACCATTACCCATCATGCCCTGCACCCACCAGTGAGACTGTTAATACCTAATTGTGCTCTTTGTGCTCATGCATATACTGGATGGGGGCAGACTCTGGGGGCCACACATCTTCCTTGTGCCCAGAAAAAGAAGTGTTTCCACTTTGCCCTGTAGGAGGCCCTGGTAGACAGTTTCCTACTCTCAATCAGGACTTCCTGGACCTTCCTAGAGCTCATCGAGGTTCACCCATGTAGCCTCCAAGCTGTCAGCTGTAGAGGCTTCAGGTCCAAGTGTCACAGGAGGCCAGAGTCCTGGGGGAGTAGGTATGCCCTTAGCAGAAGTTTTGTGGGTGGGACAACCAAGATGTCACAGACGGTGCTGTACTAGGGCTGTCATGTCCAAGCCAGGGCTATCAGGATGGATTATATCCGCTTGGATCCTCTTGATCATCAACAGGAGTCAGTGGGATGGGGTGAAGGTTTAGAGGAGTGATGCCTTCCAGCTTATTGCAAGGGTGTCTGATAGGGATTCACTCTCCCTGCCCCTGAACAAGCAGAATGGGCTGCCCTTGCCATTTGCTCATGTTGCAAACAGGTCTATATAGCGGAAGTCCCATGTCCTAAAAGGACAGTTTCTTACTCTTGGGTGCAGGGACCACTTGTGTTGGGGAAGGGATTGCTGGCTGAGTTTGTCTGCCTGGCAGTTGCTCTCCCCTGAAAGGTGAGAGGCCACTGGGTGGAATTTGAAACTTAGGGGTAGGTCCCACAGTAAGGATGCTTCCTGGTATAGTGCAGGTAAGCAAGCTCCCCTTTGGCGATTGAGCTAGAACATCACCACTGTGTTGTCTGTTAGGACTGGTACTGTTTTTCCCCCTTATTTTGTCCAGGAAGACCCCTTTAGGCTAGGTGTATCACTTTCAGTTCCTCCACGTTTATGTGGAGAGGGCTGTCTGCCTGTGACCACATTTGCTAGGTGGACAGGCTTCCCATGATGCAGGATCTCCATCCTCAGTTTGATGTATCTGTGATCAAAGTAAGAGAGGGGTACTAGGTGTGACCCATGCCCCTTGGGATAACCTTCAGAGTGTGCCAAAATCAGGGCAAGCTGCAAAACCAGGGGCCAAACCCCCAAACCACTGATGGGTGGTATTTAAACCAGTCTCACAGTCTGTAACCAAAACATACTCCTGATTCCCCACTCTGGGCATCACCAAGCATGGCAAAATACAACCAGCCCCCTTCATTGCACATCAGCTTCTATGGTCCCCTCTAGCTACTGGGTCTCTTCTAACAGGATATAGGTAAATTTCCTGAAGAAACCACTACTGATACACATGCATATCAAAGCCCTAGCCCAAATATAACACTATCATTGTATTTTCCTACAATACCTCTTTGAAGGTTAAATTTGGGTCATGTATTTTACAAGGTGGCTTGGCCTTCTCCAGCCTAGCATAACATGGGCTTCAAATGGGACCCCCCTCCCACATGAATTCTGGGTTCTGCGAAATTGTCAGACCGAACAGTACCCTCTCTGGGACAGTGACCCACCAGTTCAAGGGGTGGTGGTGGGGGTGAAATGCTGTTGCCAGCCATCCCTGTGGGGGGTCTCATGTGAAGGTGAGGCATCCTTATAAGAACAACAAGCAGTTGTGTGGCACTTTAAGACTAACAGATTTATTTTTTGCATGAGCTTTTGTGGGAGAAGATCCCACTACCTCAATGCTTTGAAGCTTCGAATGCTGCATTGGACCTGGATTTTGGACTTCCCCTTATTAAACAGTCATCTAGGTATGGCAATATTTGCATCCCCTGCTTTCTGAAGTGTGCTGCTACAGCCACAATGCACTTTGTGGAAATCCTTGGGACTAACGAGAGTCCAAAGGAGGGTGCCATAAACTGAAAGTGTACCCTGCCGACCATGAAGAGGAGGAAATTCCTGTGTCTTTGCCTTATGGGGATGTGGAAATAGGCATCTTCCAGGTTGAGTGCTGCAAACCAATCTCCTGGGTCTAGCAAGGGAATAATCTCAGATAGGGAGATGATTCCAAACTTTATTTTCTTCAAGAACTTGTTCAGAGCCCTTTGATCTAAAATGAGTCACAAACCCCCACTCACCTTTGAGACCAGGAGGTACTGAGAGTAGACACCCATCCCTTTTCCCTTTCTGGGAACCTTTTCCTATTGCTCCCAGGTCCAGGAGCTTCTGGCATTCCGGCTCCAGTGAGGCCATTTCAGTACTGAGGGGGCAGTTTCCTTTCTGAGGGCCTGGTCCTGAGCTGGATGGAATAACCATGGGAGACCATGTCCAGGACCCAGTGGTCTGAGGTTAGTTTGGGCCACCGGTGTCAGAAGGGGGCCAGACAGTTTGTGAATGGTGGAGGGGGCAGGCTCTGGAGGATGCGGCCACCCATGGGTGAGAGGTTAAAACCTCTACCTCTAAGATCATGGGAGGTGGTGTTGCCCTGCCAGAAGGCCTGGTTAGCTCCCTGCACTCACATCCCCCTTCCTCCCCATTCCTGTCCAATGTTCCCTTTAGTCTGTACAGCCACATGGCTATGCAGCCCCTGCTGCTGCCCAGCACTGGGAACCCTGACGGCTGCTCACAGAAGACAGCTGTAATCCTTGCCCAGCTGGAATACAGAGACTTCCGGCTGGCTGAGAACTGCTCTGAGCCAAGAGTTTTTAAGACTGAGGAAGCACTCACTGAGCATGCACAGAGCCTCTGCTCATGCTCAGTGAGAGCTTCCTCTGGCTGAAGGACAAGAGGGGGCCAAGCTACACCAATCTGACAGTCAGGTAAGGGGGTCGGGGGAGCAATTGGGGACAGGGCATGGGCAACAAGCCATGAAAGGGGGAAGAGGCTTGGAAGGCAGATGGGGTTGGGCTGGTTGGAGGGAATGTGGGGATGACCAGGAGAGCAGGGGGGGCAAGATTGGGCCTGCGGGGGTGGGGTGGGGGGGAGATCAAGCAGCAAGCAACATAAGTTGCTGAGATCCCAATCCCCACTTCAGTAGGGGCAATGGGACAATTGCAATGGTGGGTGCACTGTTGCTGCTGCTGCTTCTGCAGTTGGTGAGGTTGAAAGGACTGCCTGGCCATCTGAGGGGTGTACATACCTAGGGAGTGAAGAGTCGCATGGCAGTCTTTCATGCCATGCGGCTTTGTATTGGTTGACTCAGCAAACAGCAATATACCTTCGCAAGGGAGGTCCTGTCTGGACTGCTGCATCTGTGAGGACAGCCCTGAGCCTTGCAGACAGGCAGCTCTGTGCATGGCAAATGCTGATGCTACCCCCCTGCTGGCCATGTCAGTAGCATACCATGAGGGGAGATGCATTGCATGTCCCACTAGGAGGCCCTCATCCATGAGGGTGTTGTAATCCACAGTGTGATTGGAGGGGATGCAGTCTCAAAACCTTGTCATTGAGCTCCACAGATTAAAAATGTACCTGCCCATGAGGGCCTGCTGGTTAGCTATATGGAGCTGGAATGCCACAGTGAAATAGATCTTCCAAACAGATCCAGCTTCTTGGCATCCTTATTCTTCAGGGTAGCAGCTGATTGACCTTACCTTTCTTCTTTGTCTACTGAATCCACTACCAATGATCCCAGGGTGGGATGCTTAAAGAGGAAGCTGAGTTTGTCAGCCAATAGGTGGTCTGTCCTCTCTGCTACCTTTCAATCAATCAAATCATAGGGCTGGAAGGGACCTCATGAGATCATTGAGTCCAACCCCCTGGGAATTGAACCCAGGCCCTTCTGTATATTAAGCAGAGGTGCTAGCTACTACACTATTTGCACCTTTGATATTGGGAGGATTGAAGTTGGCTTCTGCCATCTGGCATGGGCAGTTTTCAATACCCCTTCATGCATTTGGACTCCCAACCTCTAGCTGGGGGAGGATGGGGACATCACCATATCGAAGAGGGGGTTGAAATTTTCACTGACCACCTCAATTGAGAGGTCAAGATTTGCAGCCATGTGCTTTGGCAGTTCTCGATGGGCTTGAGGATCCTATCTAAAGGAAATTTACCTTTTCGTAGGCCACTTCCTCAGGTGAAGACAATGACATTACCCTTGAGTCATTCCAGCAGGAACTCAAGGGCCCCTCTCTTGGGTCCAGTTCTTCATTGGATCCTGCTGTGTCCTGAGCTCCTTGGGATGTAACTGGTCTTGATGATTCGGGGTTGTTGGATCCCTATGGGGGTAGTCCCAAGAGCCCCAGTCAGTCCTCAGTGCCAAGCAGTTGTTAAAAGTTTGTGGGGCCATATCCTGCGCCTCAGGTGTCCAGCCCTGTTCTGGAGGACGGTTGGTCTCTCTGTGCTGGGCAGCGTGAAGAGAGCATCCCCTCTTCTGTGCTGGTGCCAGCAAGGTTCCATGTGGAGAGGAACGCTGGGATGCTGTCTGGATCTTGGGGACTCTTTACGGTGATTTCTCATATTAATACGGTATTTCATATTAGCAATAATCCATATGTGATATGTCATGTTTGGTACTGAGAGGCTGTGACTTGTAGGTAGGTATCATATTTGTATTAGAAATCTTACTTATTTTATATGCGTTCCAACACATAAAGCTGAGCTGAGGCAATCCCCAGACTGGTGGTCTGCAAACTATTGTCATATTAATGGCCCACCAGGAGGGGGTTCCCAGCTACAGTTCACGCAAGAGGAAGCCTGTTTGACCAGTCACCCAGACTGACCATGTGGCCCACCTCCATTTTGATCTGGCAAGGACAATGAGATAAAAGGCAGGGGACCCATCTCCATTTTGTCTTTAGTCTTCAGTCTGGAACAAGGGGGATGTTGTGGTAGGTGTCTGATATAGACCCCCAGATCAGAAGGAGGAGGTGGATGAGGCATTCTGTGGACAACTGACAGAAGTTTCTAGAGCTCAGGCCCTGGTTCTCATGGGGGACTTCAATTACCCTGACATCTGCTGGGAGGCCAATAAAGCAGTGCACAGGCAATCCAGGAAGTTTCTGGAGAGTGTTGAGGACAACTTCCTGGTACAAATGCTGGAGCAACCAACTAGGAGCCTTGCACCTCTCGATCTGCTGCTCACAAATAGACAAGAATTTATCAGGGAAGTAGAAGTGAATGGCAAGCTGGGTAGCAGTGACCATGAAATGATTGAGTTCAAGTTGATGATTAAAGGAAAGAAGCAAAACGCAGACCCTGGGCTTCAGAAAAGCAGATTTTTGTCTCCCTCAGGGAACTGATGGGCAGGATCCCTTGGGAGGCTGATCTGAAGGGGAAAGGTGTCCAAGAGAGTTGGGTGCATTTTAAAGAAACCCTGCTAAGGGCACAGGAAGATACAATTCCAATAAGGAGAAAGCACAGCAAATGTGGAAGGCACCCACTGTGGCTTAACAGAGAGCTCTGCACTGAGCTGAAGCATAAAAAGGATGCTTACAGGAAGTGGAAGCTAGGACAGATGACTAAGGAGGCATATAAAGACATTGCTCGGGACTGCAGGGATAAAATCAGAAAGGCCAAAGGACAAATGGAGTTGCGACTAGCAAGGGATGTGAAGGATAACAGGAAGGGGTTCTACAAGTATATCAATAACAAGAAGAGGATCAGGGATGGTGTAGGTCCCTTACTGAATGGGGCAGGCATCCTCGTGACAGAGGATGAGGAAAAAGCTGAAGTGCTCAATGCTTTTTTTAGTTCAGTTTTCACAAGCAAGGTCAGCTCCCAGCCCACTACACTAGGTACGGGGGACTGGGGAGAAGAAGAGAGGCTCTTGGTAACAGAAGGTCAGGTTAGGGACTGCTTAAAGCAACTAGATGTGCACAAGTCCATGGGGCCGGATGAACTGCATCCGAGGGTGCTGAGGGAGCTGGCTGATGAGATAGCAGTACCGTTGGCCATTATCTTTGAAAACTCGTGGCGAACAGGGGAGGTGCCAGAGGACTGGAAAAAAGCAAATATAGTACCTATCTTCAAGAAAGGCAAAAAGGAGGATCCAGGGAATTACAGACCTGTCAGCCTCACCTCAATCCCTGGAAAAATTATGGAGCAGCTTCTCAAAGAATCCATCCTGAAACACTTGGAGGAAAATAGAGTACTCAGGAACAGTCAGCATGGATTCACTAAGGGTAAATCATGCCTGACCAACCTCATCGCCTTCTATGATGAGATGACTGGATTTATGGATGCGGGAAGAGCCGTTGATGTGACATACCTTGACTTTAGCAAGGCTTTTGATACAGTTTCCCACAGCATTCTCATTGGCATATTAAGGAAGTATGGGTTAGATGCATGGACTGTAAGGTGGATAGAAAACTGGCTAGATCAATGGTTTCAGCGTGTAGGCATCAATGGCTCCATGTCAAGTTGGCAAGCAGTAACGAGTGGCGTGCCCCCGGGGTTGGTCCCGGGGCCAGTTCTGTTCAATGTTTTCATTAATGATCTGGATGATGGGAGAGATTGCACACTTAGTAAGTTTGCGGATGATACCAAACTGGGGGGAACAGTAGACACCCTAGAGGGCAGGGACAGGATTCAGGGAGACCTAGACAAATTGGAGCAGTGGGCCAAGAGGAATCTCGTGAGGTTCAACAAGGACAAATGTAAAATCCTGCACTTGGGATGAAAAAACCCCATGTACTGCTACAG
>ML682046.1:5348261-5360385 GCA_007922195.1 Podocnemis expansa
GGTTCATATGGTCCCATCTAGCCACTTGAACCAGCTGTAAACAGCAACGCTTGTTTCCCTTTTGACACCACCAGCCTGGGTGGGGTAGGGGTTGGCAGTAGCAGGAGAGTCTGCTGCCTGGAATGCCTCAGGCATGGACTGAATCAGGAGTGAGTTGGGCTTCTGTGTCTAGATCAAGGCCCATGCCAGCAAACCCAGCCTCTGGTGATGGCGGGTCTTCTCCTTTTCCAGTCAAGGACCTGGTACGGACTTTGATCCTGTACGGTGCTTTCTAGGTTTCCTGGATGGGGACGTTGTGCTGAGATGGGGCTGGTGCTGACTCTGTCATCTGTGCCATGGCTCCCTGTGCTGACGATGGTCTGCTCGGCACCAAGGCATGGTGCAAAGCCTCTTCCAGCAGCATGGGACATAGGCGGCTTTCCTGCTCCTTTAAGCTGAGAAATTAAAAGGACTGGGAGATCAGGCATTTGTCAGTCCTATGTGTGTCTCTACGGCATTTCAGGCCTTTCTCATGCGAATTGCTGGATGTGGCACAGGGCTTAAAGCCAGGCATGGCTGAGTGCATGCCAGGGCACGTGTTACCTCTGAGATACGGAAGAGAAATTTTCTTCGGTGCTTTCTGAGCCTGGAAATAAAGTAGACACGAAGAGAGTCTAGATTTGAGAACAGACAAAGAAATGGACAGGCACTTGCAAACGTGCAAAAGCAGCCAGTTCCAAGACCATCACAAAGGGTGGAAAGAAGGAACTGAAGGGGGAGCAAGGTCAGGGCCACCTATATAATGCGCAGGTCATAGGGAGTGTTGGACACTGACTGTACAAAGGGACAAACAAGGGCAAGACTTTCCTAATCCAGAATGGATGTGAGCAGTACTCAAAGAACGAGTAGTGCCTGCTAGACATCCTTTGTGGGAAAGGCTAACAAGGTTTTGCGATTCTTCTCACTCCTCAAAGGTTTTTCCCATTATTGTTGTGAAAAGTACCAATCAGATAGGAATCTAAGCCCATCCTTCTCAGTTGATGCAAATGTTTTTGTTCTGGATGTGTGAGGATTTTTGATGCTTAATGTGTTTTCCTATGGTGTATAGCATCTCTAGGATAGTGGTTGTCCAGGCAGGACATATTTAGGTGAGTTAGTTCTGTAAGAATAGATGCATACATTTCTCATGTTATATTTGTATTCAGGCTGTTCAGTTCAACTCCATTTTATAGCCCTGTTTTGTGGCATTCTGGCCATTCGCACTGCACTGTCATGAAGTGTTTTCATTGTTATGTTCATGGCAGATGTGACAGTCATTCTGCGGTACCAAAGTTCAGTGCTGCCACCTCATGGAGCTGAAAATGGGGAAGAAAATCAGAGCATGAATCCATCCTTTGGTGCTATGGAAATGGGCATAGAAGTACAGAAGAGCTATTGTAGATATTAACAATTTTTTTCACATAAAGCTGCAAATCAGGGGTCTCAAAACACAGCCCATGGGCTGCATGTGGCCTGCAGAATCCATGCTTGCAGCCCCTAACAGTCAGGAATTCAGAAGTTCATACCCCGGCTGGCTTTTTAGGAGCCCCGCCGTTGGGAGCTGGCAGCCGAGCTGCAATGCTTCCAGCTGCACATCCCCCACCCCTGCGGGGCCTTGGCACAGGCAGTCCCACTGCCGGCCAGCTGGGAGGATCTGGAGCCTGCTGTTGCCTGTGAGCAGGGCGGAGGTGAGGGAGTTAAGGAGAGCCCTGCAGGGATGTTTCTTGGGGGTCAGGGGTGGAGGGAAGCCTCTCTTCTCCCTCTTCCAGTCTCTTGTAGGAGGCTCAGAAATGGTCCCTGTGAGCTGTCTTGGAGTGGCAGCTCAAACTGCCTCTGCCATGTGTCAAAAGTGGCATGGACCATCTCTGACTCAGAGGCACTTGCAAGAGGCTGGAAGAGGGAGAGGGTTCCTGCTGCTTCTTACTGTCTGTGACTCATAGCAGTTACTTTGATGGCCGCCCCTCCTGGGCCATCATTAAAGTACATAGAATGTGTGAAGTGAACGATGGCCCCTTCACTTTAACTAGATGGCCCCCTTGAACTCAACTGGATGGCCGTTACCACCCTGGGGGCCCATTGTTTTGCAGGTCTTGGTGTAGGTGGGCTCTGCCTAACTGCAAGGTTCTGCAAGGCATGACACATACCCCCATTGTTCCCCACATTCCCTGTAATCAGGGAAAGGTGGGAAATAGTCTTTAAAAGCTGAGGTTCTGGGGTGCTCAGGCAGGATGGTTTTCAACATCTGGCCTGGCCTGATCAACCAGAAGCTGCCTCCTCCCCTCACAAGTTCCCCCTGGAGAGTATCAACGAGTTTCTCCCATGAGTAGAACTGCCAGCCGATTGAGTCTCCTTTCTCTCGCCTGTAATGCTGCTGCTGCTAATAGGCGTGGTAAGCGCCTGCCCTGCAGTTTGCCTTTAAAAGGTTTTCTTACTGCTGCTCTGAAACTGCTTTCCCCCAGCTTTACAGGCTTGTGTGTCTTCTCCTTTATGTTTACTTGCTATTTCATTTTGTGTTAAGGAGCTCCCCTGTCTGTAACTGTTTGCCCCTACTCTGTTTCACTCAGTGTATCCCTTTTCCTCCTGGGTTCTTTGAACTTGCTCTAAAAGTATCCTTGTAAGTTGCAACATTGTATAAAGTTAATTGGTAGCCTTAGATGTCTTAAGTTAGCTGTTTCCTTTAGTTCGTAGCCTTTAGAATTGTTTGGTTAAGTTGCCTTTGCCCTCCCCTCTGTAACCTCCCCAACTTAAATAAACCTTTTCTCTTTAACTTTACTTGTTCCCTCCTCATTTCTGGGATCCCTGGTGCACCTCAACTTTCCTTCTGTCCCTGTCCCTGCAGCTCCCAGCTCCCAAGCCACGCTACCCTTGCGGCTCCCGGCTCCCGAGCCGCTCCTGCGGCTGCTGCTGGTTCCCCTGATCCCCGCCAGACTCTCCAGGGGCCCCATCGCTTTTTCCCCGGCTCCTGAGGCAGCCTGCCAGCCCTCCTCTTCCCCCGCCGCTTTCCGTGGCTCCCTGGCTCCCAGCCGCTCTTCTGCGGTGTGCCGGGCTCTTCTGCCTCCCCGCCAGCTGCCGCTTCCCCGGAACCCCTTCTACCTTCCCTACCATTTTGCCCTCCTCTGCCTCCCTCACAAACCCCTGAATTCCCTTGCAGCCCCTCCTGCTTCTCTCCATTGCCCACACTCCCACGCACCTACAGCCCCTCTCCTTCCTCTGTCCCCTTCCCCCAACCCCAAAGTACCTCCTCACCCTGCTGCCTTTCGACACCCTCCCCCCCCACTTGCCTTCACTCCTCTGCAGGCCCCAGCTTACCTCTTACTTATCTTCTCTGCCACTGAGGCACACTAATTCGCATTGTACCCCCCCCTTTTCCTATAGTGTATTAAAGTAGCCTTTAAGTTATAGTGAGTAGGGCTATAGTGTTAGTAGGCTAGTTGAAGAACCCCATTGTTCCCCAACCTGTCCCCACTCCCGAAAGTTAGGTATCCCCCAACACTTTACAGAAACCACTGTGACAAACACGACATACACCGACCACCGCTCACCTTACCCTATACTCATTTTAATAAAGTGTACCCCAAATCCACCCTGCACCCCATGGGTGCAGTGGTTGCCCCCCAAGATCTTCAAATCTCTGAACCTGCTGGCAGGGTCACTTACAAGCAGCAAGAGTCATCTCTGAGCCACACTTGGAGATTGTTCCTGCCACTTATAAGAAGTGGCATGGACTCTGTCATTTGTTCTTTCCTTTTTTTCCTCTTTCACTTCCTCTTTTTTCTTTTCCTTCCCTCTCTTCCCTTTCTCTCCATTTTTTACAAAAATTTAATGTAGAAGCTTTCTAATTAAATATTAGTTAAAATTCATTAATTCTATTTACAATAATTTTGAATTCAATTAATTTTTTAAATTTAAGTTTAATTAAATAAACTGACTGTGCTGTATGAAGGTTTTGGTAATGCAGCCCTCAGGCGAATATCCTAGTCCTCATGTGGTCCTCATTGGTGATTTGAGTTTGAGACCCCTGCTGTAAACTAATAATGGTAACTGAAAGTAAAAATGGATAAGATGCACTAGGTCCCATCTGTTAGTTCACTCAACCAGTCCATGATTATTCTGAAACAGTCTCATCCAGGGGTGTTGCTGGATAGCAAAAAGATCTGGGGCTGTGGTCCCCAGCCCACCCCATGCTAGGAGCTGCCCTCAGTCTGTCCCCCCCACAGCCAGACACAAGCCCCTGTGCCAGTCTGCACTAGGCAGCCCCATCACGTGTCTAAAGGCATCACTCTGCACTGGAAGTGTTTACATACCTGAAACACTTTACTGTGTGATGTTCCCATCCTGCTATCTGCTTTGGTATGCCGCTTTGCCCCCTCAGTCCTGGACCCCGATTTCTTGCTCTTTACTAGAGGGACCCACACTGCCCTACAGGTCTGTCCAACCAGCCCCCTGAGCAGCGGCGTCGTTGGTGCTGGGCACTCTGGGGCACGTGTCCCAAACCCCGGTGCCAGAGCCCCGGATCTCCGGCCCAATTGGGCTGGAGATCCAGGGCCCAGCTGCCGGTGGTCATGGGGTGGGGCCTGTGGGCCGAGGGTGGGGCCTGCAGGCCAGGGGCAGGGCCTGTGCCTGTGCTCCGGGTTCCTCCCCCAGCCGGCAATGTCCCTGCCCCGGAGTGTAATTGGTTGCAGGCAGTGGGTGTGTGCTCACCAGGCACACAGGAGACATGCAAGGTTCCTTTCTGAACACTCATAAACATGCTCTGCCTTATTATGGTATCATGTTTCCTGCAGCATCAAACACATGTGCATTTAGATCTGAAACATCCCAGGTATATATGGCTCAGGGTGGAGGCTCTCTAACAGGATGGAAGCTGATAAGATTGGCTACATGACAAAGAGAATGCAAATAACAAAGGGTATGTCCACGCTTGAAAGTTACTTTGAGTTAAGGAGGCTTAATTTGAACTAACTTAGTACCTGTCTGCACTAGGCTTTCCTTAGTTTGACCTAAGGAATTCCTTAATGCAAACTAATGAAAGAATAGTTTGAACTGGTAAGACCTGCCAATTAGTTCAAACTAAGCCCTTAATTTGATTGTTAGTTTGAATTTAGGATGATGTAGACAAGGATTAACCCTTAGTTCAAACTTAATTCAAACTAAAGGCAGTTAGTTTGAATTAAAGTGGACTAATTCAAACTAACATTCATTCAAATTAGTCCCCATTGTTAATTCAAACTAAGTTTTAGTTTCGTTCAAACTTGTTAGTTCAAATTTGTTAATTCAAACTAACTCGTCCTCATGTAGATATAGCCAGAGAGACTCGCCTATCAAAAAGAAGGGGAAAAAAGAATCTCAAGGGCTATGTCTACACTTAGAAAGTTAGTCCAAATTAACTTAATGTCAGCTAATTAATTCAAACTAATAATGATTTGTTTGAATTAAATTAATTCAAACTAACATGGCCTCACTAGGAAAACCAATTCAAACTAGCATGTCCATGGACAGGACTTACTAGTTTGAATTAGGAGAGGGGCACCATAGGAGGTGTCACAAGATGGCCCCAAGAAGGGCCATGCCCCCACCCCATATATAGAAAGAGGAAGGTGCCCTGGGAAGAAGGTCAAGATGTATTAATTCAAGCTAATGGTTAGTTTGACTTAACCTGGCTAAACTCGGTTAATTCAAACGAATAAGTTCAAATTAACCCTTACCGCAAAGTTAAGCGAGGTTCTATAACTTCAACGTAAGCTTTCATTAAGTTGAACTCAGAAATTCCTTCATTCAAACGAATGAAAGCCAGTGTAGCCAGGCATTAATTTAATCAGGAAATAATCCTCATTCATCTGAATTAAATTGTAAGTGTAGATATACCCAAGGGGAAGGGAGAAAACAGGAGGGAGGAGTTTAATAACAAGACACTTTGACCTGTGAAAGATTTTTCCTAGGGCCCTGCCTTTAAAAATCTGGCCCCCAAAATGTCATTACAATTATTGTTGTTACAGCCGCTTTTAGACCAGGGTTGCCTTTTGTTTAGGGTAATTGGGTTGATGATCTGCAGTTGCAAAGTGCTTACAGGAGCCAGCCTTTGCATTAGGAACTTTTACTTTCAGCCTGTGTAAATAACAAGCATTAGTCCATTGTGGCTTTTTCAACATAGGCTCAAAACTAAAGTACATAAATTATGTAGATGCATCAACTCTTGAGAAGTGATCATAAATAACATGATTTCTAGCAGGTAAAAATAAGCTTCACTCATGCTCATGCCAGAGAACTCTCACATCTTAGGATGTTTTCCCTAGCCCCTGGCGTTTGCTTCCCTGCCAGCTCGGGAAGTAGCACCCCACTTGAAACCCTCAGACCTGGGGAGAGTGGAGATCTGAGAGGATCAAAGCTGAGGCGGGGCAGTGGTGGTGCTGGGGTGGGGTGGGGAGGGACCCAGGGCAGGATCACAGGCCCCACCCCAGCCAGAAGGCCCTGCCCCCTGGCCAGAGATAGGGCCAGGGGGAGGCCAAGCCACCACAGGTAGTTAGGCTGCAGCGCAGGCTGTCCAAAAGCGGACGCTGGAGGCCAGGCGCGTGTCTGTGGGTGGCCAGGCCCCAGGTCCCTACCGGGGGACGGGGCCGCAACCCTGGCCAGGGCCAATGCCACCGCTGCGGGTGGCCAGCCAGCCAGGCCCCGGATCCCCGGTCGGGGATCCAGGGCCTGGCCGCCGGTGACTGCAACGGCCCCATCCCCAGGCGGGAATCGGGAGCTGCAGCGGGCAAGGGATCGGGCCCTGGCTCCCTGGCCCGATTGGGCCGGAGATCCGGGGCACTGGCATTGGGACCCGGGGCATGTGCCCTGGGGTGCCCAATGGCCCTGGGGCTGGGGGAGCTGGACTATGGCTTCAGGGTCTTCTAAGCAGCTGGGGTGAGTGCTGGGAGAGTGAAGTGAATGGGGTGAGAGTAGATGGGGAGAGGGGTAGTTGGCTGAACTGATGGGATGGTGATGGTGGAGATTAGGGGACTGAACTGAGCCCTGCTTTAAAGGGGTTTGGCTGGGGAATGAGGGGAGGAGACTGGGTTAATTACTGGGGAGGGAATGAGGGGGTGGTAGTGGGGGGATAGGTCCTGCCCAAGGGGCCAAAAATCACCTTTTCCGGTACTGGGAGGGAGAGAGAGAGAGAATAACACTAAATTGTGACATACTCACACACTGGCTTGGGTAGGGGGAATTGAAACATCAAGAGAGCAGTTTAAAAACACAACTCCATTTCCGCCAGTCACACCTCCACCTCCTGCTTAATTATAAAAAAAAAAAAAAACAAATTTCAAAAACAGAATAAATTTTAGGCACATTGTACAGTGCTGGTCTGTGGAATTCACCTTTATAAATAGGGTCTCTGACCTGGGCCTCCTGAGATAACCTTCTAAATGTGCCGAAGTCAGGGCAAGCTGCACAACCTGGGGCCAAACCCCCAAACCACTGATGGGTGGTACTTAAACCAGTCTCCCAGTCAGCAACAAAACATGTTCCTGATTCCCCCACTCTGGTCATCACTGAGCATAACAAAATGGAAGCAGCCACCTTACTGCACATCAGTTCCTAAGGTCCCCTGTAGCCACTGGGCCTCCTTATGAAATAGGTTCCCCTGACCCCAAAGGGCCAACCACATCACCCAGAACAATATAGGCTTGGATCTTACCCAAAATACCACGCTGCCAGCCAATCCTTTAGTAACTACAACTAAAGGTTTAATCTAAAAAGAAAACAAGCTATAGATGAGAGCTGTTAAAGGGTCAAAGTGAATCACATGCATACAAATGATTTAGAGTCCATAGAAAACAAATCCTTGAAGTAGTTTGCAGATTAATCCCACTCCTCTGGTGTGTACCGAGCAGGAGCTGGGTGGGTGTCAGTCCTTTGTTCAGTCCCAGGAGAATAGTTCCAGAGGAGGGTGTTGGTTGCAGACAGACAGAAGACTAAAGACAAAATGGAGATGGGTCCCCTGCCTTTTATAATCTGAGTCCTTGCCAGATCAAACTGGAGTTGGGCCACATGGTCAATCTGCGTAACTGGTCAGACAGGTTTCTTCGGGAGCCTATTGCAGCTGGGAGGCCCCCTGATGGGAGCCGTTAAAGGGAACAATAGCATAACATCCATGTGGCCAGATAGAGTGTGCCTTGCAGGCGGCTCTGGCCGGAGAAAGGTGTGCGTGGGGACACAGCAAGGAAAGCCCCTTTCCCCCAGGGGCACCTGTTCCAGACCCCCAGAGTGACCACACACATGCACTGGGATAGTGCAGGGATTATGGGAATGGGGAAGGTTTATTTACAGAGGTGCAAAGGGGAAACCAACAGGGGAGATGGGGCAGCAGTAACAGAGAGTAACAGCTAACACAGGGCCCTGCAAGGCCCAACAACACAGCAGGCTGCAGGCAGACGTGAGCTCTGTATCTGCACCATGAGTTCAGGAGTCTCAGCACAGTTCCAGTCCAGAGTTCAGCAACTTCTAGTCTTCTGTGTCAGCACTTTCCCAGCAAAAGAAAACCCTCTGATGCCTCTTCTGCCGCTCTCTGCAAACCCAGAGCGACACCCTCCCCACTGAACTAACTACAACCTCCCCCCGCCTGAGTTCCAGGTCCTGTACTCAAGGCTCCACAGCTCCAGATGGCCAGTCACTGGATGCTGCTCTGTCCTTGGGTGATCCTCCCCAGGACAGTGTCCTCCTGTGGGTGCTGGCCTGGCATCCCAGGTCAGCTGCTCTGTCTTCCCTGGCTTCAGGCGGGGCCTCTCCCTCTGCTTCCTTCCCCAGGCCTCTGACTGCAGCCTCAGCCCCTCTCCTCAGCTCCACCAACCCTCTCCCACAGGGCTAAGATTTAAAGGAACCATACTCCTTAAAACCCCAGGAGGGTTACAATAGTTTTGCAGACACCCAGTCTGGGATTGCCTTAGGAACACATCACTTGGAACACAAACAAAAACAAATAGATTTCATACAGGCATACTACCTTCATATAAACCATATCATCATGCTTGGCAGATTAGAGCCTTTCTATTGACACCAAACATGGTATATCACATATGGATTATTGCAAATATGAAATCTTAATATGAAAAATAATAATACAGTCCCCTAGATGCAGACAGCATCACATACCCTATGCCAGAATACATGGGGCATGTCCTTCACTTCAACCTTCTCACTATCCCCTGTATTGATTGTCATAGTTCAGTGTCTACCTGTTGTTGGGGTGGCTCAACCCTTTCAGCAGCCTCTTGCTGGCATGGGCTTAACCAGCCTGCTCTGCAGCTGCCTCTTGCAACCTCTAGGCCAGTGGTTCCCAACTAGTGTGCCGGGGCACACTGGTGTGCTGTGGCAATGCCCAAAGTGTACCACGAGCATCCCAGAGAACTGGAGTTAAAGGTCCCTCTCCTGCTCAGCCCAGCCATGTGGGCTGTGCAGGGCTGGGAAAAGACAGGGCTTAAAGTAAGGGAGAAGGCACCGGAACACAGTTCCAGGGCCCCCTATTTTTAGGCAAGCATCATTCTGGCCCCCCCTAAAAATAGAGGAAGGCACTGGAACATGGAATTCCAGGGGTCCCCCTAAAAATAGCAGGTGCAGCTAGAAGGCAGTGTTCCAGTGGCTCCATCTTAGGCCCAGCCAGCAGAAAGGGGTTGGGAGGCTGGGAGTTTGTGAATCTCTCCCTGCAGGGTGGAGCAGCTTATGTCTGGCAGCCTGAAAACAGCCCAGGTAAGGGCTGGGGGAGGGGGGCTTGGGGGCTCAGGGGTGTGTGTGTGTGTGTGTGTGTGTGTGTGTGTGTGTGTGTAGCAGAGGTGGGTAGGAGTGGCTGTATAGCAGAGGGTGTGTAGCTGGGGTTGTGGGGGGTGGCTGTTTGGTTGTGGGGGTGTGTAGCTGAGGAGTAAGGTGACTGTTTGTGGGGGGGGGTGTAGCTGGGGGCTGGAGGCCTAGTTCTGGCCCCTACAGTGATGGGAAGCTACATCACAGGCAGCCGGGGGTTGGGGGGGGGGAGGATGGGACCCACTGGGGTGGGAAGGAGCAGCAGTGAGGTGAGGATTTGCCCTGGGTGACAGGGAGTCCCTGTAGAGAAGGGGGAAGTGGTGCTGCACCATGCTCCTGTGCCCTACCTTCCCACTCCCCAGGTTCCTCCATCTCCCCACAAAAACCCCTCTTGCTCTTCCTTCCTCTCTCCTCTCTTGCCACCCTTGTGCTGTCTCCCCCACATGGCTGCCTTGTCCTCTTTTGCCACCCCTGCCCTGCTCTGCTCCCCACACTCACTCCTGCCACTGCACACGACAGCTGCCTTCCCCCATTTTACCACCCCTGCTCTGCTAGCCCTACTACCCCACATAGGAGCATTGCTGAAACACTATGCCATGGTTCATGCATATTCATAAGTAATTTAAATTAATTTGAGTATTCATGAGTTTTTTTAAGGGTGGTGTGCCTCGAAAAATGTGAAGGTATCAAGGTGTGCCACGGCAGAGAAAAGTTTGGGAACCACTGCTCTAGGCCTTGCCGAACCCCCATCTTAAGGTGGTGACCACCTGTGACTCCCAACATCTGCTGGCCTGGCATCAACTGTTCATGCGCCCGCCACTGACTGATACTTACTACTCGTGGCTCCTGTCTGCTGTTTGTCAGTCAGGGTCTCTCTAGTGATTTCTGCTCTTGGGTTTTGCCATAAGCTGAAATTCTTTTTCTGCTGACACACGAGCAACATCCTTGCTTCAAACATAAAACTCCAAAAGGAATCATTAACGCTATCTTTTAACAATGGGAGGAGAGGGTTAAGAAATGCCTCCAGCTAGCCCTTTCTCAGGGCTAATGCAACATCAGCAGAAAGTCCTCTCAGCCCCTTCCTGCTGCCTTCATAAGGCTGGAGCATTTGTCCACCACCTTTTTGAACTCTGTTTAGGTGAGAGTGAATTTTTCATCAGAACTGGCTAAGCACAGTTCTACTGTCATTTGATCATACAATCGAAGGACAACGTTTCACTGCCCCTGCAGATAACACAAAAGAGATGCATAACCCAAACAAGCCCATGCTAGTCATTTCCCATCATGCCCACACCTGGGTGGGTTTATCCATATACAATGAAATTATGCTAAATACTTAATTCTGCTCATGCAAATACAAAGTTCATGAAAATAAGGTGCTCCCCTTCAGCTGATTGAGCAGGGTCAGTGCTTTCAAACACTCAGACTTTGCTTACATATCAGAACACTTTTCTGAACCATCCAGGCATCGTCCAGGAATTATGATGGGGTTGGAATAACAGACTTGGTGGGGTAACTCATACGACTGGAGCACTGTCATGGACGGCTACAAACAGGAAGGACTGGTGGGAGAAAAGGTGGAGGATATGTAAGACAGATATAATTGCTCAGAACTCTGATATGAAACTGGAGAGAAGCTTGCTGAGAGTCTCAAGATTAGATTTGGAGGCAAGAGGAAGAATGGTGAGGTGTTGAGTGTCTCCTTATATACCACCAGATTAGGGCAATAATGTAGCTGAGGCTTTCTACAGACAAGTACTGAAGTTTCCAGATCACAGTTCTGGTTCTTAGGGATCAGCTGGTGGTGAACAACAAGTCAATGTCTAGCTGGTAGCAAATATCAAGTGGAGTGCCTCAGAGGTCAGTCCTGGGTAAGGTTTGTGACGTGCATTGTGAAGGAGGTCATACTAAGTGATCATACTGATTCCTTCTCACTTTAAAGTCTATGAGATGTTGTCAGGAGGCAACATGGCCACCCCTAGTGGGCAAGGAGACAACATGGCCACCTTCTGAGCTGCCCAGCTTCAGTCATCCCTCAGCCCAAGGGAAGCATCTCCACCCCACTATGGGGAGGGCTGGCTTGGACCCCTATGGTGGGTGACCCGAAGGAGAGGCTGACTCTCCTCAGGGATAGGGAGCGGGGGGGGGGACGGGACGGGGACTGCCAGAGTTAGGTGTCCCTAAGCTTTCCCCGAAAGCATTGATGTCCAGGATCCAGTCCCAACACCAGCCTCCTGTGACTTGGAAGAACTGCCACTTGCCAAGGAGGAAGATAACCCCCCTGTGGGCTGTGACCTGGAAGAGCTGCCCCTTGAGGAGGACCCAATGGAGT
>ML682046.1:5375385-5438052 GCA_007922195.1 Podocnemis expansa
GCGAGCGATGGCCAAGGTAGTTGCTCCACTGAGGCGGCAGCCTGCCTTGTTCTTGCCCTCGCCAGAATGGCCAAGCGGTCAAGGCGTTGGATTTAAGTTCCCATGGACGTGTGTCCGCGTGGGTTCGATCCCTGCTTCTGGCACCTCTGTTTAAAGAAGGTTTAAAGCTGTTTTGACATAATGGCTCTTATTTCAAAATCAGAGCCCATTATTCTGAAATAAGAATATGTTGTGTAGACCTAATCTCTTTTATTTTGAAATAACCCGTGTTATTTCGAAATAAGATATGTCTGGACATACCCTAGGTCTTTAAGTGCCACAGAACCCCTTGCTTATTTTGCTGACCTAGACTAACACAGCTGCCCCTTTGGAACTTGTTTTTAGGGCGTTTACAGGTAATTCAATTTAGTGGAGGACTGTGAATTACAGGAGTGATCAGATTAAAACCTTTGTGTATAATAAAATAGTAAAAGCAACACACATTATAATAAACGGACCCTGCATTTAGATTCATGTTATAAGATAACATGATGCATTTAGGGATGACCAGCCCTGGAATGGGAAGAAAGGAAGTAATTCTTGATGGCAGATGGGTGCATAGAATATAAAATTAGCATGCTACCCTTTCTATAATCATTTACTTTAACAGTCCTTAAGTAACATTCAAGCTGCCCTTTACTATATCCATACTTCTGCTACCAAAATCAAATATTTTCTAATTTTTCATTTGCCATTTAGTATTAAGCATCATCTTAATATTTGCATAAAATGCACTACCAAGAACTATCAATATAAGTATCATTTTCCAAAATACTTAGTGTTTTAAATAAAATGTAAGGACAAAAACATGACCTGGGGCTGTGCCCTAACTTATCTCTATCTTGCCTCTGAACTACCTGTCTTCAGGCATTTTACCAGCCTTTACTTTTACAGCCTTTTTACGTGTATTTTACCAGCCTTTACTTGATTCCTGCAAGTCTGTTTTTAAGAAATACATTTCTGGGCCTACTTAAGTTCTATGTAACATAAGCAGGTATCATTTCTATAAGCTACAACATAAAATTTCTGACAACACTTATTCAAATAAATTCATTACAGCTAGCTGGGGCTGTTTCACTGATGGGTGAGATAGCAAGCATGAAAAATCAGGAAAGGGGTGGCAGGTGGATTATAGGTGCCTATGTAAAACAAACCAATGAATAATGGGACTATCCCTGTAAAATTAAGACATCTGATTGTCCTAGTGATAGGTGTGGTATCCAGATGTGATTAGCCTTGTCAAACTCTTGCCTCAGTCATGTCCAGACACAGACTGGCTAATCATTTGGTGACAGATGGCTGTCATGCAACCTTGTGCTAGAAAAGTTCTGCAACAGATGACACCAAGAGATCAATTTTTCCAAAGTGAATCAATGCATGGGTCAGCAATTTTTTTTTTTTTTTGCTTGAGGATTCAAGATTTTCATTTAGATTAGAATGCTCCATGTTTGCCTGTAAATTTGGCGTTCACAAACCCATGTATATAAAGTCACCTGGCTGCCCAGTTGATGAGCTTGAATCCATGAAAATACAGTGTAGTCTTCTCTGGATCTATGTATAAAGCATCACAAAGCTGGGCATTGGCTGGGGCATCTTTCATGGTCTGTCATCGTACTGAAGCTGCCTGTTGATGGAAGGAGATGCTTTCAGTTTTGATGTGCAGCTGTCTAGACTCCAAAGAGGATTAGCTGTGCACAGTCAGGAGCTCCCAGAATGAGGGGATATTTGCTAAGTCCATGGAGTGGTGGTTCTGTTGCAGGTGTCTATGAAAACCAACAGGACATGGGGAGATGTTGAAGAGTTTAACTTCAGTTATCCCAGAATCACACTCAGATCTCCTGATGTGCAGTGCAGGCCTTTAACCACAAGACCCATCCAAGAAATTTGCCACTCTTCATTTAAAAAAAGATACTGGTGGAGGGAGGGCAATTGGATAACAATGTTAACCTGCAAAGGAGTCTGATGGGACTTTTAAAGACTAACAAATTTATTTACCGCATGAGCCTTTGTGGGAGAAAATCCAACTTCATCAGATGCTTGAAAATACTAACCTGGTCTTGGAAATACCCTGCCTTCCGGGATACTCTGAGAATTGGCTCATTTCTAGCATATAGGATGGCTCACTCACTGTGAGAACGAGAGGAGTGAAATCTGTTGCAAATTTACAGCTCTCCAGTGCTCTCCAGAGCAGAGGATTGGGGGTCATGGAACATGTCTCTTGCCAGTTGCCATATACTTGCAATAAAAGTTTATGAGATTAGATATAGCAAAGAGGGTTTGAAAACACAAATGATTCTGCAATTAAGGGATGAATGATGACAGGACAACTCATGTTTGACTGATGCTGTTTGATTAGTTAGGAAAACAGAGTCCTTGAAGAGTGTACTCCAGCCTGGGTAATTTTAACACTTCTGTACGAAGTCAACAAATTTCTTCTTTGAGTGCTTGCTCATGTTGATTCCCTTATACACCGCTCTGGAGATTTTTGCCTTAGGAATAGTCAGAGGGCTGGCTCTGCAGCTCCCTGGAGCTCTGCATTTGTCTGTGAGGTGCTGCTGGCCCTGCACCTCTTTGGTTCACTTTTTTCACCCATGACAGTTGCTGGTACATTTCTGTCTTGCAGTTGCAAGTGTTTAATGGCTGTTTCTATAACTCTTGTCATATAGTTCCTGTATATAGTTAATAGTTAAAAGTTAAGTCTAATGGTCTTGTCAGGGATGTTCATCTAGGGGTTGTTCATCTAGGATGTTCATCATTAACCAGGCCCTGGGCTTCAAACGGTGCTTTGTTTGTCACATAAGCAGAAGGGAGCCTCTCTATCTAGCAGCACCATTGACACTGGAAGCTTTTCAAGTGATCAGGAACCTTATGGCCCTATCAGTACCAACCACACATGGGATGGGACCTCACCATGGCAGTGAAGTTGGTGAAGGCACCCATCTCCAAGGAAAACTGCAATGGGCCCAGCAGAGGGGTCAGTCAACTGGTGCTGTTTCTGAGTCTTGGCACTAGTCCGCAACAACTTGGCTTTGGGCCCTTGCACCATGATCATAGTCTCTGCCGTCTTGACCTTGGTCTGAAACTCCACACTCCCAGTCTCCAGCCCAATGGATGAATCACTGGCTGCATCTCATTGGTCTCTGTCTCCGTGGTACCACTTGTACTACTCATGAAAGTGGTCGCTGATGTGATGTGGGTCACTGGACCCCCAGCATTGATCGCCAATGCTTTTTTCTGACTGTGTCATTCTCTACCATCTTGGCACTATTCCCCTCCTGATACATGGCACTGCTCATGAGAGTTATATCACTAGTTGCTTTCTCCCTGGTACTGCTCCTGGCTCCTCACTGCAGCTGACAGAGAGATGCTCTGTCTGCTCCCCCATGCTGCTTAAGAGAGGAACCACCCTCCACACAGTCAGAAGTGCAACTCAGTCACCACCCTGGAAAGCACTGCTCATTGAGAGTGCTGACTTTTGGCAATGGCTCTGCAGTGAGACTGAGGCTTCAAGGGCAAAGCCATGCTGGAATCTACGATGGCAAGATCCTATTCCTCCCAGTTGTCCATAGCCACGTGTGAAAAGTGGCCTGATGCAAGAATCAGTTGGGCTCCAATACCAGCACTGAACCAAGGCAGCCAGCTTCCCTGGAAAAGAGGAGGCCCCATTCCTTTGTCTGGTGTTACTATCATCTTCATCATCCCAGGATGACGCAGTCTCCAGCCCTGCAACACCAATGCCACCAGATGACTTTTGGACTCCCCAGGAAATCCTTAAAAGGGTTGCCTCAAGACTGGGCTTGTAGTCACAGGTGATCCCAGAGTCCATGACTGCCTCAATAGTCTGGCGGCTGCAGTATCTGCTAAGGTTGCATTGTTAATACATGGAGGGGAACTAAAGGTGGATAAGGTCCTAAGGCAGGCTGGGTCATCCCAGTCCCCAACATCTAAAAGGCCAAAAAGAAATAATACGTTCCAACCAAGGGCTGCGAGTACTTCTTCTTACCTCCACCCCCAGGATCTCTGGTTGTAGCTGCTGTGAATGAGTGGGATAGCCAGGGCCAAGTGAGCTCAGTACTTAAGAACAAAGACACAAAGTAGCTGGACTTATTTGGATAAGTATTTCTTCCAAACACCAGTCATCAGCTTAGACTCTCCAGCCAGCGGGGATTGCTGGGGAGATGCAATAACACTGTGGACTCTCTCTGTGGCAAAAGTCAAAGACTCCTTGCCACATGACGTCAGACAGGAATTCACTTCCATTTTGGAGGAAGTCAAGAATATGGCTAGGGTCTCTCTACCAATGATGCTGGACACAGCTGATTCAACAGCCAGGTCAATGGCCTCTGGTGTCAATGCATCACTGTTTCTGGCTGCAGGCTTCAGGATTGGCCTTTGGCCTATATACACTGCAGACTTTGAGGCAATTCCAGCTACCCAAACAATCACCTAGGGCAGAGGTTCTCAGTCTTTTGGAGGTCATAACATGCTTGCTGGCATACAGGGAGCCTACAGGACACACCAGTCCACCTCCTCTGTAACAAATCCAGCCATCTCCCCGGCTTGCCGCAATACCACAGTGTGGTGACACAGTAATGTGTCGCGGCCCAGTGGTTGAGAGCTACTGACCTAGAGCAATGGTTTCCAACCTGTGGCCTTTAGGGCCTTTCAAAGTTTCCCGCACCTCCCATCCTGCCCAGGGTCAGATTAACTGGCCAGGGGGACCTGGGCTGCTCTCCCCCCCCCCGGGCCCCATCCTTCATCATGGCAGCTGGGCCCCATCTACCCTGACTCTCTGGAGGAGGTGGCCTGGAGTCAGAGAGGCTCCTGCTCTGGCCAGTCTCCTGGGGTGGGGGAGGAGATCAGCTGCTACGTGGCACATCAGGTGACCCACAATGCAGCCCCCCCAAGGCCATGAACCTTGGAGAATTGTGGGTAGGCTGCAGCAGGGTAGGCCATGGCCAACTGGACCCTGCCCCTAGGCGGAGTGAGCAGGCAGTGGCTTGCCCTGCCCATGGTAGTGGACTAGAAAGCTGAGAGGTGGGGCGCTGGGGTCGTGCACAGATGCTGTTCCAGTTTTACCCTTGGGATACATTCTCTCATTTATTTCTGAATTGTCTGCTTTTCTTTCTTCCTGCATGGGCCTCAATTACATTGGACCGTTGGGTCCTCATATTATATCAACTGCCTACACCCTGCAGTTCTCTTCAGTGCCCCATCCTTCTTCTATGTCCCTCTTCAGGACTCCTATCACAAGCAACTTCTCATTTAGGAGGTGGAAACCCTCTTATGGGCAGGGTTGTGGAGGAAGATCCCAAAGGCATGAGGGGAAAGGGGTTCTGTTCCTGATACCTGCTTACCCAAAGACCGGATGAAGCGTTGGATCCATCCTGGACGCATGCCGCCTCAACAGATAGCTAAAGAAGCTGAAGTTCTGCATGGTCGTCTTAGTTTCCATCATCCCATCTCTGGATCCAGGAGACTGATATGGCACTCTCAACTTGAGGGACACTTATTTCTACATTGATTTTCCAGGGACATAGGAGATAGCTTTGATTCATTGTAGGTCAACACCATTATCAATTCATGGTGCTACCCTTCAGCCTTTCATGCACCCAGAGGGTCTCTACAACGTCTATGGCCACAGTACCTGGTTATGCAGGACACCAAGGAGTAAATATGTACCCATACCCTGACAGCTGACTCAACAAAGGCAAATCACAAACCCTGGTTCAGCACAGCCTTAATTTGGTATGGGCTACCTAACAGGATCTGGACTGGCTTGTGAATGAGCAGAAATCAACTTTCCCCTGTCCAACAGACAGTGTTTATTGGAGCAGGTCTCAATGCTACCCAGGCTAGGGCCTTTTTCCCAAGGACCTGGTTCCAAGCTATGACAGACCTAATCATGCATGTACAAACCCACCCACTCATGGCCACCTGGACATGCCTCAAATTGCTGGGCCACATGGCAGACTATTTTTAAGTGGTTCAACATGGGGAAGGCCCATGTCTCTAAACTCAGCACTCAAGGCTAGGATTGGTCTACATCCCTGGAAGACATAATTTGGACCTGGTGGCCACAGTCCCACCTTATGTTCTATTAGCCCTGACTTGGTAAACAAACCTTTGTTTGGTGTTGGAAGGGATGCACTTTGAAGGGCCACCCCTCCTCAGTGATCCTGGGCTCTGACACTTCAGATCTGGGATGGGGAGCCCGCGTCAACAATCTCTGCACACAAGGTCTCAGGACACAAAGAAGATCACTCCCTCTATTTAAATGTTGGGGAGCTTAAGGCAATATGTCTGACCTGTCAGGCATTCCTAACCTGATGGACAAAGTGGTCCAGATTTTAACAGAAAACACTGCCACAAAGTATCACATCAACAAAACGGGTCCAGCTTGTTTGTCACCATTGAGACAAGAAGCCCTCCATTTATAGGAGTTCTGTGTGCAGAACACCATTCAGGTCATGGCTTCACATCTTCTGGGCACCAGGAATGAACTAGTGTTCTCCTCGGTAGGTCCTTTCCATCTTGCCTCTAGTGGTCACTGCATCCTCAGGCTGTCAGAATGATCTTCCAAAGGGGAGACTCCCCAGGTGGATCTTTTCACAACAAGACAAAACAGGAAGCATTCCCAGTTCTGCTTGATCCATGGGCTTGCTAGAGGCATTCTGTCCAATGGCTCCTTGCTCCAATGGACCGGGGTGCTGTGGGAAGGTGTACAACCAGTACCACTGGTTCACAAAGTCCTCTTGAAGATCAAGCAAGGCAAGGAAAACGTGATCCTCATATTTCTGGTCTGACCATGTCAGCAGGGGTTTGGCAAGCTCTTGGAGTTTTCAACAGCAGCCCCATTGGCGCTCCCTCTCTGTCTGGGGTTAGTTTCCTAGACCCATAGTGGTCTGCTGCACCTGGACCTAGCATTCCTGCACCTGATAGTGTGACTGCTGCATGGCTGAACACAGAGGAGTGGGCTTGCTCAACACATGTTCAGCAGGCCCTGATATGCAGCCCAAAGCCTTCCATCCATTCAACTTGCCTGGCCAAATGGAAGAGAGGTTCCCATCCATTGCCCAACAGGAAAACATCTCCTTGTTGTGGATAACCCCCTGCACCACAGGCAAAGATGCCTCCATTGGCTATTGTGACAACCCCCTCTACCAGGGTGCAAACCTTATCATCAATCTTCCTGGCACAGGTGCAGGTCCAAGACATCTGACCACAGTTTGGGAGTACACTTGGGTTCCTCACTGATGCTAAACTCTCCACATAGCTTTTATGAGTAAAGCCTTCTATCATCTCCAGTTGAGTAGGACACGCCTCATCATCCTGGTGGATGATGACTTAGCCTCAGTTATTCAGTCCTTCATCACTTTTCAACTGAGCTTCAGCAGCACAATAAATCTGGGCACAACACCTTTACCAAGGAAACTCCAACAGACACTGCTATAGGACGTCTTAGCACCATGTCTACCAGGAGCACATCATACCTCTAACCTGTCTTCCATAGAGGATACTGAACCAAAGTCACGCTCTCAGCCCTTATCTTTAGGGTTCTCCATGGATGAGGGCCAGGATATGTAAATGTAAAAGAGCCTAAAGTTCTGAGATGAAGAGTGTGTTAAATGATTGCTCTCCTTTGGTGCAATCACACTCTGCAATGAGGGTAAAAGCTTGTTTGTGTGGAAGACAGAATTTTATCTGGGGGGCCAGTCTGAAACTGAAACTGTGGAATGAACTCCAGGAGGTTCACCGCCAACCTCATTATCTTCTGCTCCAAGGGCAAAGTTTTTCTTTTTTTTTTTTTTTTTGACATGCCTCCTTTAACAAACAGAACGTCCATATTTAACAACAATGCAAAACAAAACCCACCTAATAAAGCAAGACACTTCTTTGCATATCCTTGTCTCTCTAGGGACAGGATGAGAGAACAAACAACATATGACAGATGCTAATCACTGTGGTTGCTTAATGCACGACTGGAATGGACTCAGATACTGAAGTGATTACTGCAGATAAAAACCAATATAGAATAGCAACAGTAAAATATTAATGCTAAGTAAATATTGGACCAAATTCAAGGCAGTTGCTCCTTCCTGTTAAAGCCAAAGCTGATTTGGCTCTGTCTTCAAAACAAATCTGACTCTTAAACCTTTTTGTTTCCTAACGTAATAGCAAGTTTCCAGACTTATTTATAACAGAATTACAAGGGTTCTGGCCACTCTCCAGCCTCTACAGCCCATGGTGGGTCATGAGCTGTCATAGCTGGAAAGCACCTCTTAATTCAATTCTACTACATCTAAGAATGAAATAACTTGTTCTAGAAAGAGAGTGAGAGTCTCTTATCTTTAGTTCACTGCTTCCAGTCCAGTCCAGTCAGTAGTGACCAAATGTTGCTTCTGTTAACTCTAATCCAATTCCACATACCTGGCATATACCTGGCAATAGTGGATAGGTGTTCTGGATACGCCTGTCTATACTTGGCATATAGACCAGTGGTTCCCAACCAGTGTGCCAGGGCACACTGGTGTGCCACGGCAACACCCAGAGTGTGCTGTGAGCATCCCCGAGAGCTAGAGTTAAAGTTCCTTCCCTGCTCAGCCCAGCCACATGGACTGTGCAGGGCTGGGAAAAGGCAGGGGTTAAAGTAAGGTGGAGGGCACCGAAACACAGTCCCAGGACCCCCTATTTTTAGGCAGGCAGCCTTCTAAAAATAGAGGAAGGCACCAGAACGTGGTGTTCCAGCGTCCCCTTAAAAATAGCAGGAGCAGCCCAAACGCAGCATTTTGGTGGCTCCACCTTAGGCCCAGCCAGCAGAGAGGGGTAGGAGGCTCGGAGTGTATGAATCTCCTCCTGCAGGGTGGAGCAACTTGTGTCAGGCAGCCTGAAAACTGCCCAGGCTTTAGGAGGGAGAGCTGCTGGGGGTTGTGTATGGCAGGTGTGTGTGTGTGTGGGTGTGTGTGGCAGAAGTGGGTGGGGGTAATTGTGTAGCAAAGGGTGTGTAGCTGGAATTGTGGGGTGGCTGTTTGGTTGGGGGGGTGTGTAGCTGGGGGGTGGGGTGGCTGTGTGTGTGGGGGGTATAGCTGGGGGCTGGAGGCCTAGTTCTGGCTCCTGCAGTGAAGGGAGGGTCCATCACAGGCAGCGGGGACTGGGGGAGGAGAGGCCTGGACCCACTGGGGTGGGAGGGAGCAGCAGTGGGGTGAGGATTTGCCCTGGGTGGCAGGGAGCCACTGTGGAGAAGGGGAAAGTGGGTGCTGTGCCGTGCTCTCCTGCCCTACCTTCCCCCCTGGCCCCCACAAAGCCACGCTTGCCCTCCCTCCCTCCCTCCCTCCCCTCTTGCCACCCTTGTGCTGTTCCCTACATGGCTGCCATTGTCCTCTTTTGCCACCCCTGCCCTGCCCTGCTCTGCTCCCCACACTCACTCCCACCACTGCACATGACTCCTGACCTCCCCTGTTTTGCCACCCCTGCTCTGCTACCCCACATAGGAGCATTTCCAAAACAGTGGCATGGCTCATGAATATTCATAAGTAGTTTGTTAATTTGAATATTCATGAATTTTTTTTACTGGTGGTGTGCCTCAAAAAATTTGAAGGTATCAAGGTGTGTCACAGCAGAGAAAAGGTTGGGAACCAGTGATATAGCCCACTAGCTGGCTCTTCTGCCACAAGATATCATCACTTGGGAGAAGGAAAGAGAAGGAGCTGACTGGCTAATTATCCCATTAGCTGCGAGGGTTTAGAAAGCACTGGAAGCAAGTACAAGAGAGGAAGGCTAGCAGGGCTCGGGGAACAAGGGCTTAGGATAGTGAAAGCTCTCTCTCTCCCTGCAGAAAGGGGTGAGGACTCGGAGAAACTGGAGAGAGCAGCTGCATAGCTGTGATGGTGGTTTGCTGAAAGTAAATAAAATTCACAGAAGTGCTAAAAACTGCCCAAGGCGAGGGCTAGATTAACACAGGGGCTGTAGGAGCTGAACCCCAGCTCCTCACCTGAAGGGGGGGCTTCAGGCTCCAGCCCCTATGGCTCATGCAAAATCCAGCCCCTCCTTCCCTTCCTGCCAGGGGGGTGCAGCGCTGTGACGACCCCTGCCCAGCTGGCACCAGGAGGGGTAGGACCCTGGGCCAGAGGCTGGGCTTCATGCTCCCGCCCTGCCCCTGCTCCAGAGCTTCACTCTGCTCCAGGGGCGAGGCTGGGGCCAGCTGGCACACGGTGCAGCTTTCTAGGGCTTGTGGACCTGGAGGGCTGTACCGGAGGCCGCGCCGTGCACCATCTGGCCCTGCCCCCTGGAGCAGACCCAGCTGGAGCCGGATGGGAGCACGGGCTCTGGGCCCCCCAGCACCAGCTCAGTGGGGGTCCCCACAGTGGTGGGGGGCTGGAGCACCAGGCTTGGGGAGGGTCCCAAGGTGGTGGGGCAGCCTGAGGCTCCAAGTCCCCTTGGTTTGGGCTTGCCCAAGGCTGTTGGTGTGGGATCACAGGACAGGAACCAAGCCTGCCCTATTACTTCCTATCTTCAGTGGACATAGAGAACCAGCTGATCGCCATCCTTTTTATAATGGTCCTTAAGGTTTTTGAAACCTGTTGTTGGGCTCTCCCTCAGTCTTTTCTTTTCCCTTACATGTTCTGTTCTCTCTTTTATTTAAAACCTTCGTCTCGTGTCAGGTTTTCAGAACCATTTATCACTTCTCTTGCTCTTCTGTGGACTCTCCATTCTGTCCTCGCCTTTCCTGAAGAGCAGCACCCAGAAGTGGCCACAATGCTCCAGCTGAGAGGACCAGTACCAAGAAAGGTGGGAGAACTCCCTCTTATGGCTTTCATACAGCATTCCTCTTAATACCTCCCAGAATATTAGCTTGTTTTCCCAGCTGCATTATGTTGTTGGCTCATTCAGTTTGTGATCCCCTGTAAGCCTCTGATCCTTTTCAGCAGTACTACCTCTTGGCCAGTTATTCCTCAAGGTAGAGTTGTGTGTTTGTGATTTCTTTTCCAGCTTGTTTATATGTGTAGCTTACTCACCCCAGTTTTGTTCACATGAAGGTGCTTCACTGTTCTTACTGTATGCTTGTTTCTAAACTGTTACAGCATTGCAAAAACAGTGTGGAGGCAAAATAGAAGTTTGCCTCATGCATATTTGCTGTGATTTTTCTTCTGCTCTTTGCTTGGTGAATCCTGGTGGTTAGATTATGCTACCTACAAGAACAATGAGGTCTTACCATGCCCATTATGTCCTGTGTTGCAGGAAAAGGGCCAAATATCACAAGACCCTGCACAAGCAATGGGAAATGCCCTCCCCTCGAAGCAAATGTTTTGCCTCAAGCCTTAAATCCAAGAGGGTCCTTTCGTTCAGGATCGACACTGCTATGGCATCTATCAACCTAAGGCAAATGTAAAGGATAGCTTACACACTCAATTAAAGTAACAGGATTTTTTTGAAACAGGGACCAAAAGGGAACAAGTCCCCACCAAAGAGTAAAACAAAGACACAGTGATAACACCAATCAACCCTCCCTTGCAGAGCCCCCAGAAGTATAGTCACGGTTCTGCTTCACCCAGCTGGGTGTTGCCGAGATGAAGCCAGGCTCTAGATCAGACCTGCCTGCTTCTCATCCTGGTCCGATGCTGTCTGCTTCAGGGTCCAGGTCTGGAGTCATCCTACCATGGCTTGTCTGCTTCTGGGCCCAATGGCCAGATCCAAAACTCCACAAGTCCAATTGATCTAGAGACCCACTACTCCTCTCAAGGACCCGAGCTAACACCCTAATGGAAACCACAGACAAGTCTAGGAATCCACTAGCTCTCTCCAAGGTCCCGGGAGCCACATGATCTTCGGGGTATCTCAAGCAACAAGGTCCCACCGAAGACCGTCTCCTCAAGCAGGGTCTTGGCTAAAACCGTCCGACCTATCCAATCAATGGGCAGGATTTTTCCTGCCTTCAGGAGTTGTCCATCAAATCTGCACACAGGCCTCTAAACAGTGTGCATGGCCCTCTAATTCTGCACATGGGCCCCTTGTCTCCGGGCCAAACTCCACACTGTGGCAGTCTGCCAAGTTTCCCCTCATGCGGTTACATAACATAAAACCTCCACGTTTGGGGAGGGGAAACATAAAACATTTAACATACCAATATAACAACATTCAAAATAATCCCAGCACCTGGACTGGTGGAAGTGCTCAATGCATTTTTTTCTTCAGTTTTCACAGGCAGGGTCAGCTCCCAGCCCACTACCATGGGTGTGGCAGATGGGAGAAAAGAAGACAGGCCCTTGGTGACAGAAGATCAGGTTAGGGACTGCTTAAGAAGCTGCAAGTGCACAAGTCCATGGGGCCGGACGAACTGCATCCAAGGGTGCTAAGGGAATTGGCCGACGAAATAGCCGCACCGCTGGCCATTATCTTTCAAAACTCATGGAGAACGGGGGACGTGCCAGAGGACTGGAAAAAAGCAAATGTAGTGCCTATTTTCAAGAAAGGGAAAAAGGAGGATCCAGGGAATTACAGACCAGTCAGCCTCACCTCAATCCCTGGAAAAATTATGGAGCAGATTCTCAAAGAATCCATCCTCACACACTTAGAGGAAAATAAAGTGATCAGGAACAGTCAGCATGGATTTACCAAGGGTAAATCATACCTGACCAATCTCATTTCCTTCTATGAGCAGATGACTGGTTTTCTGGATGCAGGAAGAACCGTTGATGTGCTATACCTTGATTTTTGCAAGGCTTTTGATACAGTTTCCCACAGCATTCTCATTGGCAAATTAAGGAATTATGGGTTGGATAGGTGGACTATAAGGTGGATAGAGAACTGGCTAGATCAACGGTTTCAGCGTGTAGGAATCAATGGTTCCATGTCTAGCTGGCAGCCGGTCACGAGTGGTGTGCCCCAGGGGTCGGTCCTGGGGCCGGTTCTGTTCAACATTTTCATCAATGATCTAGATGATGGAATAGACTGCATTCTCAGTAAGTTTGCGGATGACACCAAGCTGGGAGGACCAGTAGACACTTTGGAGGGCAAGGACAGGATTCAGGGAGACCTAGATAAATTGGAACAGTGGGCCAATAGAAACCTTATGAGATTCAATAAGGATAAGTGTAAAATCCTGCATTTGGGACCAAAAAACCCTATGCACTGCTACAGGCTGGGAAACATTCAGCTAAGTAGCAGCAGTGTAGAAAAGGACCTGGGGGTCATGGTGGATGGGAAGCTAGATATGAGTCAGCAGTGTGCTCTTGCGGCCAGAGAGGCCAATGGCATACTGGGCTGCATCAAAAGAAGTATTACCAGCAGATCAAGGGATGTGATCCTTCCCCTCTATTCTGCACTGGTGAGGCCACATCTAGAATACTGTGTTCAGTTTTGGGCTCCCCACTACAAAAAGGACAGGGACATGCTAGAGAGAGTTCAGAGGAGGGCAACCAAAATGATTAAAGGGCTGGAGCACAAGCCCTATGAGGAAAGACTGGAAGCATTAGGCTTATTTAGTCTGCAGAAGAGAAGATTGAGGGGGGATTTGATAGCAACCTTCAACTACTTGAAGGGATGCTCTAAGGAAGATGGAGCTCGACTGTTCTCGGTAGTAACGGAGGACAGAACGAGGAGTAATGGTCTCAAGTTGCGGTTAGGGAGGTCGAGGCTGGATATTAGGAAAAACTTTTTTACCAGGAGAGTGGTGAAGTCTTGGAATGAGCTGCCGAGGGAGGTGGTAGAGTCTCCATCTTTGGAGGTGTTTAAGGCCCGGCTGGACAAAACCCTGACTGGGATGGTTTAAGTGGGAGTGGTCCTGCCTCTGGCAGGGGGTTGGACTAGATGACCTATGAGGTCCCTTCCAACCCTATGATTCTATGATTCTATGAAAACGGAAATGAGGGAGCTTGGAGGAGACATTAGGAAGGTGAATGTGAGTGCGGCATTGTTGGGAGCCCTGTTACATGCAGTCTCCGTGTCAATGGACTGAAATTAGAATGCAACCATGATGTTCTGAACATTATCCCTTTATGTCTTCAGTAGCTTGGAAGATTTTTTTTGTCAGTGTTAGGCTAGTCTCCATGGCTTCAGACAGTCCTTGGACAATTGAAAGGAGTAATGTGAATAGACCAACCACAGTACGGTGAGTACCAGAACAGAGTAACGAACACACTTGTCCAGCATTGGTACGCCTATCTTTCTTGATTTTGATAGTAATCTAACTATCTGTTGGATGCACCCAATCTGGGCTACTCCTGACCTTAGAATGATTTGAGCAACTCTTCTTTTGTTGATGCTGCTTTAATCTTTTGCTGGACCAATGGGTTAGGCGCATATCACAGCATCAGTGTCAACTGGTATTCAGATCTGGTCAATGGGTTCATGATCCTGAATGCTGGGACATTATTCTTCTTTCCAAAGAAGTCTCTTACATTCAGACCTGTCCTCTATTAAATACTGATCACATCCCAAGTGGGAACTTCATTGAATTAGAGAGAAATTTCTTTGAGTTCTGGCATTGGCCTTGGGTCTAAGCGTTATTATTATGATCTACTACCAGGTCATAGGTTGCAATTAGGAAATCAGTTCCACACACCATAGTAGGTGCTGAGGTGGGCCCAGGTCTTGAAGTCAGGATCTGAATTTGTATCAGAATCCTGACTTTCCCAAACCTTGAAGTTTGTCAGTCACAAAGTTCAGATCAGGATCTAGGGTGGGTCAACTCCTAAGTCAAGTCACTGGAGGCTGCTGCACACAGGCCCAGTTGTTTTTTCTTTATCTTCTTCCTACCTCCTTTTCCTTTTTAAGCTCTCAGCGAATATGTCCCCTCCAGAAAGGCTGGCCTACAGTTATGGCATGCAGTTATTGCAAGAGGGCAATACCCTGTAAGGCTTGTGGCTTTTGTCTTATCTGATGGTTTAAAGCAGGCACAAGCATAGCAGGGATGCAAAGCATGGCAGCAATGTTGGCACCAGCAAATCCAGTGACTGGGCAGGCCGTGCTATAACAGCCCAGCAGCGACTCTCAAGGGGGATCATAGAATCATAGGGTTGGAAGGGACCCCACGAGGTCATCTAGTCCAACCCCCTGCCAAAAAAAGCAGGACCACTCCCATTAGATCATCCCAGTCAGGGTTTTGTCCAGCTGGGCCTTGAACACCTCTCAGTTTGATGCTCTCAGTTTGATTGTGTATTGTAGGGTTGGCGTAATGTGTTGAGATGTCAGCTGTGGGATGAGACTTGGCGCAAGGTGGAATCAAAGGGCTTAGTGTTGATTATGTCAGGATGAAGAGATGGATTGTGTATGAATGCAACAGGCGGCCAGTGAGGAGGAGCGAACAGAGGCGGGAGCACATATTTACACAGCACAGGGTTAGAAAAAGGAAGAATTTAGGTGAGATTTTACAATGAAAATTTGCCAGTGCTGGCTGGGACTAGCCTTTCTCAGTATGTTACCTGTCTGAGACCCTACACATGTCAGTGCTTCAGCCCCTGTACTGCAGTGGTGACACTTTGATGTCAAGCCTTCTCATGAAATCTGCCCTGGGATCCTGAATGCCTGCAAGCGATTAGGGCCTTGGCTTTATAGCTTATGCTCAAAACAGTTATTTATCCGTAGACCTGTATGCCGTCCCTGGTACTAGGGTATAAACTCTTTGTCTTGGTTAATAACCTGCACTCACCGTAAGATCCTCCTGGAATGGGGGCAGTTTGTTGTTTATATGATTTGTACAGATCTGAGTGCTGTGTGCTGTGGCTCATGTCTGGGTCTCCCATTGCAACTGCAATTTTTAAATAAGTATATGCTGTACTTTAGCCAGGGACTAAAAGCCCTTCTTTCCCAGAGCTGACAGGGAAGAATGTGATCTCAGGGCTTGGCTGCCCTCTCCTGGCTTTAGGTACAGATGACTAGTATTTATTTTATTTTTTTGACTAAAATCTCTTCACAGAATATAATCCTTCACCGTCGACAGCAGAAGTTTCGGGTACATATCAAACCATGGGGAACTTTAATAAAAAGGCTAGTGTAGACACAGCTTCACTTCCTCTAGCTCAAATGAAAGCAGGGGAATTATATCAGGGATAAATTTGGCCTGGGGAGTTTAGAGACACCAGGCTGTTGCTTTGTTGCAAGATCAGGCAGAAGGGCAAACTTGGCTGACATGAAGATTTTTATTCTGTATTGAGCACTGAGGACTTTAGTTATACCAGTCTCAAACTCAAATCACCACAAGGGCTGCATGAGGACTAGTATGTTAGCCTGAGGGCCGCACCACTGAAACCTTTTCGTACAACAATATTGCAAATATTGGTAACAACAGTGTTGTTGGGGGCCACAGGAAATAGTTTTCGGGGCTGCATGTGGCTCGCAGGCCATGTATTTGGGACGCCTGTGTTACACCAACACATCAGTGCTCAGGAGCCTGGAGCAGTGCATGCCGCTAACAGCAACCTGGAGGGGGGAAATTGACTCCTAGAGCAAGCTTCTCCACTCTGACTTCCCTACCATCTGCTGAGAGATACCCTGGCCAGCAGGGAACAGGCCCTGGATCTTAGGCCAGCAGCACTGCTGAAAGGGGCCCAGTCTGGCTGTGGGCCATTTCCGGCAAGTGACAGCTGCTCCGAGATGTCTCCTGCCGCTTGTGTGGAGCCACAGGTAACATGTCCCTCTTCAAGCCTCTTGCAAGAGGCTCAGAGCCAGAGACGGTCTGTGACACTTTTTACAAGTAGCAGGAGCAGTCTCTGAGCAGCAGCTGCTTTCAGATGGCTTCTGCCACTTTTTAGAAGTGGGAGGGACAGTTCCTGGCCCCGAGCCTCTTGCAAGAGGCTCGAAGAGGGAGACATTCCCTGTGGCTCCGCACAAGCGGCAGGAGCCATCTCGGAGCGGCTGCTGCTCAGAGACTGCTCCTGCTGCTCGTAAAAAGCAGCACAGACCGTCTCCAGCTCTGAGCCTCTTGCAGGGAGTTTGAAGACATCTCAGGCCCCTGCTGCTGCTGGCAAGCAGCAGTGGCCAGATCGGGCACCAGTGCAGGATCAGGGCCACGTGGTGGGATGAGCTCTGGGTCCTGACCCCACCTCTAGTAACACCCCTGCTGAGGGACCCAGATGACATCACCAACTCTCCTGGCTCCAGCTGAACCCCAAACACTACCGGGGCTGTAACAGGATCCAACTTTATCAGCAACAACAGCTCCAGCCCATCTCAACCAACTTCTTCTCTGTCCCCAAAATGTCTGGAGTGCAGGCAGCAGCAGGGTGGCAGGGATCCAGAGTGCGAATGGGACTGGGGCCAAAGTTGGGGCTGAGTTGAGGCCTGGGTGGTGCTCCAACCCCATCCCATGTTGGGGCTGGCCCAAGCCCTGCTGCTTCCTCTTGAATGTTTGTCTTCAGCCCCCTATAGGGCTTGGCCCACAGTTTGGATACCATTGTTCTACCGACTTTCTAGCTAGAGGGAACAAGGGGTTAAAATGAAAGCCTTATTTAATACTTCACATGTCCAATGCTTTAACCCTTTTCTTTATTTTTAATAAAAGGTTAAAAGAATTTGTATGGGAGCATTTGCCACCAAGTAGGCTGAGGTATCTCGCTGTATACCAAACCCTGAACCTTGTTTAAAACTCTAATGTTGTCCAGTGACTGGGTGATGTTAACATTGTCGTCCCTTCAGTTCCATCTAAGTTAATCCCACTGTGAGGATAATTGAGGATGATTTTAGTTCTGTAGCCCCAAAAGCATTCAAACCTCTGTACAGCCAAGGAAACAGCTTTCCTGCTCTAAAGAGCTTTCAGTCTGAGCATGCAACATAATGATGAGGGCCAAATGATGGGATGCAACATAAAGCAAAGACACTGAACAATGACATTTAGCATACATCTTACTAGTTCAGTATTCACTAATGGGAGATTTGGGGCTTGCTGTGTCATGTGGAAGAAGGGTGTTTGAGGAGGGAGATGAAAGAGGGGCACCTCGGTAAACCCGGTCAGGGATGTCTGCTCATCATTAAGGGTTAGAGTCTGGGGGTGGGGTTCGAGTGCAAACCAGGGCACACAGACTCCAACCATTTCCTCTGTCTGGAAGAGCGAAAATGCGCTCCTGTCTTTGGCCCAGGTTCTTGGCAGCGAACACACTAATTCTGTGGGCTGCTGAGCATACCTTATTTCCACTGAAGCCAATTCTTGCCGAGAGCACTCAGCCCCTTGCAGGTTTGGCAGCATGATTAGCAGTTTTTTACCTTGGCCTAATTGTAAGGGGACTGATAGCCCTTTACTGAAACTGAATGGGCCTTTTTGATTGGCCACTGCAGCCTGGAAGCAGAGCCTGAAACAGACAGCCCCAGGGCTAGTGGGTGGGACCAGTGTGCCAGGATGGCCTGATTGACTGACCGACTGGACAGGCCAATGAGGGAGCCAGGAGAGTGCTCCCCCGAGCTGAAACCCCAGCCTGGACATGCCTGGGCAAGCCAGAGTGTGTGGGGCAGAGTTAAGGAGGAAGCACTAAGCAGCTGGGAGCCAGAGGACCCAGGAAAGGGGGCCAGGCTGAGCTGATTTGTGCAGAGCAGACCCACAGCGGCTGGACCAGCGGAGAGCCAAGCTGAGCAGAGCTGGCGCCAGAGCCAGAGTTGGCCGAAGCCAGCTGCAGGAGGCCAGAGAAGGAGCCCAAGGCGCTGAGCTGATCTGTGCAGACCCACGGCAGGAGAACCCGAGGGGCGCCCCGGAGAGCCACAGTGGACCAGAGCAGGGCTGGGACCCAGAGCTGCAGCCACCTGGAGCTCAGCGTGGTGAGCAGCTGGGGAGCAGTGAAGGGGGGCTGACGCTGGGAAGAAGGGCCCTGCCCCTGGAGCTTGGGGACGTGGGGCCACAGCCAGAGCCTGCATCTGGCCCCCCGGGATCGTCCAGTCGCAGCCAGGCCTGGGCAGAGGGCTTGCAATGTGGAGAACAGACTGAAACTGTTCCTCGGACCCCAGTGACTCTGTGTGTAGTGCCCCCATGCCAGGGGTTTGCACTGGGGGTTTACTTTTCACCTTTTTCCACTTTTCTCTAGTTTCTTTTTGGGTTATTTTTTATTTCTGTGTGCTTAAATAAATTGTATTACTTTGAACTGTACATAGTCACTGGTTGGCCAGAAGAGTGGTCAGCACCCCAGAGTGGGGACACCCTAGCCCTGTCCTGAGAGACCACGATAAGAGTGGGGGTCAAACCCCCAGAAATCCTGGGGCCCAGCCTTGTCGGGGTTACAGGGACTCCACCACACAAGAGATTGGGAGGGGAGCCTTTGAGGTCAGGCAGGCCTCTGGGCAATGGAAGGGGGAGCAGGGACCCAGATCCTTTTGCTACCCACCTTCACCGGGGTGGTATACAAGCCTGGAAATTTCCCCACAATAGCAGGTCCATTTCCCCCGCTTACATATAGCAACCGCTGCTTGCACATGAGGAGCCTCTTTGGGTTCAGAATGAGAGTGCAAATAAGAGACGAGATAGTGGGATGTAGAGAGAGTACAGGACAGTCCTGAATGCTCTCATGGGGGGGGGGGGGGGGTTTGGCTTCATTCACGCTTTATGAAGCCTACCTGCTACGGGTAAGCTAATGTTGCTGGTAACCTCTATGGTAATAAAAGCGAATGTTTCACTGGCTAAAGCCTTTCCTAGGGAATCCTCAGGGCATGGCTTTGATTAGGAGTAATCAGGAATAACGTGAGCTTTAGGGTGCAGAGGAGATAACTCTACCATTAAATAAGGGAGGAGAGTGGCCAATCCAGTGAGCCTTTTGACGACAGTACTCCCATTTATCTCAGGGAGACCTTTGTGTTTGGAAGACCGGTTTTTCAGGATCTAGACCTCCTGTAGCCTCCCATAGCATCATATATATAGGCACCAAATTTTTCTGTAGGACTCAACCCAAGACCTTCAACCCCCAAACAAAGTTACTTTGAACTAAGGGGCCATCCACAGTATACTAGAAAAAGTGGGTTTTTTTGTTTTTCTTTTACTGTGTTAGTCAACACATGGTAAATATTAGAGAATAAAATTCTGGTGTGGACAAATTTGGGGGATAGTCTCAAGGTGGGAGGCTGTCTGTAAATGTTGGATTCCTGCTGTGGAACGACGTACTCTGGGAAACTTTTAAGATAGGTTTCAGAGGGGTAGCCGTCTTACTCTGTTCTCAGCAAAATGAAGAAGAGTCCTCTGGCATCTTAGAGATGAACAAAAAATTTGGTGGCATAAGATTTCATGGGCTGGAACCCTGAGGTTCTGGGCAACAAAAGCTTATGTCCCCAAACAACGTTCCCTCTAATTACTTGTAGCCTGTGTGCGCAAACAATTTTTTTTGTGTGCACAAGAACATTTTTTTGTGAGCACCAGTATTAGGACTATTGAATTTTTTTGTGCACACTTTATTTTGTTGTGTGCGCAGGTTTCATGACCTGTGTGCACACGCACAGCTTAGAGGGTACAGTGTCCCCAAAATATTTTTTATTCATCTCTAAGGTGCCACAGGTTACTCCTTGTCATTTTGTTTCAAGATGATAGGTCTCTCTCATTAGAAAAGGGATTTTACCTAACATAGAAGGGTAAAGCCTCAAGTTGTCTGAAAATTGACTTTCTGTACAACTTGTATTTACTTTCCTGTGCAATCTCACCTCTGAATATCTGGTATTTCTGTTAAATCATTTCTGGTTTATTTTCATCCCAAGCAGGTCTTGGTGTGCAAATTGTTTGGAATATGTGCCAAAATGAGCTGATCACTGCGGAGCTGGTTTCAAACCTTTGGACTGACAAACCAGAGGGGAGCAGACACTTTCTGGTAAGTGAGAACTCAGGGAAGACAGATTTGGGGAGGCCAAGGACTGGAAGGGCTGTTGGCATCCCGCTGCAAAGTATAATTAGGCTGCTGAGAGATAGGATGAGACCTCATGCTTGTAGGCAGGGTATTGGTGTCAGGGAATTGCACTGCACAGCACAACGGCTCCCAAAATCACAGGGTGGATGGAGAGAGAGCCCTGATTGTTCAGGGTGGACCCCAAAAGTCACATCTGTGCTGTGCAGTGACGCTGCATCTGGAATATTGGGCGCATCATCCCCCGGGACACAGCAGAGAGGTAACAGAGTCTCTTTATGATGCATGGGAGTGATCACCCTGTGAGTCCTGGGCGCCACAGCGTCAGAAAGTACAGCAGAGGGATCAAGGAGGTGGAGACGGGCTTAGGAGGAAAGAGTCAGAAAGACATAAAATGTGCTAAATTTAAATGATGAGCAGGAGTGGTGCTTGGTAACAGTCTGCAGGTACTTTGAGGGTGAGCATGTCAAATCTTTATTTAAGAGGTACAGGGATATCACTGGGAGTAATGGAACAACATTAAGGAAGGGAAAATTTAGACTGAGAATCAGGGAAAAGTCTTGGCAGTGGGATTTATTAGACTGTGAAATTATCTTCTGATGGATGGTGGAAGCCCCCTCACTTGGATCTTTTAATTAGTGGCAGAGGGTTTTTTTTGAGGGGGGGAACAATCCTACATTGGTGAAGAAAGGGGTATTGGATAATGGGTGGTTTCCATCTCTTACTGCTGGGATCCAAGGATGCTTGTGTGCAGAGGAAAGACGATGTCGATGGTAGACTGGGGAGGTGTGGAGGGAATGGGGGGCTGAAGGGGGTGAAGAGGAAATGGGGGGGGGTTGGGAGAGTTAAGAGGGTTGCAGTGGGGACATGGGGAAAGGGGGCTGATGGGGGCCAAGCATTTTGGGGGCAGTAGCTGGGGTGTGTGAGGGGGGCCTGGAAATTTAGGAGGGTTCCCAGGCCCACCAAATTATACTTGAACCCCTGGGCGGTGGCATCTGCGCGCACACCAGATAACTGTAATACAAGACACTGATACTATCTGCTGTTTATTGGCTTGTGCCTTGTGTCCAAGAGTGTGAAGAATTAGCACATTTCTAGAAACATAACCAGGATGTTTATAGCTCTAGCTCCATGAGGACAGACTCTCCTGAGGCTCAGGGTTTGTTTTATTTTGTTGCAGAAACGCAACATCCAAGTCATGTTCATTCACCTGATAATTGCCTTGGTATTTCACAGTGCAAAGAGAGGTTTTTTTATTTCAAGAAAAGACTTTCAGACTAGTTGCTTCAGTAGTTTGTGTCTCTTTAACTGAATGATCTGAACCACAAGAGTGTGGTGAGACAGTGGTAAGTTTCAAAGGGTAACTTACTTCTGTGCAATGAAATCTGCTCTTGCAACAGGGAGGCCAGCTGCAGTAAGCCGAAGCCAGAGGGCAAAATGCTGGAGAAAATAAAGAATGTGCTTACTATCAAGAACAGAATCGTCAAGGAGGGTCTGGCTGAGACCGTGGCGACATTCATAATGATGGTAAGGAAGAGACACCCTTTATGAAAGTGTGTTTCTTTGGGCATAGCCAATGTGTACATTTCTCTAGTGACCTGCAGGTTCAGCAATGTGCTGTTCTCATTCTATGTCTCCTTCACTGTCTGTACCATTGTCAGGTTATTAATAGTGAACCTTAGGCTGTGGTTATCAGACCTGGCAGCTTTGTTTGAGCCTTGAAAGTCTCTGAAAACAGTCCAAGAAGAAAGAGACGAGGCAGAAGGTAGTAGAGGCAAGATCAGGATAGAACAGAAGCCTGGCAATGAAATGACACTTGTAATTTTCTTCAACAAATATATTGTAAATGACACCAAGAAGCAGGTAAACATTAGCAATAAGCTGGTTATGTCAAGGTGGCACCTGGTTGATTCTCCCTCTGTACATGTGATGCAGGTCAGGATGTTCTCTTTGTCCCCATTATACGGATGGGAAAACTGGCAGAGAGAGAAGGCATTTTGTCCAAGAGGACATTGGCAGGATCTAAGTAAAGGGCTAGGGAGCAGATCTCTCGCCTTCTAATTCTGCCTCTTGACAATGATCACTTCTTAAACTCTTTTCTGTAAATTTGGAACAATAATATCTATTGATCTCTCAGCCACGCTGCAGGTCAACTGATATTTTTAAAGCCCTCTGGAAATAAATATGCTATCAGATCACTGTAATTATTGTAAGTAAAGCAAGCTGGGAATTAGCCCTTGGTTGCATTATCCTAGTGAATGTTAGTCTCCAAGTCATCCAAAATCTCCCCCATTTCCTGATGGTTTGTTTTGGTATCACCTCACACCAAGAATGACTGGCAGTCAGAGATCCAAAGGGGCAGCTGTGTTAATCTAGCTCAGTAAAACAAACCAGGAGTCATGTGGCACGTAAAGACTAACAAATCTATTTATTGCAGTCAGAGACAACGGTTTCCTATGCCAACAATGTGTCCACACCATCATCTGTCTGACTCATTAAAATCTGGCCAGACACAAGTGGAGCTCTGCGCTAGGAGCTCAGCAAAGAGCTTTCTGCTTTCATAGCTTCTCTTTTAGCTTTCAGAATAAGGTAGATGGAGCCTTGTGGTAAAAAGGGAAACATGCGGGTTTCTATGAACACCAGTTCTATGGTGGTAGCCGTGACCCAATGTGCTGCCTTCTTGGGCAACATAGCAGAGCTGGCGCTACTACCCTGACATAGTTTGATCCTGAAGTTCAAATCCAAAGTGGTGATATTGGAGGAGGTGCCTGTTGGTGTGGTAGATGGAGTTTTGAGAATTGCATTTACTCTGCTAGAAAGCAAGGAGGCCTCCATCTCAGAAGTTTGCCTAACTGGAGCTAGGAGCCTTGTTGACTAGAAGTGCAAGGGACCCACTGATAGTTTGTCTGTCTGCTGAGCCTGTGACCTGCTTGTCTTGGAAGGAATCTTCCTCGGCTCAGACCCTTTAAGAAGTGGAGCAGGCAGCTGAACATAGTGGCTTTGTGGTATATTACACGTTGACCCCTTCTCTGCAAAGCTGGGCAACAAACACTTTCTCCCTTGACCTAGTGTAGTCTTCCCAGATCCACTCTTGCAGCAATCTGCCTTTGCCTGCAATATCAATGTTACAGGGGAGGACTGGCAACGTGCAAGGCAGGATTCGTCTAAGCACCATCTGTTGGCATTACAGTAGCTCCGCTCAGGATCGGGGTCCAGGTGCCCGGCACTGTGCAAACACACAGAATGCGGTCCCTGGCCTGAGGAACTGATGGGCTGAATTAAAGCAAGCCACAGGGGGTATAACAGATGTGGGAGGGAGTGAAGGAGAGAGGATGGAGCAGAAGTGACACTGAGAGGTTCCAAGCCACACTAATACTTTGGAACAAGAATAGATACCATCAACATCCCTATGGTCATATGTCTTGGTGTCTGCAGCTGGAACAGGCACCTTCTGTGCCCTGCTGGCCCTTAGTGAGATAATGCTGTGGATGGGTCCGCAGCTCATTCGTAACAGGGCAGCAGGCAGAGTCTGGAAGTTTTAGCTAGTTCAGAAACACAGCGACTTAGCTCTCAGGATTTGCTGTCATGGTCTGACCTGATCCCATGATTTATACTTCCCTGCATTTATTTCCTCCCATTCTGTGAGTTCCCCAATCTTCAGTGTCTGAAGTGGGATTTTCTCCCACAAGAGCTCATGTGATAAATAAATTTCTTAGCCTTTAAGTGCCCCAGGACTCCTGGTTTGTTTTTCTGAACTAGGCTACCAGGCTGCCCCTTTGAATCTCTCAGGAGGGGAAGAACACCTGAGGTCTTTGCTTTCCACTGACACCCTGATAATGCCCACCCAGGAACAGGTCACATACTCGAGGTTGTTCCTTATCCAAATCTTATTGCAAGAGTTACAATCTGCTTGGGTCACTTTTCCTGTTAGTGTCTGGGGTTAACGTCTTCATATCAGGCATCAACCTTACTGCCCAGACTGTAAACTGTTCCACTGGACCCACAAAAACCATCACAAGCAGCCTGGGTATAAGCATGATGTGAATTCCCAAACCCAGACTCCTACGACTTTGTTTGGTTAAGCAATGAGAGGTGGCACAAAGAACATGTGGGTATTTGCACAGACAGCATCCTCTGTTTACTTTGCAAGAGCAGGACTTGGTGTCATCATCCTTTTTCATCTGTTATCTATTGTCATCCTGGTGTCCTCGTATCCTTGGAAGTCTTTAATGCTTTTAGGAACAAGGAGAAGATGCTACAAAAGCCCAGCTCTTCTATAACTAGAGTTGTGATGTGCTTCTTTTTTTTCTCTTCTACCTCAGTTCGTCGGCTTATGTGGTGCTGCCCACATGACATTAGGAAAAGAAGAATCTGGGAAGTATTTGAACATCAACTTGTTGTTTGGAGTCGGAGTCACTATGGGGATCCAGGCAGCAGGCGGTATCTCTGGTCAGTAGGACAGCAGTGAAACATGTTAGTACTGTGAATTCTAGTGTAGTCCATCATATAGTGGCCAGCTGTCCAGCAAACGAGCAATGGCAGATTCCCTTGGGGACACTGGATACATCCTAGTGCAATGGTTCTCAACCATTGTATTGGGATACATTACTGCATCGCCACACAGTGTTAAATGTATCACAGAGAATTGGGGAAATCGCTGAATTTGGCCTTGTGGTGGGGGGTTTAGTGTGTCCAGAAGGATCATGATATGCTGCCAAGTGTGTCATGACTTGCAAAAGGCTGAGAACCACTGTCCTAGTTGGGGGCAGGCAGGAAGCTCACTGGAGTCTGTTTAAAGAGCCAGAGGTGCAGCTGAATTGTTGCGTTGCCTCCTTTATTCTTGTAGGGCCGTGCCCTGCGAAGCACTGAGCAGGCTCAGCTCTGGGGTACTCCATGGGAGATGGTCAGTACCTCTTGGCCAAAGCAACTGGTGCTTCACTATCCAAAAAGTGCAGGCTAAAGTGCAGTGAGTGAATGGCTGAGCGGAGAGCCTTGGAAGACAGCTGGGTGTGGAGAATCTGGAACATGGACGTGTGAAGTGGAGGAGGCTCCCTCCCATTCTTCTAGTAACAATATGCAGCTGGGAGCCTCGGCCCTGGAATATGCACCTGCCCATGGACCCCTTTCTGTGCAGATGGCCCTTGGCTCTCCTGCCTCTGCCCCGAGCTCTGGGATCTGCTTGATCTAGAGATGGTCCCATGTGTTCATTCCATGATGGTGGTGGAGGTTGTGAGGTGAACCACCTGCTCAACAAGAGCATTTAGGGAGAGCTCACAAAAGCTGGGACAGTTTCCATCCCACAGTGAGAGGCCATCTTTGGGACAGAGCTGAAATTCAAAGGGAGCTCGATGGGAGGGAAAACTGGGCTATAGACGACAAAGTGACATTTAACCCGCAAATGTAAGGTGAAAGGAAGGAAAGCCAAATGGACAAATATGGAGTGGGGGATAACTGGCTTGGCAGCAGCATTACTAAGAAGCACCTGGGGGTATGTCTACACTGGAATTGACTTAAAGCCAACCCTTGTTGACTTAGAGCATCCACGCTGAAAACCCCTGTCGACTACCTGCATTCACACTGGCAGGTGCTAGGTCGACCCTTCCTGGTGGCCAGAAACTCTTGGAGGCCAATTAAGTTGACTTAGGGGCTATTCCCTATCTACATGGGCTTAAGTCAACTGAATAAGGTCAACTTAAGTGTTAAATCAACCTTAATAGGTGGCGTTATTAAGTTGATTTAAAGATGCTTAAGTTGACTTAATAAAAGCCCACTGTGGCCATGGGGCTCTGTAGGTTGACTTAACCTTCCTTAAGTTGACCTAAGGCTACAGTGTAGACGTACCCTAGGAATGGTGGTGGATCACAACTTGAATGTGGGGCAGCAATGTGATGCTTTTGTTTAATTAAAAAAAAAAAAAGCAAACGCAGTTGTAGGTTACATTAACAGAGGCATAGCATCCCACTCCTGGGAGGTGATAGTACTAATCTACTTGGTGCTGGATAGACCTCAGCTGGAGTTGTGTATCCAGTTTTGGTCAATAATGTATAGAAAAGATAAACTGGAAAGGATCCAGAGGTGAGTGGCAAAGATGATCAGAGGGGCGGAACTCAAGCCATATGAACAAAGACTGAACAAACTGGGCATATTTAATTTGGAAAAGAGAAGATACAGGGGGATATGATAGCAATCTTTAAATACTTGAAAGGCTGCCATAAAAATGATGGAGAAAAGTTGCTCTCTCTTGTCACAGAGATCTGGACAAGAGGCAATGTTTTCAAAGTAAAGCATAGCCAACTTATATTCAATCTCAGGAGAAACTTCCTAGCCGTAAGAACAGTGGGACAATAAAATAGATGGCCTAGGGAGGTTGTGGAAATGTCACTGGAGGTTTTCAAATCAAAGGGGATAGCCATCTGTCTGGGATGGTTTAGACAGAACTAACCGTGCATCTTGGCAGAGGGTTAGACTCACTAGATGACCCTTGCGCTGCCTAGCCCCATGGTTCTCTGGTTCACCCCATGGTGACTGAAAACCACAGAACATTCCCATGATGCCCAGTTTAAAATCCTTCTAGGTGTTCAAAGTGAAGCCATCTCTGGCAAGCAGCTCCTGGATCAACAAAGAGATGGCAATAAGGGGGCAGATAGATTAAGAAACAGCTCACCTTCAGATAACTGTAGCATGTCTATGACCTTATGTGGCACTCATATCACCCCTTACAAAGATTGGTTTCCTCCTCTTGTCATCTCTTCTATCAAAAGTGTCGCCGAAGCTAATGGTTTATGAATATGACACACGCACGTGTGCCCACACACAGGTATGTATTGAGGATGGTGTTCAAGAAATAATATCTCATCTCTCCTATCAGTTCTTGCTGAGTGGAAGGAAAATATATGCAGGGTCCCATCTTGAAGCATCAACAAAGTGGCATTTTCTCCCATGAAACCTCATGTGATAAATAAATTTGTTAGTCTTTAAAAGTCCCACAGGATTTGTTTGTTTTGCTGAATTACACTAACATGGCTACCACTTTGGAGCATTTCTGGTAGGGTCTTACCAGATGTAGCCCCTTCTTACCATTTTGGCTTTGCTCTTCAGCCCTTCAGCTTTGGCTCTCACTGGGAAATCCTAGGGCTTGTCACACCTCCCTGTACTTCAAACTTTCACTTTAAGATGAGACCTAAGGTCTGGTTTTAGAGGTGCTGAGCACCTGGCACTTCCAGTGAGTTCAGGGGAGGTTATTCTGCTCTGCTCTGCTTATGGTCAGACCCTCAATGCTTGTCTTTACTAACTTGAACAGCAAGTAGAGCTGTAAAGTACAACTGCTCATCTTGCACGTGGCTGCCATGCGGCCTGATTTACCATCCCTGCACGTGTTGTCCGTTACAGTTGTGAGAGCGATAGGCAGTGGGTGTGCATGCTACTGCTATGATTTGTTTTACAAAGTCTAGGGCAACCAGGCATCAGGGCCCAGCGAGCCCAAAGGTCTGTTCCTTGCTTCATGCACTGTGCTGGAGACAAACACCAGCTGAGAACATGGGAGTCCAGGGAGAACTTCTCATGCTTCCTGATGGATGGGATGGAGCACTCAACTAACTCTCCGGGAGCATAGGAGCGGCTACATTGGTGATCTCTTCCATGCCGTAGCCAGAATCCAGAATGGTAGCTTTTTATACTTGCTCTCCTTGGGTGTAAATGATAACACGAGGTGCAAGGCACAAGGAGTCAGACGAGCTCGAGGCACCCATGCAGTCTCCTGCATGCAATGTCTCAGCTGCTCCAGCATGTGGGGGACTTGGCTGCAGTGGAGAAATGTCTCTGAATTCTTGGTGCTTGGTGTTTTGGGAGTCGAAGGCCCAGTGGTTTGGCCTCAGTGCTGGCCATCAGCCGTAGGGCTTCATCATTGTGCTGGCACGGCTGCATTACTTAATAAGTGGATTTAATGTGTGTAGGTACAGTATATGTACAGTACAGTACATATACATATATGTTTGTGTTTTTTTTAAACAGGAGCTCACATGAATGTCTTGATAAGCTTCATGCACTGCATCTTAGGAAGACTTTCCTGGAGAAAGCTGCCAGTTTATATCACTGGCCAGTTCCTCGGCTCCTTCGTAGCTGCAGCCCTGGTGTTCTGCATGTACTATGGTATGGTTGCTTTTCCAATGCTGTGGGCACTGTTGGCGGTGGCTGAGTTCACTTGCTGTTCCTGATACAATGAGATGAGTCTTCCACAGCTTGCGGTGAGGGACGGGGATTCTGTGGCTCATGGTAGGGTCTCAGTCCCTGCAAATCTAAGTCTGAATTTGAACCCTGGTGGCAACAATGCTGCTGGGTGTATCCTTCAGACTACTCCTGTATATGCTAGATTTCAGTGAGGTGAGTGTCGTATCTGTGTTAACTTATGGTCCCTGTTCATGATAAAAAAAAAATCAATGCTATCCCCCTCACTCACTCCAGCAAACCCCTAATAAAGTTGGACATACTCAGGCCACTTTAAGGACCAAATTCAAACATTTTGAGCTAAGAATGTCTGCGAGCAGCCTTCAGTTATCTAAGTCATGGGACCATTAATCTGAGTCTTCCACCTTATCTACTGTTTGGTTTTAGGTGTGAGGCCCATCTCTTAGCTAGCCATGTATCCACACTGTAATGTAAGGCCAACATTCAGAGAAGTTGAGTTAGCAGGCCTTGGGTTTGTTTAACTAGGCCTTGACCATCTTCACTGGTTTGTAATCTAATGCTAGGAACTGTTGAACCCTGGGCCATAACTGGGGGCTACAACCTCTACAGTGCAGTATATGAGCCCAAATCCAGTGGCTCATATCCCAGACTTCCTAGCTACTTGACAAAACATGCTATGCTCTAGTTTTTTATTATGGTCCAATATGGGAAAATTTAACTGTGCAGAGGCCAAAAAACTCAGCCTGTAGGATTGTGGGATGCTTTTGGAAGACACCTGGAGCATGAGTCCAGACAAACTGCTGCACTGTAGAGTAATAGGACCTGAACCCTGGATCCCAGCTTGAGTCACACTTGGCCCCTCCACCACCATGAGGTCATGGGACCCTGGGTTTTAGCATGGGTTGTGTGTAGACAAAAAAGAGGGTTTGGCTTGAGCCTGAGTTTGAACTTACAGCAGAGTGCAGCCATCCCCGTAGAGGTCTACGGCCCCCAGCCAGTAACCTGAAGTGCGTCAGCGGTGGCAATGTGTTTGCTGAAGACCAGGTGTTTCACCGTTCCATTGCTGAAAGCTGCTGAGCAGCTATTTTCTGGGCCAGCTGATGCTTTTATGTGCCATCAAGCAACACCCCAAGTGCCATATGTAGCAGCCCCAGGCCTGTGGGAGTTGCACAGTTTGGGGTCACCGTGGCAGGGTCTGGATCCAAGGGAGGGGTGCAGTTTTGGCACAGCAGGCAGGCAGACATAGCCAGCTCACCAGCTCTACTGAGTGACTGCAGCTGCCATTGAACTCCCCTGGGTCTGCGTGGGCTCAGCCCCCTGAAAATCCAAGCTGCAGAAGGCTAGCATTTATTTTACTGCCAGCCACTCCCAGGATGATGAACCACTGCTCGCCAGCCAAGGCACATCTGAAAGGTCTGTGGGGGAGCAGAGGAACCTCTGTCCTTCAAAACAGGCCCCAGGGATTTCCTCACAGCCCCTGCAGAGTCCCCACACAGCCTGTAGCTCAGAGAGGCATGCAGTGGGGCTGGGAGGCGGTGGCCATAATAAAACTCCTCTGGTTCAAACTCTTGTGGGGAGGCGATCTCAACGACCTCACCTCCCTGGGCCAGGTTTGGCTACTGGGATATGCCTCCTCCCTCCCCGCTCTGGTGTGTGCCTGTCCTGACAGCAGTCGGTGTGTTTGCATGTAGTCAGCAAGGCTACGTCTACACTTCAAAACATAGCTTGAATTTAGTTCAAACTAATATGTTTGAATGTAGTTCAATTACAGTTAATTCAAGTTAATCCACTTTGTTAATTCAAAGTAACTGCCCTTAGTTCGAACTAACTAAGTGGACTTAAATATCCACACTGTGCCAAGTTTGAACTAAGGGCTTAGTTTGATCTAAAGGTCTTATTGGTTCAAACTAAGCTTTCATTAGTTCAAATTAAGGAATTCCTTAATTCAAACTAGTGAAATCCTAGTGTAGACAGACTATGTTAGTTCAATAAGCTACTGTACCCTACAGCTATCTTAATTTAAACTACACTTGCAAGTTAGACATGCTGACTGATCAACCCACTCCCTTGCTCTCCACACTGCACTGTGAGGGCCTTCGTGCACCCCATCCTCAGCAGCCAGGCTAACTCCACCTCTCCTCTTTCTCCTAGACGCACTGTGTGAATACTCAGGCGGGGAACTCTTTGTGACTGGATCGAATGGCACTGCTGGGATCTTCTCCACTTACCCTGCGCCGTACATGACTCTGCTGGGGGGATTTATAGATATGGTCAGTGCACGGGGTTTCCCTGACATTGCCCTGCTGCATTACATTGCCTAGGGGGATAATGTATGTGCGGTCAGGGCAGAAGCAGATGGGCTTCTCTCCTCCCTGCACAGCATGGAGGGGTCTCTGAGCCAGTCTCAAATAAGCTGGTGGGGACAGTTGCTGGGAAATGCCTGATCTTGTGACCTTGGCCCCATAAAAGAGCAGCATGGGGAGAATTAAGCACTTGATGTGAGGCTCCCAGGGTGGACCCTGAAGGAGAAGCATGTGGAGAACCAACTTTCCATGTGCTGTGCATTCATGGCTAGCTTCTCCCTTCCTCTTTCTTTTAGCTGTGGGTATATTTGAATATGTCAGTGTATAATGGGTGTATCCCTCCAGCTGCTTGGCTATATATCAATCTCCATGAAGCCAGAGACTCTGGCATCGCGAGGATGTCTTCTGCTGCTGGCGGAGAAGACAGACATGCTCTGGAATAGGGAATGTTTTTCTGAGACATTAGGCCCTGCTAGAGTCAATGGGAATTAAGGGAGCACTTCTTGGGATTAGCTGCTAAGGGATCTGAACTCTCTGTTTCTGGAGTGACATGTAGAACATCAAGTCCTTCCCTCCAACGCCAACTCTGCTGTGATGAAATACTTTTGCACCATCTCCACGAGGCCGGGCAGTAACTGGGCAGCAATGTGGCAGTCCTGGTGAATAGGGGTGTTACCTTGCTGGCATTGGGATCCATGTAAGCCATGCTCTTCTGTTGCTTGTGATTGTCCTCTGCTAGCTCTTGCTTTGCTTTCCACCCCATTCCAGGCTGCTGGCTGATTGGAAGTAAACAAAGAGAGCAAACATAAGCCAAATATTCCTATCCCCATATATCAGCCTGAAAGAGTCCCTTTTGGGTCATCAAATCCATCACTTGGGTTGCTGTTTTCTTGCTCTGTTACCTCACTGCCTGGGGGTGCAGCATCTCCACTGTGCTGTGGCCAGGACTATGGGCCAATGTTCTCATTCAGGGCAGAGATCTTGCCATGCCAGGAAGTGGGGAGCGAGACTCTGGGTTTGGCTGCAGTCCTGGTGAGAGTCTTCCCAAGATGTGCTTTGCTTGTACTGCTCCAGGAGGTCAGAATCACAAGCCTCACTCTAAACCAAAATACTCTGACCATGGCACATGGTTTAGAAGTCAAGCAGTCAGCCTGAGGCAGTCCACCTTTAAAGCCCGTCTCCTAGTTCTCTGTGGCTTTGCAGAAAAGCCATTTCACAGTGCAGTTGGCTCCCTCTTCACTCCCAGGGCCACTTCAGGGTTTAAGCTCCTGCTGGACCGAAGGACGGGACGGGATGGAGATGGCTATGTCATGCCATCCACCTTGAAGAACATGTGGGTTAGTTACTGCTGATCTGGCCTGTCATGTTGTGGAATCATCCTCTAAGGAGGGTCGTAGTCACAGAAGATGAAGGTTGGAAGGGACCTCTGGAGGCCATTTAGTCCAGTGGTTTTCAAACCATGGATTGGGCCCCAATATTGGGTTGCAGATCCTCAGGAACTGGGTCATAGTGCCCCCACTGTTGCCACCAAAAGACTGAAATGCGTTGCTTAAAGATGTAGTTGTTTGGGTCATGGGCATAAATGATTTTTTTCAACTGGGTCTTGAGAAAAAAGTTTGAAAACCACTGGTCTAACTGGTGAGTCTTGCCCACATGCTCAGGGTTTATTTGGGATTGGGAAGGAATTTTCCCCCAGGGCAGATTGACAAAGGCTCTGAAGGTTTTTCACCTTCATCTGTAGCATGGAGCAGGCTCACTTGCTAGTGTATTCTCTGTACTTTAAAGTCTTTAAATCATGATTTGACAACTTTAATAACTCAGCCATAGGTTAGGGCTCTATTACAGGAGTGGGTGGGTGCCTTTCTGTGGCCTGTATTGTGCGGGAGGTCGGACTAGATGATTATATTGGTTCCTTTCTACCTTAGAGCCTATGAGATCAGTGGGGAGGGAGGAAGTGACCATTTTGCAGACCCTGTAACAAATGCCTAGCGTGCATACTGCCATGTGGAAGTAGATCTGTTCAACTGAGTGTCAGACATTACACTGCTGACAGTGAAGGGAGACTCTCTCCTTTTGCACAAGTGCGAGAGGCCTGTGTCTTTGGGGTGGAGGACCTAGGTTCTGTCGAGCTGAAGTTCTGAGTGGCCATGGTGTGTAGCACTGTGACAGCTGTAAAGTCGTTCGGTGACCCCAGATTTGTTCTATCTTCTAGGCAAGGTAGAGCATGTCATCGCTGCAGAAACTGAATGGCAGTGAGACATCCCAGTAGCTACAAGTCTTCATCTCCTCCTGATGCATGTGTGGAATGGCTGCAAAAGGCAGAACCTTACTCTGTATGGGCAAATTCTCACAAAGTAGGGAGGCCTGAAAGGAACAAATGCCATCCTCTCAAAATGCATCACAGCCCATGATGGCTGGCTCGCTGCATGGCTAGAAATGGGAGTAGTCTTCCCATTAGAGATTCCAACTACATACCCCCCTGGGTCTAGCCCTGGAAGGGGCTGACATTTCAGACTATAAATTCATGACATATTTAAATCTAGAAGAGCTATTTGTACTCATTGTTATGGGGAGCCATAAAAACCTGTGACACTGGTACACATGGATTCAGAATAACTAAGGCACATTGGTTTGGAGGTGGACGGATATGGAAAATAGTTCATGCGTGTGACAGCTGCACAGATGCACTTCTCTACTGACCAGAGCTTTCTCTCCATTCTGCAGTTCCTTGCCACAGTGGTGTTCATGGTGTGCATTTTTGCCATTTATGAGAAGAAAAATGCAGTCATTGAGGCTGTGCTCATTGGGATCCTAGTGGTAATGATTGGCATGGTATTAGATATAGACTCAGGATATCCAATAAACCCCACCAGGGACCTGCCTCCGAGGATCTTTACGGCAATTGCAGGCTGGGGAATTCAAGTCTTTAGGTAGGTTACCATTTTTCCCTTTACACTGTACAGATCATAGAATCATAGAAGATTAGGGTTGGACGGGACCGCACAAGGTCACCTAATCCAACACCCTGCTCAAAGCAGGACCAACCCCCAACTGAATCAGGAGATATCTGAGCCATTGGCTATTATCTTTAAAATATCATAGATGACTGGAGAGAGCCCAGAGGACTGGAAAAGAGCAAGTATGGTGCCCATCTCCAAAAAGGGAAATAAGGACAACCCAGGGAATTATTGACCAGTCAGTTTAACTTCTGTAGCAGGAAAAATAACGGAGCAAATAATTAAGGAATCCATTGGCAAACATCTAGAAGAGAATAAGGTCTTAAGTGATAGTCAGCATGGATTTGTCAAGAACAAATCTTGTCAAACTGACCTGATAGCTTTCTGTGATGGGGTAACAAGCCTTGTGGATAGAGGGAAAGCAGTAGCTGTGGGTATCTAGACTTTAGTAAGGCTTTTGATACAGTTTCACATCTCCTTCTCATTAACAAAGTAGTAAAGTACTATCTAGATGGAGCTGCTATAAGATGGGTGCCTAACTGGCCACATCCTGCCACCACTGGTGGCACAAGAAAGGGTTGCCAAGGCATACCGGTTGGGTTTTGCTCGTTCAAAGTCATGCTGTAAGGATGTAACAAATGGGGTACAACAGGGATTGGTTCTGGGTTCAGTTCTGTTCAATATTATCATCAATGATTTAGATGGTGGTAGAGTGAGTACATTTATGAAATTTGTGGATGCTGCCAAGCTGGGAGGGGTTGCAAATGCTTTGAAGGGTAGGATCACAATTCAAAATGATTTGGACAAACTGGTGTGAAATGGTTTAAGGTAAATTGAATGAAATTCAATAAAGACAAATGCAAAGTACTCCACTTAGGAAAGAAAAGTCCATTGCATGCATACAAAATGGGCAATGACTGCCTAGGAAGGAGTACTGCAGAAAGTGATCTGGGTGTTGTAGTGGACCACAAGCTACAGTGTAACACTGTTGTGAAAAAAGCAGACACTGTTCTGGGGTGTATAAACAGGAGATTTGTAAATAAGACACAAGAAGTAATTCTTCTGCTCTGCTCCACCCTGATTGGGCCTTATCTGGAGTAGTGTCCAATTCTGGATGCCTCATTTCAGGTCCAAAGAAGAGCAACAAGCATGATTGAAGGCCTGGAGCACTTGACTTATGAGGGAAGATAGAAAGAGCTGGGTTTGCTTAGTTGGGAAAAGAGGAGGCTGAGTGGGGACATAAGTTTGCAAGTGCCTAAATGTTATGAAAAGTAGGGAAAAAGATTATTCTCACTAACTGCTGATGACAGGACAAGAAGCAATGGGGTTAATTACAGCAAGGGAGGTTTAGGTTGAACATGAGCGTAATTAACCACTGGGATAAGTTGCCTAGGCAGGTTGTGGCATCTCCATCACTGGAAGTTTTAAGAGCGGGTCAGATGAGCACCTGTCAGGGATGGTTTAAGATCAGGGTCATCCTTAGGGAAAGGCAGAGGGGCAATCGCCCTGGGCCCCATGGTTCTGTGGGCCGTGCACTGTTCTGCTCTGAGCAGGGCAGTGCGGGACCCACCCTACTGCTGTTCTGTCCTTCACCCCTGCCCCATTGCCTTTGGTGGGAAACTGGAGGCAGCAGGGCAGGGACAGGAGAGAGGAACCTGGCCTCTGCTCTTGGCCAGCTCTCCCCACACCCAAGGCAGAACAGCTGGCCCAGGGGTGGGGTGAGCCAGCCCAGAGGCCAGGGTCTGCTTTTCCGCTGCGCCCCTGGGTTGGCTGTTCCAGACTCGGGGTAGTCAGGGCTGGCCCATAGGTGGGGTGGGAGAGTGGAGCCCAGCCCCTGGGCTGACCTGCTCTACCCCCAGGCTGGCACATCCCACCCTCGGTGACAGAGTGCCCAGCTCAGGGGAAGGGTGGGAGCACGAGGCTGGCCTGCCCTGCTCCCCCCCAGTGCAAGAGGGGTGGGAAGCCTCTACACAGGCCTATTGGCCCCGGGCCCAGTTCCCACCTAAGCACAGCCTTGTTTAAGATGGTATTTAGCCCTGCCATGAATGCTGGGGACCTGACTTGATGACCTCTCATCGTCCCTTCCAGTTTCTGTGGTTCTATAAACCATCCCAGCTGGGGGTTTGACAAGCCTCACCTTAAAAACCGCTAAGGATGGAGATTCTACCACCTCCCTAGGTGACCTATTCCAGAGCTTCACCAGCCTCCTAGTGAAAAAGATATTCCTAATACCCAGCTCCTAGCATCCCCCACTGCAGGGTGAAATCATTGGTCCTTGTTCTGTCATCTGTTACCCCTGAGAACAGTCCAGCGCCGTCCATCCCCATAAGAAATTCCATTCGAGTAGCTGAAGGTTGCCATCAAATCCCCCCTTACTCTTCTCTTCTGAAGACAGAACAAGCCTCGTTCCTTTAGCCTCTCCTCGTAAGTCATGTGCTTCAGCCTCCTAATCGTTTTTGTTGCTCTCCACTGGGGTCTTCAATTTGTCTACATCTTTCCTGCTGTGGGGCCCCATAATTATATACAATAGTCCAAATGAGGCCACCTCAGTGCCTCGAGTCACTCCCCTCAATTTGCTGGCAACGCTCAGTGCAATAGGCTAGTTAACCTGCTTGGCAATAAGGGCTCAAAGGCGTGACCTGAAAACCCTGTGAATGCAAGATAAAATATGGGAACCCTTATTTAACAAGCACTTCAATGGAGAAAGTATACAGGTTGGGTCCTTCCTTCGGTGAGGACACTACGCTTTCGTGTCTCAGTATCCATCCAGCACTCTGTCCAGCTGGCACAGAATCTAGGTCCACTTCTGGCTGCTTTGTCTAATATATTTTAAAACAGCAGCTAATGTTGAGCCATCGAATAATCAAAGCACATTTTGATAACACTGTAGTTTCAAGTCATTCAATGGGCTGTACTTGTAGTGGACATGGCTATAAACAATGTCATTCATTTAGGGTTGGGTACCAAGTCCATTGAAATCCATGAGAATCTTTTCTTTGATGTTTGAATCATGCACTTGAAGTCTTGGAAAGCACTATAAATGTGCAAAATCATATCACAGCTCTCCTCCCTCCACAGTGAATGCATTCTGTGGGGAAAAATAAGTTTTCTAGAGTAGGATTTGACTACGTATCAAAGAACAGCTCTTACAGCTTTGGCTTTCCTAGCCGGGAAACTATGGCAGCACAACAAATGTTCTGATCTGTCTGATTCATTGAAAACCTTTCTTCTCTTTTCTTTTAGGGCTGGAGATCACTGGTGGTGGGTCCCACTTTTAGCTCCGACCCTGGGAAGTCTTCTTGGTGTCTTAATCTACAAAATCCTAATGGGCTTTCCCAATCAGATTGCAGTGGAAGGCAGAGATGAGCAAGGAAAGGACAATTTGCCAACTGATAATGTGTGATGTCCAATTGTCCATGGAAAAGAGCTCAGAAAGAAAGGTAGATGAGCCCTGTAACTTCTTCACTGGACCAACTCTGCTTTAACTGAGCTTCCATTTTCACATCAGTAATTAAATAATGCTTAGTAACTGGCTGTTTATGTCCAAGGGACATCAAGTGAACTGTTATTTACTCGCAGAGCTTATAGGTGTAAGAATGGAAGGTAGCTTTGAAAAAATCTGTGCAAGTCGCACAGACTAGCTGGGATTTGTGGTGGACAGAACAGCACTGAGTGGGACTGGAAGTGACTCTGGTCTAAACACCAATCGAAGTTTAAGTTTCACATCTTTTTTTTTTTCTTTATGGAAATAATATACCAAACCCATCACTTTGGTGGAAGAAATGAAGTCGAGTGGTTGCATACAAGTAATTCTGTATCACCATAGCTACAAAATTCACCAGCACAGAGTGTCATAGGTACAGTGGGGACCAGACTTAGTCCTGTAAACCTGTACAAAGTGATGTTTGGATTTAGCTCTCTTCTGAGTTCAGGACTATAAATCACAATGACAGTTTTCTGATACTCATGTGATCAGGAAATTTCTCTGTGCAATTCACATTTCTCTCTTTTCCTGCCATATCCAGCTGGTTCACATAAGGAGTGTAAAGACAACAGAGGATATTAGGGACAATCCCCTCTAACCAGCCACATCCTAGTGACACTGTAATGCTGACCCTACATAAACAGAGACTCAATTCACAACTTAAGGAGGTGGGAGACCCAAGAATTGCATAAGTTGAAAGTCACCAATATCAACTCCCAAGAGACCTTTCCAAAAGACAGGATTATTGGAGACCACCTGATTACAGTGGTGAAGTCAGGCGGACATAATTGAAATGAGGAGGAAATGAAGTGGTTTGGGACTGCACAAGGGATCATTTCATATGAGGGTTAGCGAATATGTGGAATAAGCGCTAGAGTACAATGTGTGCAGCCTTGATCAGTTGAGTAGGTTTTTATTTGGAGTATAGCATGACGTGGAGGAAATTGGAAATGCACAGGGACTGATCTTGCAGTCCTCACTAGACTGAGGCTCTCTCTTGACTTGAAAGGATGGTTTCATGTGCCTAGAATCAGGGAATATCACTTGCTGCTAGGATGTCTGTCTGCAAACTCTGCAAGAAAACATGGAGCCCCTGATCAACTGTGCATGGCAGGGAGCAAAAGCCCTGCCAGCGTGTATGGAGACAGCATGGGTCAGCACACAGAGTTAAGTGTTTTTTGTCTCCCATACGTGAAGAAGGTGGGGCAGGGGCTGAGACTGAAGGCCCAATGAGAAACTCAGAGGAAAGGCTGGAGACTGTAAGAGTAGCTGCCTGGTTGCCAGAAGGGAGCAGCACTCAGGACAATAGACTAGAGAATCAGATTGTGGCTTTACACCCCAAAGTGAGCAAGGAGCAGTCTGTAACCAGAACTCCTCAAGCATAGAGCCAGGAGATCCTGGGGTCTCCCTCCTCTCTCAGGCACCATTTCTTAGGGGTGGAAAGGGAGAATTTTGCTTGTGCCTCTTACAAGGTGTGGTATGTTCCCCACTCCCAGCTCTGCTCTCCAGTGTGGAGCAGGTTTTCTTTGCCTATTTGCTCTCACTGGCTGGGGCGAGGAAGGCAGAACAGCATGCTCAGCTCCGTGATTGAGAGGAGTCTTACATGACTGCACAGAGGTATGGAGATGGGCTTGCGACCCTTACACCCAGCCCAGCCACAGATACTGAGCTCTCCATAAGCACAGCAGTGATGTTGTGATATTTCCAATGTTTTAGGAAGAGGTGTATTAAGAGTGTGGTGCATGTTTTCATTCTGCTCATACATAAACACTCCCTGATTTAAAAAAAAAGTAATTTCATGCTTACACATAAACGCATCTGCAGTTCACACAACTCAGATATCTGTCAATTTGATTGCTGATCTCAGAAGGCAGGTCTTCTGGTTGTTTATAACCTGTATATAATGTACACATCTTTAAGTAAACCCTAGAAAACCTTCAGAGAAGGATTGTTTTGGAATGGCTGTTTTTTTAAAAATCCTTGCTGGAATTACCCCTTACCATCTATGTTCCCTCTAAGCTGTGCACGTGTGCACACGCACACAGGTGGTGAAGTCCATGCACACAACAAAATGAAGCACGCACGAAGAAATTCAACAATGTTAATGTGTTTTTAATTTCTACTCATAAATGGGAGATGGATTACAATCTGATCACCGGATGCTTGACCACACTCATTAGAGTGTGCACAAATTTGGACACTTGTTATGAAAATTTGCACAAAAGAAATTTTTTGCACATACAGACTGTGAAAAGTTAGAGGGAACGTTGCCACCATCACCATTTGGAAGTAAGAAACTAATGTTGTGAACATCACATATGTACTAACATGTTAAAAAAGCAACAATAACCAACACCTCACAAAAAAGGAGTTCACCATTACAGTCTCCATGTCTCACTCTCATGAGTAAGCTAGGATGAGCTGCACAAATGAGCTGCTTAGAAAGGACAATGGAATATTTCTTGCAATAAAAGAAAAGAAACATAAATTGATACAATCTGCCATAGGAGAGCAAGTGGTTTCGGACTGCAGTTCTCCACTGAAATAATTGGCAGAACTCCTCGTGAGATGCAATCAGCTCTCTCATATGCCTTACAAATTCAGTGGATTTGCAGGTGAGTAGATGAGAGGAGGATCTGGCCCATGAGATTTCAGTAGCAAAAGAATCAGGATTAGAGGAGGACTGGTCAGGAAGTGGGTTAACAATACCTGATGGACTCAAAGCATACAGTCCATCAGTTCTCTGGAGCAACACAAGTTGGGGCTTGTTGAGAGACCAACAACCTACCTGATTTCCCTCAAATGGTAAACTGGTAAGTCTTGCTACCTTCTATTTTCTGCCTGCAGCATCTGAAGTCTAATTTCTTGTTGTTACCCAAAAAGCTGACCCCAGGCACCTCCACAAGGGTCTAATTACACCAGTGGACCAATCAGTTTAGTCTATTTCAGTGGGTATCAGAAGATGGCCTGCCCCTAAGACAGTGTCTCAAACTCAAATCACCATGAGGGCCGCATGAGGACCAGTATGCTAGCCTGAGGGCCACACTACTGAAACCTTTCCATAAACAATATTGCAAATATTGGTAACAATCGTGTCATTGCAGGCTGCAGGAAATAGCTTTAGGGGCCGCATGTGGCCCTGAGGGCTGCGTGTTTGAGACCCTGGCCCTAGCTGATTGGCAAGAGTTTTTACTAGGATTTTTCCTATGATCATAGAAAACTCCTCAGAACAGATTTAATTCTGTTTACCCTTGAGAGGGCATGGATATACCTTTACACTTGAAGGACTGACACAGACAGGAATTTCTTTGAAAACAAAATACTTTTTTATTTATTACCAATCTCTAATGCCAAAGGAGTCCAAAAGCAATGTGCTAGATGCTATAACAGGTGTGGCCAAATTGTGGCTTATGAGCTGCATGCAGCTTTTCAAAGAAGCGCAGCTCGCGGCAGAGCACAGCAGGGAAGGACAGAATGGTCAGAGACAGGAGAAATGTGGCATGGTCGGGGACAGCAGGGAAGCAGGGGCATGGTCTGAGTCAGCAGAGAAATGTGGCATGGTCGGTTGGGGATGGCAGGGAAGTGCGGCATGGTCAGACGGGGGGTATGGGGGGGAGTGCAGCATGGTCAGGGCCAGCAGGGAAGCAGCAGCATATTTGGGGATGGCAGAGAAGCTCGGCATGGTCAGAGATGTGGAGAAAGTGCGACTTGGTTGGAGCTGGCAGAGAAGCGCAGCATGATCAGATGGGGAGGGGGAGAGCGGCATGGTGAGGGAAGCCGTGGCATGTTTAGATTTTCTCATAGGCCCTAATGCAGCCTACTCCTTCGTTAAAATTGTGCTTTACAAGTCCTAAACGTGATGTGGAATAACAAGAAACAAAAATACAAAGGGGAAAAGTTTAAATCTGAATGTAGATTACTTTCAGCTGTTGGCACAATTTACTGCTGTGAAGCATTGTAGTCCACAATGAAATTTGTTAAATCGAAACATTGTGGAGTATTTAGGAATCAGTATCTGAGAGAGCTTTTGTGTACTGCATTGCCAAGTTACTGCCCAGATTTAAAAAAAACTCGCCAATAGCCTGCAGTGTCCTACAGCCAGCGACCAAGGCCGGCCCGTCTGTGAGGCAAAAGACAGAAGTGGCTCCAGGCGACAGTTGCTGTGTTTGGGGCCAAGAAGCAGACGCTGCACTCTTGCTCTGCCCTCCTCGGAGCCAAGAGCTGCAGACTGGCCTGGGGGCTGGTCTCCGCTCTGTCGCCTTGCCTCTGGACCGGCTCTTCCTCCCTAGGGGAGGGCAGGAGAGGGGAGCCCCACCTCTGGGCTGGCCATGCCTGCCTCTCAGCCAGCTGTTCCCCAGTCTGAGGATGGGGTTTTTGTGTTAGGGCTAGCAGGCCCAGCTGGCCCCTAGGCTATGGCAGGGTGCTGGGCTGAGGCTGGAGGAATTTTTACATCTCCACCCCGCTTGACCATGCCGCTCAGGTGCATGCTCAGGACAGTAGCCGTGTGGCGACACACAGGAAGCAAGACGGCAGCTCCAGGGACTGGCAGCCCTTGGCCAGGTAAGGGGGGAACCGACCCTGCAGGGTGGGAAGGAGCCGGGATGGGGAGTCAGCGCTCGGCAGGGAAACGGTGCAGTGGGTAGGTCAGAGGGGAAGGCCCAGTGGGGTGTCAGGGGGGAGCCGGCAGGTAGGGAAGAACTCAGTTTGGGGCCCAGCACCCAGGGGAGATGGTGCCTGCTGGGCTAGCGAAGGGAGCAGTTGGAGGGCATCAGCTTCCCCAGGACATGAAATGAGGGTAGGTATGGGGAGTGTTAGGGTGTTCTCCAAACTGATATAACACTCTTACTTGCTGACAACTCAGGGGGTGTTGGGAAATTCTGGGGAGGTATGGAGGGTGTTGGGGTGTTCACCAAATTGATATAACATTGTTACTAGCTGACAGCTGGGGAGGGTTGGGAGGTTCGGGGGTGTGTGTAAGGGAAATCCCCAGTTGGGAGGAGATGGTGCCTGACTGATGGGCAGGTTTGGGAGAGGGTCGGTGACACGTCCAGGAGCTGGAAGCCAATGGGTGGGTTAGCTTAGGGAGGGGGGTCGGGGTCCCTGGGGAGCTGGCGGCCAGGCCATGGGCAGATAAAGTTTCTATTTGGTGTCCCACTGTGTCTGTGCCCCTTCATTTGTAGGTTGGCATAGAACCTAAGACCCCTGGGTCCCAGTGCAGTGATCTAGCCACTAGACCATGCTACCTTATAAAATTGATGGGGACCTTAGAGGTTGGGGGGAAAAAAAAACACCACATCCCATTCTGGCCACCCCTTGAAGCCCAGGGCAGGACAGTCTGTTCCCAGGGTTTTAGCAAACCAATTTTAATTTTAAACACTTTTTAGACTTCTACACCCATGTCTCATGATGCATCTCCCAGTCATCTCTCCTGAATTTAATTCTCCCCAACGCAGAGCTAGTACAGCAGGCAGAAAGAATCACACAGTACTTGTTACATGTCATCAGCCCTAGTGGCCCAGAATTTGTTTCTCCCTATGGTGGAATGCGGCCGTCTCTGGGGAGGTGAAAGCTATTTCACAACAACGTTTAGTGTGTCTTACTGGGCATAGGCTGGAAATTTAGCTTTATCTGCCAGACCCAACAACAAGGGAATGCCTGAAGAGAAGCAGCAAAGAAATGTTAACTGAGGTGTATTACAAGAGACAATGGGATTGCTTCTGCCCAGAAAGGAGGGAGGGAAAGTGTTTTACCTTTTATTTCCTTGTGGTCACTTGTGACTTGTTTATATTGTGTTTCTCTCATGAATGCCACTGTGACAGACCGCTTCCTGGATCTGGTCCGGTGTGCCACAGTGACCCCCCGATTCCCACTCCTGAATCCTGATTCTCCCCCCTTTGCCAAGTGACTGCTCACTCCAGAGTCAGTCCACTCCAGGTTCTTGCATGCAATCGGTCCCAAGCAATGGGCGTATGTCCTCTGGCTACTCAGAGGATGGTCCCCCGCCAAGCACCCCCAGCCACAGTTATACACCAGGAGCCACTGTCTACGGAGACTGGGAACCACTCCCAACCACCACACACCCAAGTCGGTCCATTTAACAAAGAAATGTATTGTGCCCAGCCTTTTCACTTACACTCTCTAAAGATCACACAGCTTTAGATAAAACAACTACTAATTTATTGATCAGATTATAATTCTAATTGAGAATATGGCCAATTATGGCAGAATAAATGCAGGGAAATGTAAATCTTGGGTAAGTGGATGACAGTGTGACCTGTTCCCATGACTTACACTTCCCTGCATTTATTTCCTCCCATTCTGTAAGTTCCCCCATCTTGAGAGTGCCTGGCGAAGTGGGATTTTTTCCCACAAAAGCAGTGTTCCCAAACTTTTTAAGGCTGGAGACCCCTTTTAAGTCCAGAAAAACTTTGAGGCCCCCCCCCCCCCGGCTGCATGGAAGTGGCATGGCAGCAGTGCTTTGTGCCAAATGTGGCCTGCATGGGCATAATCTCCCCCCACTGCCAGGGAGCCAAACTCCCATAGCCATGGCCCCCTCCCCCAGCCTCTGCCAGGGAGCAGAGTGGCCCCATCCCCTGACCCTGCCAGCAGAGATGTAAATAGAAATTTTGGCCCCTGTGACAAGCAGCCCAAAATGCGCTCTCCGCCAATCCCTTTCCTCCCCATTGCTGGCTCCCCCAGCCTCCACTGCCCACCACCATCCACTCAGAGACATGCACCCCAGCCTCCTCTGCCAGCTCCAAGCCCCTGATTCACTCACTGCAGCCACCACCAATCCCATTCCCGCAGGCACCCACACTAGCCTCTGCCACCCACTCCCATCTGCCCAGAGAGACCCCTCCCAGCCTCCCCCACCAAACCCATTACCTGTATGTAAACCCACACCAGCCTCCCATGCCCATCCCCATCCCCCTGAGCCTTACCAATCCCACCCACTCCGACACCCTTAAAAACTCTCACCCCAGCCTCCCCACTTATCCCATTACTGCAGGAACATGAACCCCAGCCTCTCCACAAACCCCAATCCCCCAGACATCCATCACAGCTTTCCCCAACCACCCCTGTCCCCCCAAAACACCAATTCTAGCCTCCCCCATTGACCCCATTCATCCACTCCAAAAGCTCCCACCCTCCCTATCCCCTAAAATACACACACCTTCCCCCTACCAACTTCATCCCCTTCCCTCTGTACCCCCAGCATCCTCCTGCCCACTCCATTCCCCAAACACTCCCAGCCTCCCCCTCACCGGCTTTCCTGTCTTTCTTCCCTCTATTTACCCCGCCTCCCCTTGCCCCCCATCCTTTAAATACACCCAGCCTCCCTCCACTGCCCTAAACCCCTCCTCTCTACATCCCCAGACTCCCCATTCTCCTTAGGACCCTCCCCCCAGCTCCCCTTCAGTGGCTTCAGGCTCCTCAGCTCTGGAGCTGCAGCCAGGGGCTGGAGCTCATCTGGCCAGGCGCTCTCTCCTGGGGTAGCCGGAGTGGCGTCTGCTGCCCTGGTGTCAGCCTATTCGGCTTCTAGGGTCACCAGGGCCAGCTCTGGAGGCCACCGCCAGGAATAGGCACCCAGGACCCTCATGCCTGTCTGGATCCCCCACCCAGGGCCCCCTTACCTGGCAGCCAGAACCACAGCAGCCACAGCTGTTACCAACTTTGCCCACCAACTCAGGGTATGCTCATTTATTAGGGTTACTTTCTCTTTGGGGAAGATGGTAATTCTATTAGTGTGCTGCTTGTGTCACTTGTGTTTCTATGTGGAGTTCACTTCTCCCTTCTGCAAGCTCTCTCCCAGTGGAGCAACTCTTGCAGGACCTCAATTTCCCAGGCCTGGATTCTTCCAACCCCCAAATCCAAATAACCACCCCAATATACACATTCATCAATTAACAAGGTGCATCTGAGTGCACCAGGTCTCTCAGCACTCTCAGCTGACCCCTTATATGTCCCTGAACTCAGCTGGCTGAGTCACACAGGACTTCTCTGCTGCTACCCTTATGTGCCCCTGTACCGCACTGGACTAGGCTTGATTATGGCTCTGGAGCAGGCTGGGTCACGCACCACTTTTCAGCTGCTACCCTTATATGCCCCTGGAGTCAATCAGGATAATATCCCCATCAATGAGCAAACCTTACAGGGTTGTGGGCATCACAGGGATCTTTGGCTAGGTAATAGAAGAGTTGGTACAAAGCAATATAAAGAAACCAAGACCACAAAGGAGAGGGAATGTCTTAAGAGAGTCTAGAACTGGCTTGATTACAAAAGGCATTTTATTGCTAGGTATCTAAAACTTGCAATAATAATAATAATTACAAAAGGAGAGAAGAATACCCCAAAATACCCAGTTACGGCATTAATAAACATACAGATGTAAGGCAGACTTAGGAGCTGTGCCTAACAGCTGCTTAAGTGGAGCAACTAATCTGCATGGTTCCTGTATTAGCATGGTATTTGCATACTGGGTGCAGGACATAGTGGGTAATAGTATTTGGGGTTAATCTGCTCACAAACCTGTCAATGTCTGTAATTCTACTGAAGGGAAATACAAAATACTGTCTTTTTGTAAATTGCTACGCTTTTTTGTTTCAAATCTGTCTGGATTAGTTAAAGGGTAAAAACTACCCTTTGTTAAAAAGGGGCTTGTAAAAAAGGCAACTGCATATTTCAGCTTGATAAAGGGGTGGGTTTCACATTAGGTTCTTTTAGAGCAAAAATGTTGGTTCCATCTCCATCTCCATCTCCATCTCCATCTCCATCTCCATCTCCATCTCCATCTCCATCTCCATCTCCATCTCCATCATCCTTGTCAAATGATAGTTCTGGCTGGGCTTATCTGAGGCCCCTTTGTTATGTGAAGGACAGCAGGTGTTTGTATGCTACTTGATGTTTAAGAGCTGCTGTGAAGAAGAAAGGCAGGCTCTCTGAGCTGAAATTTCTGATGAGGAGGAGCAGATGGAGAGAGAGCAGACAATGAGAGTGGTGAGTAGGGTGGCACGAGTGACTGGAGAGCGGAGCTGGCAGATGGTGAGAGTGGCCAGGTGGGTGGCATGAGTGAACAGAGGGTGGAGCCAGTGGGCGGAGCCAAAGAACAGTTCTAGAGGATGGAGTCAGTGACCAGTAGATTGCGTCGGCAGATAGCTGGCATGAAAGACACTCCCTACGTACCCTAGGGTTGGTTGGGAGCCTAGTTAGTACTGATTCCACAGATCAGTGCCGGTTTTGCCATTAACTCTTGTATGTTCTGTTATGTAGTGTGGGTTGCTGGGAACTTTGCTCTGTACTAACTAGCTAGATCAGTGCTGATTTCTGTTATTTGGCCTTTTACACTCTGTTTTGCTACTATTAAAAGTTCGGTTTGCGAAACTCAGTCTCGTGCATGCGAGTGGGGAAACCTTACCCCTTTGGGGTGCCCAGGAAACAGTGCAGGATTCCCAGAAATCTGGATGGAGGCTCGAGCTGGTTGGTGGTGCTACATTATTGGGTGACCTCTAGGAATAGAACCTAGCCCTTATCCTGCCAACCTGCCCTGGCAGAAGGGTTACACAAGGAAAGAAAAACACCCAGCTACAATATTACCTAGATTCTACTGTATCGGGCCTAGAGAGAGAGAGTCATCATTAAACAAAAAGGAAGAGAAGTTGTGGGGGAGGTCTCACCGCTCAGTGTAACAGAAAGGTTCCCAGATTGTGCAGATCAGGGTCAGAGGCTGGATGGAAACAAAGCTCCCACAGCAATCAGCAATGAAGAAGAAAAGCCAAATCCCAGTGGAAATGATACAGCTTTAGATCCAAGCATCAGGACTCGGGACTCAATCCAAACTCACACAGGATTCGGATAGGATCTAATCAAGACTTGCACAGGACACACACAGTACTCACTCTTGGCTATGGTAAAGTTTTTTTATAAGGACTTGGTTAAGTGGCCAATCCACATTCCTAGCTGGGTGTAATGGTTCAGAGAAGCTCACAATACAATCACCCAGACTCAGTATTTTGGGCATCAATTATCATGTCTATGACTAGAATGGTCTGATAATTGCTGAGTTTGTTCATTTTGGTGTGAGATCCCCCTTCATGCAATACTTCCCTGCTTCTTTAGTCCCAGGGTTCAGTGCAGTTCTTGCTTTGGAGCTTGGTTCTCCATAGTCAATGCAAATGAAGCTCCATTTACTGTGCTGATGGCTTTTGGATATGGGTAGCTAAGGATGTCTCCCACTTCCTTCTCAGTGTTTTTGGTTTTCAGTTCAAGCAGAGGTTGGGGGATGTGTGTGTGGGGGGGGGGGGGAAGGCACAGGCTGGATACTATGCTCTGATGCCTCAAGAGCACAGAGCTAACACATAACACAGTGGCCGCTCTGGTTCCAGGCAGCTCCAGTCCCGGGCGCCAGGTAAGGGGGCCCTGGGTGGGGGTGATGCGGATGGGCACGCAGGTCCCAGGAGCTGATTCCTGACCAGTGACCCCAGGGTTGTTGCTCCCACCCTGAGCACAGGCAGGAGATTTAGGCAGCTTCTCTCTGGCCATAGGGAGCTGCCGTGGCCATGGCCTCTTCCCCTTGCCCCTGGGGCTGCTGCAACTATGGCCCCATGCCCCTACCCCTGACCCATTCTCCACACCCCCCTGCTGGTTCCCCCTCCCCAAACACCCCTTACGTGACCGCCAGAGCTCCTGCCAGCTGGCTGCCCCCAGGCTGTTCTCCCTCAGCGCCAGAGTTTTAAGAACTCCCTGCCTAGGGGAAGCTCCCTGCTGGCCAGGAATCTGGGTCCCTGTGGCAAGTGGAGACCCCGGTGTTGTCTGGCCCCAGCTCGCAGCTTCTCCGTGGACCCTGTGGGGGAAAAATCTAACTCTGGCCCTCAAGTTCAGAAAGAGGCACACCAGAGCCTCCCCAATGAAGCAGACCCGTTCCCAGCCGAGACTCCAATGAGCAGAGAACGAGGTGTGGTTCAGGATTTATTATTCAGCTGAATAACAAAAGGAACTGCATCAGAGGACAGCAAAGAAGTGCTAGCCCCTCTGAGCAGGCTCCCCCAACAACTCGAGTGCAAGAGAGAGCCCCGAGGGGCAGCATCACAACACTTTTATCCAGTACTGCATGATAATGCTATGATAATGCTTACATGATTGACAATGTTTTAGAGACCCTTATATGGTTACATCAACATTATTAAATACATATTAATGATTAAAGAATGCATATAATTATCCCCGCCTTTGTTTACTGTTGACATCATTTGCATTATCCTGGGCAGCCGCAGTACCTGCAAACTCATTAATTTCTGCCTAGAGATGCTGACCTTACATTCTTGTGAGGCTGTGGTGCCGAGAAGGGTGAGCAGGAGACAGGAGGCAATACTCCCTTTTCAGTTAGAACAAAGACGGACAGTCTAGCTTACATTCCTTGTCCAGATGGTCAGGAGAAAAAGCATGAGAAAGGGGAGATAACACACTTTAACTATCAACTCTAGGCCGCTTGTTAAAGAAACTTAGATACATGACTTGCCAGAGAAATGACCCCACTACCATAGCAACCCACAGCTCCAACGAGGCCTACACTTCAGCACCTTTCTCACTGTCCTACAGAAGAGATTACATATATTTTTTCTTACAACCCCCTGGAGCTGTTCTGTGGACCCCTAGGGGTCCACAGCCCACAGGTTGGGAACCACTGCAGAAAAGCTCATACAATATATAAACTTGTTAGTCTTTAAGTACCACAGGATTCCTTGTTTGTTTGTTTTTCCAAAAGTCCTCCCCCCCAAACACCCTTTGTGGGCAGCCGCGATTCAATTGTCTCTTCTGAGCCACCTCAATTGGCCTATCTTTGCTGCTCCCCTCAGCTACTTGCTTACTACTGGGAGGGAGCTCTGTGTTTCCCTCCCACCAGCCCCCTGAGCCATGCTAAATGTCTGTGCACATACATGATATCATACTAATCATGTAGAATAGGTTAGAAACATTGCATGGTGTAATGGACTACAAGTCATAACAATCACAGTGTTCAAGTGAACAGGAAAATCATGATACATAGATCATAACCCAGTGTCAAAGAAAACAGCTGAACCCAGCTTGAGTGCAACTCAAGAGCTAATTGTTTATTCACACTGCAGCAGGGAGAGCAGATAAAATGCTGGTCTCTGCCCCTGAGATGCATTACAGATACTTTTATAGCTTAACAGCTACATTAATATACATGCATATACATAGGTAGATGTAACAAGCCCTAACATTCTCTAATTGGTACAAACTAATATCAGTTCCCTAAAAGGAATCAGGGTCAAAAGGGAAAACTCTCATATAACAGTCAAGAGAAACAGTGTTACAAGTTAGCACAATCTAGGCAGGTTTAATAAACAATAAGTCAAGGATGTCAGCACAACATGTGGAAAGGGAAAAACAAGGACATGGTAGGCTGGCACAGAGAGGTATTGATTACATTCATTAGGTCTGCAGTTCTTCACCATATCTCTACTAGCACTGTTATTTGTCTTAGAGTGCATTCCTTCTAAATCCTCTCTCTTTCAGGCCTGTTAAACCATTCATGTCTCAACCTGGTCAGTTCTCAGTTAAGGAATTCTTTCACACCAGGGTGCACAGATGTGCATCCTGTGACAGCAGGGTACCGCACAAATGGAAAGACAGAGAGCCCTTGTTCCAAAGAACTTACATGCTAACCAACAAAAGTATAGAGAAAGGAAGTGATGTGTCAAATGTCCCATAGGCGGTGGGAGACAGAGATGGTCTGGAGCCCAGGATGTGCCTTGGGTTTTTAAGATCTCATCTGAACGATTACTGCACAGTAAATTGCTTAGCATTTCACTTGGCTACCTTATAGGGATAGCAAGCCAAGGTGACCCTGCTACAGTTCAGCCCTGCAGGAGTCAAACCTGATGTTTAGATCCCTAAATCCTTCTTTCCTGAAGACAAATTCCAGGGGGGTTGCCGTGGTAGTCTACTGTAGGTCAGCAAAACAAACAAGGAGTCTTGTGGCACATTAGTCTGTAAAAAATGGCACGGAAGTCTTTGCTCGTTTTGCTGTTCTTTGCTCTGTGGCCTTTGGGCAGTCATGTGCATCAGGTAAGTTTTTGAAAGCAGACAGTGATTCCTCTCCTACCAGTTGCCTCAGTTTTGGGATGGTGACTTGAGACACCTAGAGACTGAGAGAGAGAAGAGCTGACTGTGCCCACTTCTGCAATTGCTGATGGTAGTTATCGATTAAAAAAAACAAAATAAAACCCTTTCTGGTGCCCAATATCGGAAGAAAAAAGCTCAACAGGAGTTGTCTTTGGCGAAGCAAAGAAACAGTCTGGAAAAATTTTTTAAGAAAGCACATGAAGCAGAATCATTTACCAGTCAAACAGCTGTTAATTTAATCATGGAGCATGTAAGTGGAAATGTAAACAGTCTGGAAAACGTAGAGGAGGAAAGTGGCAATGAAAAGAGTCAAGAAAGACCAGGTGTCAAATGTGAAATAACTATCAACAAGAATGTCACCAGCAAAAACAATTCAGATGGAAGCAGTGATGCAACTGACTGTGATTCTGCTCAGCAAATACCAAATGATTATCCTGATATTGGTAAGGGGCCTGAAAATAAACAATCCATAGCTGATCTATTGGTGAGAATGGGCCCTGTAATAACCCTTGGGGAGGAAGGAGTTAACACTCTGGTCAGTGAGTCCCAGGACAGCCAATAGGAACGAAGCACAGGTTTTTTGAATTGGAACAGCAGCCTGGCCTGGGCCTGTTTGGATGCAGCAGAGCTCCTGGAAGGATCAGGAGGAGGCCAGGGGGGCCTGAGGAAGAATCCAGCAACATCTTTACCAAAGATAAGTTAAATTTGTTACTGACCAGGCATGGGTAGAACAGGGAATGTTCACTTAGATGCGGTCAGGGTATTTTCTTTGTTTTTGGCTTGTTTCTTGGATTTCTATGTGCTGAGCACATGTAACCCCCCCCCCCACACACACTACCCTGTAACTACCTAAGTTAATTCCCAGAGAAGCAACTCTGTGTTTATTATCTGTTCTTTTTGATTAAAGAGTTTACCTTTTAAGTAAGTTCTGGTTCTGTGTCCTGAAAGGCAAGAGGTTTGTGTGCACATGCCTTAGCCTGCACAGGCAGCTACTAGAGGGAACCCTGTTCCAGTTCCAGCTCATATTGCAGCTGGTGTCCAGTCACTTTCCTGAGACAGGAATAAAGAGGATTGCAAGTACCTCACAGAGAGGAATTCCCAAGTGCGCCTTCCTGGGCCTCAAGAGGTTTTTTGCATTTGGGTGGTGGCAGCGATACCACTCCAAGGCCAGGAATTGGAGGCCTTGGAGACTTTTAAGAGCAGGCTTTAAGGCCAGTGGCTTTTCTGGCCTGTTGCGGGCCCCCACCTTCTGCACTCAGAGTGCCAGAGTGGGGAAAAAGCCTTGACAGGCCCCATGCAAATAATAGATTAGGGGTGCCCAAACTTACGGGACTTGAGACGCACAAGTCAATTATTAAGCCTTCAAGAGCATCACTGAGGCATATAACCACATATTTTTACCTACTCCCAAATTACTAACCTTAAAATTCATTGCACACTTCAATTTTATCATAAAAATAGGGCAAATATTGATCTATTAATGGCAGATTCTAATAATAATTTAAGATTACCATGAAACTAGGGCTATCCAGTAAAAATTTAGCTGTCACTAGATGTAGAACACTACAAGCTTGTGGCAAGTTTATTTTAAAATCCGGGCAGTAACTTATCAATGCAGTAGGTAAAAGCTCTCTCAGATGCTGATCTCTAAGTATTGCACAATGTTTTGAATTTCATTGTGGAATACGATGCTTCACAGCAGTAAATTGTGCCAAAAATTGAAAGTAATCTATGTCCAGTTTTATACTTTTCTCCTTTGTAGTTTCATTTCTTAGTACTCCACATCATGTTTAGGACTTGTAAAACATGATTTTATTTTAACAACGAGTACACTGCATTAGGGCCTATGAGAAAATCTAAGCATGCTATGGCTTCTCTGACTGTGTCACACTTCCCCCCCCACACACCCCTATTGCCGCTTCCCTGCCGTCTCTTACCACGCTGCTGCTTCTCTGCTCTCCCCAACCATGCTGCACTTCTGTCCCCACCCCACCCTGGCCCCGACCATGCCCCGCTGCCCTGCCAATGTTTCTGCCAGTAAATTTGTTCACTAAAATACTCATGGACAGTGAAGACAAAAGGTCTGAGGACTCAGACACAATTAATTTTAAAATAAGAGTAATAGTAAGGGAAGTACTGCTCTCATCTTAATCCTGTGAAGAGATGCACACAGGGACACCTTTTCAATTGTTCAGAATCACAACAGATCAATAAGAATTTAGGGGGACATAAAGTGCAAGATCAGAGCCTGTTTCAGTAAGTGCTTTGGAGTCCATGCACAGAAGATACTATGGAAAAAATCCCATTGAGTTTATTCAGTTTGGGGTCAGGCCCTGTATAAATTCTAAATATCATTATTTGGTTTTTATGATACAAAGTGAAACCTTTAATGGTGAGAGATTCTTCTTCAGAAAGTTTACAACACAATATTCCATCCTCAGCCCTTCACAACAATTACTCTCGTCTAATGGGCTCAGATACCCATAAAGTCATTCATGAAGACTGCACTGAAATATAAATAGATTTGACTATACAAAAAAGAAGAATTAATACATGTTGAATGCTATTTAATCATTAGAAGTATAGTGCTGCTATTGAACTTTGCAGTGAATGTAAATTATCTTGGTAATTGACTTAGTTATATTAATTAAAATTTTATTATAAAATAAATGTACTAGCAGTTCCGTCTGCAAACAGATGACATACTGATGTCTCAGGCACACTTGTTCAATGGACTTAAGGATTTTTTTTTTTTTTCTAAAGCCAGTTTTCAGTAGTGGTGCTCTATCCTAAGTCTAAATCATTTTGCATGCTGAAAATGAACCACGATCCATAATAAGTACTTGTAACATTCTTTAAATTAATAGAGGTTTTTTTTTTTAATAACCTTTTGACAGTAGTCAGTGGTTTGGTTTGGATTTAACATTTGTGTCAATTTTCAGTCATTTCTGATGATTCTTATTTAATTCTCAAAATAGAAATACAAGAGGAAATAATTTTGCATTATATCACAGTATCTGGAAATGCCAGGTGATTTTTTAAGAAAGAAAATTAATTTACAATTGCTTTTCAGGTTTAAATTGCTAATTATCATCACTTATCTGTAGTTCATTCTTGATCAATTTATGTTGCCAGTTTTAAAAATATTACCCAGAAAACAATATCAAAAAAGAAAAGTATTTAAAAAATCATGCACTGATGTAATCAAAGACTGTATCATAATGCACACAGACAAGGAGGGTAAAATTAATATTGTGTGGGTAAACTGTAGAATCTGACAGTTACTTAATTTGAGTGCTTGTCTTTGCACCTAACTGAGGATGTTGCTTTTCCCTGCTGGCTCTCACAATGCTGCCCCTCCCCTGGCTCTGACCACGCTGCTCTTTTCTGCAGATCTCACAATGCTGCTCCTCCGCTGCTGGCTCTTACCATGCCGCCACCTCTCTGCTGTCCCTGATCACTGCAAATTTCTCGCCCCGTCTCCCACCACGGCACCCTTCCCTGCTGCGCTCTTCTGGGAGCTGCAATTTTTCTTTAAAGAGATGCACGTGGCTCATGAGCCGCAGTTTGGCCACATCTGTAATAGATTATAAGTTTCCCATAACAATCCAAGCTGGTAGAAATAGAAAATTTAATGCAGCAAACTATTTTTGAACACTTCCAAATGGGGAAAAGTATAAATGCAATTGGCTTGTGTATCCAAAATCCAAAGACACTGTGTTTTGATTCTATTGCAAATTATTTTCAAAAAAATTATCCGCATTGACTCACAAAGGCTTTAACAAATGGAAAAACATCTCAATTTGCACCTCTGTTTCCAATCACATTCTCTCTCTTTATCTTCGTTTTAGGCTCTTCCTTAGCAAACCTCCTTTCATTGCCCTTTCCAGAGGATGAGTCTTAAAACAACCGTGGAAGTTGCTATGCCAGAGCAGAACATGGTCTCATTCAGGATCCTGGCTGTAGTTCAGTGTTTTCCATCAGGGTGGGAGAAGGCTGGCTGATCTGTCAAGTTATTTTCAGTCACAAGAGTTTGTGATTTCAGACAGTTTTCTTCTTACAGCAGAGGTAAAATAACCCAAAATACATGCCAGAATCTGCTTTCCCTCAGTCCCTTCAGCCAAGTGCATTTATCCCGCTCACCTAGTGTTTTCCAGAGTTACACTCACCAGCATCACAAAACATAAAACTGCGATGCCTAGTATTTGAGGTGATTTTATTATTCATGAAGTCCCGAAATAACCTAGAAAGAACCCATTTGAGGCATGTGTCCCTCCAGGGTGGTGGGAAAGTCTAGCACATGATATGGTTACACTGCTCAACACGTGGTGACCACATGAAACAAAAGATTTTGCATCTGGCAATTAATTTAAAACAACAGACTAGTCCATTCCTGGAAACATTCCTGTGGAAATTAAATCACTAGGGTTCTACAGGCATGACTCTAAACAAAAAAAGACACAGCTCACTCCATGTGAGACCTGAGTGAGGGGAGAAGGAAATTTCTGCCATTTCCTGTGGCTCCCAAACACTGGAGACAGGCATGGGCCAGTTGGTCCCTCTGTGTAATTTACTGTTGTCTCAGCTGTTCTGGCAGCTGGGAATGTCCCCAGTGCACACCCGCCATGTCGACGTGACACAGCAGGAGTTCTTTGTCAGACATGTTTGCTGGCTTTAGAGCCCCTTTGCACAAGTGGAATAGCACAAAAGCGTTGCAGCAAGGCCTGGACTCAGGGCCTTTAGAACAGGTTTACAGACATCTACAGCAAGGCTAGAATTAAGCATCTAATTTTACTGGGAGATTATAAAACCTTTTAGAAGAGAATGCACTGGAAAACAATCCTTGTTCGTCAGGGTTTTTGACCCCAGCTGCCTCTTGGAACTCCATAGGCATGTCCTCTGCTGTGTCCCTTTAAGGGGCCTGCGGTCTTGTTCTGCTTTGCAGGAATCCACCACTCTGCCTCTCGTCACCCCCTGTAAACCCCGTGGGCAGTCCAGGGAGAGCAGTTCTTGTGCTCCCTGGCGGGCAGGGGCTGTGATGTGCCCACCCCATACATGGGTCATACAAGCAGGGCAGAAGAAGGCCTCTTGCTCTCATGCAGATTTCCACCCCTCTAGTGTAAAGTGTAGGCATGCTGGCTATGTCTATGCTTGAGGGCTCAGTTAAGTTGACTTAACAAGGTCAACTTTAAGTCGCCTTAACAAAGTCAACTTAAAAGTTAAGTCAACTTAACGAAGTTGACTTAAAGGCTATGTCTACACTGGAGGGCTCACTTAAGTCAACTTAACAAAGCAAACAGTGTAGACAACCGCTCTCTACAACATGTTAAGTTGACTTTGACTTTAATGCTTAAGTTGACTTTGAGGTCTGGAGTTATTAAGTTGTTATAGAGAACTTTGCAGATGTTTGTAACAGACAGTGTTGTGACACTCATAGCCCTTCCCATGGGAGCAACCTTCCCATGAATTTTTTTCTGGGCTCTCTGCCCAGAAAGATTGTACCAGGGTCTGCCTATGTTTTTGTTTTAACAGGTGTTTAGGCCTGTTTTTGCTCATTGTACGTTATTTTGTGCTTTTGCACTTTCATGCCCTTCAGTGCCAGCTTGGCTGGTCCAAGCCTGTTCAGGGAGGGTGGGCCCGATCCCCTTGCCCCTCTGAATTGTGCCATATGTTAGCACAGCCCCTTTGATTGCTGGACCTTGCCAATGGGGCATTATGAGAAAGGTGCCTCGGAAACTTCCTTGGGGTCATCCGCAGCCATGCAAGGGGTCCCCAGCTGCTGAAGGGATGTAAGCTGTTGCTACTGTATATTTTGCTTTGCTTTGCTTAGGGTGACTTATTCAGTATACTACCCTGGCATTTAATAAATATCAACCTTCTTTTAAGTGCTCCTTGTCTATGTCTGGTGAATCCACAAACGAACCTCCCCTTTTGGGACATATAAGTCTCAATGCTTAGTGCTTTAAGCTCTTGTTTAAGTCAATTTAATAAAAGCCTGATGTGGACATGGCTTTCCTTAAGTCGACTTAAGGGAGGTTAAGTTGACTTAAGGCTCCAGTATAGACATACTCCCTTTTACTAAATGCAAGTTCACATCAGGGCTGCAGGGACACAGTCCTTCTGTGCAATGATTGCTCAGTGGCACCTACTTCTTTAGCATTGACTAAAATGTGGCAGAACTACACTTACATTGAAAGCGAGATGTTTCATGAGTGTGTTTGTGATTGGAATCAAATGAGGCAGAAACAGACTATAACTCCAAAGATAAGAAAACAAACAAGGAGTCCTGTGGCACTTAAAGACTAACAAATTTATTTTTGCAATAAAGTATGTTAGTCTCTAAGTGCCACAGGATGCCTTGTTTGGTTTGCTGAACTAGACTGACATGGCTGTTCCTTTGGCCTAAGAGGGTAGGGTGACTGACTTCTCATTTTGGTCCCCTCTGTTTAGTTTTCTCCCTGGTTTGATTTCTCCTCTACTAAGTTTTATATCGTGTGTGAGTCATCTGCTTCTCCTTTAAATCCCTCTGATCTCTATAGACCCGCGGTTCTCAACCTTTTGCTGGTTGTGACACACTTGGTCATGATATGCCACCCTACAGGACACACCAGCCCATTCCCCCCAGACCAAATCCAGCCATCTACGACACACATACCGCTGTGTGACAACACAGTAAGGTGTCCTGACGCAGTGGTTGAGAACTGCTGGTACAGACAACCTCTAATGGACTCATTCTTCCTGACGCCAACATGATATTAGGGCACACCTGCTGCAGGAGATGAGCCAGACCCCACTCCCCCAAGACTCAGAACACATGGGTGACAAAAGCTCTCAGTGTCTTTTGGAAGAGAGATGCCACCTGGCGCTATTCCCCTGCATTTCGCAAGAGAGGGTGTGTTTCTATCCCAGTTGGACAGCTTTTGAAACTGAGTCACAGTCACAGTTACTAGCCACGGTGTCCCAGCCCAATATCAGCTCTGCCTCCCACAGTCTCAACACCACTTGCTCTCTCGCTTGGAGGGTAGAGAAAATAACATCTTGCCCAGTATATAACATGGATCAATTTGCACCCTTGTCCGCTTCTCCCATACCTTTTCTTTACCATACTTTTAAATGCTTCTAAGTTCTTGTGCGTAGCATTTCCCAGTATAAATTCAAGTTAGCAATTGTAAAGAAAAGATAGCAATTTTGCATGTGTCAATTTCCATTTAAAAACATACACGGACACTCTAGAGTCTGGGGGCCTCAAAGTGTCTCCAGCTCTTTCAGCGTCTCTTGAAGGGCAGAGTTCAGGAGCTGTCCTGGGCAGTCCCCAGCTAAAACTCACCCTGAACATCTTCTGACTTTTCCAGGACCCCTGATTACCCTGCTAGGCAGCATTCTGTGATTTGAGAGTTCCCATGTCTCCTCACACTTCAGAGCCTGTCAGTATCTTACACTATATGTCTTTGCAGACTGGCCATTTTATTTTTCAGTTACCCAAACCCAGACAGTAACAGTATTTAATTGCACCTGACAACAGAAGTTTTACCACCCAGCAGATTTTTACCTGTGGGAACCACAGAGTTTGTAACAAATAAAATTGAAAAACAACCAAAAAAAGTCATTTGTAAGTATCCATAAAAGTCTGGGGTCCCATTAAGGTAATGAATGAAACACTTTCCCTTTCCCAGGCAGATCTTGTAAGGGAACTGAATATATGGCTTAAACTGTGACTGCTTCCTTACCATTCGATTAGTGACCTGTAATTCAAAAATACTTGACCAAGTTTCTTCAAGATTTTTAGAAAATTTATTCTTGATGTTTAGAAAGCAGTTAGATTTCAGGACAAACCATCTTTCTTAGTCTGCCTTGTAGAGGGAGCTAAAAACAGGGATTTTACAGCAATAGGAGTTAAAGCTTACTAGAATTGCATCTCCTCAGATAAGCTGGTAAACAGTGCCACTTAGTGGCCTCTGCCTTGCCTCCTCACACGGCATACCTGTCCCCCCATCCTCTGTACACAGTACAAGCAAAAGCAATGCCAAATATCACACTAATCATTATTTCATTAAAGTTTATTAATAATATCAATTTGTAAGCCTTATCTATCAACAAATTTTCTCACCAGCCCCCAACTGAGAAAAGAATTACAATGTGGCCCCTCATCCAAAACGGTTGGATGCCCCTCTTCTAACGGGTGACTCATAGAAGGTTCTTCAATCTGCTTGGCAGTGGCAGTCAATAGAAGGAAGTTTACCTTCAGTTCAGAGTTGTCAGTCAGCATTTTACCCAGTGCTTTCAAGGGCAGCAACAGCTTTAATCTGAAGTGGGATATTCCATATTCATGGATCCTGCATGGACATATGCATTAGATGCAGGGGAAAAAGATAAGAACAACTGAGCCTGGACCTCCTGATCTCATGGGTTTTGTTTGCTGGGTGACGGTTACATTCTTTCTGGGGTGTTTTAACCCCTGAAGTTCAAGATGTAAAATTTCTATTAGGTCATCTAGTTCACCGCCTCGGGCCAATGCAGGACAGCCCTGCAAATGGGACCTGCAAACTGCTGGCCCTGCGGATTGCACCTGGAAGTGGAGAATTAAGCAGAAGTTTTTCTTTCCTATGCGTCACCACCAGGCATATAGTTTCTTCAGGCTAAATTATGCCCTGAGTGACAGCTGTGAAATCCCACTGTCCTCACATTAGAATCCCTGTAACACCCGTTGAAACTCAGCTCTTTGGTGAGTTTGCACAGAGGCTGGAGATAAGAGCTGCCCATGAGACACAGAAAGGAAGAGAATTTGTGAAATGGGACCCAGGGCATTTACCCACATAAGCTTCCCCAGACAGTATGTGCAAGGGCTTTAAAAGGAGCATGCCTAATTTTAAGGATATATAACCAACTTCCCTGCAGTAAAAAGTTTTCTCTAACTCAGAGCTGAAAGGCTTATTGTGGCTTTTGGGCCATTTTATGCAGAACATGCCTGTGGCTTTTATGAACCCTTCAGAGGAAGAAGGCAACCTAAAAGAACCAGATACTTTTCATTGATCCCTGTAGTGGGGTGGTTTACCTGCTGTGGAGTTGCAGGGGTTAAAAGCCCCAGAGAAGGTAATAGCCAATGGGAGCAGAGGGTTGCAAGGCCAATCAGGACCCAGGAGCCAGTATAAAGACAGGGCTGCAGCTCCTGCTCTGGGCAGTTTGCCCCAGATCTGTAAAGAGACAGTTTGTGCTGCGGGTGGGGCTGTGGGAGACAGGATCTTGGATGACTCCTATGGGTACTGCCATGGTTTGGTGAGACCCCAGCCTTGTTACAAGGGCTGCAGGTACCTGGGGAGGTGTGGATATGGCCATGGGGACCCAGTGAGGTGTAGGAACAGAGGTGAAGGGGTAATGCGCGATGGAGTGGGTAGGGTCCCTGAGCTGGGTCCTGGAGAAATGGGTGGGCCTGGATCCAACCTGTCTCCCTAGGCTGCCAGTGGGCAGCAACACTGCTAGTGAATGATGCCTGGACAGTGGTGGCCACTGAAACAAGTGGGCTGGCTCGGACTGGACTATACCCTGGAAGTGGGGGACTGAAGGGACTTCAAGGGACTACAAAGGTCACGAGGAGACTGAGCACTGACCCCCAGTTGGTAGACTACTTGAATAATTCCCTGCACCATCACTAGGAGGTTCCCATCTGGAGGGTCACGTGCTGCTGAGGGTCTACAATCCCATAACATGAATAAGGAATCTTTAGGATCCATGTATCCTTTTCTGTCTGAAAGACGGCCACAGAAAATGTCTAACAGTACAAATGCTTGAGGAACCAACTAGGGGCCTTGCACCTCTTGACCTGCTGCTCACAAACAGGGAAGAATTGATCAGGGACGTAGAGGTAAATGGCAAGCTAGGCAGAAGTGACCATGACATGGTTGAGTTTGGGATGCTCATTAAAGGAAGGAAGGAAAGAAGCAAAACAAAAACCCTGGACTTCAAAAGAGCAGATTTTGGCTCCCTCAGGGAACTGATGGGCAGGATCCCTTGGGAAGCTAATCTGAAGGGAAAAGGAGTCCAAGAAAGTTGGTTATATTTTAAAGAAACCCTGCTAAGGGCACAGGAAGTTGCCATTCCAGTTAGAAGAAAGAATAAATATGTGAGGCAGACAGAATGGCTTAGCAGAGAACTCTGCTCTGAGCTTAAACATAAAAAGGACGCTTACAGGAAGTGGAAGCTTGGTCAGATGACCAAGGAGGCATATAAAGATTTTGCTCGGGACTGCAGGGATAAAATCAGCAAGGGATGTAAAGGATAACAAGAAGGGGTTCTACAAGTATGTTAATAACAAGAAGAGGATCAGGGATGGTGTAGGTCCCTTGCTGAATAGGGCAGGCATCCTCATGACAGAGGATGAAGAAAAAGCTGAAGTGCTCAATGCATTTTTTTGCTTCAGTTTTCACAGGTAGGGTCAGCTCCCAGCCCACTACCATAGGTATGGCAGATGGGAGAGAAGAAGAGAGGCCCTTGGTGATGGAAGGTCAGGTTAGGGACTGCTTAAAGAAGCTGGATGTGCACAAGTCCATGGGGCTGGACAAACTGCATCCGAGGGTGCTGAGGAAATTGGCCGATGAGATAGCCGCACCGCTGGCTGTTATCTTTCAAAACTCATGGAGAATGGGGGAGGTGCCAGAGGATTGGAAAAAAAGCAAATGTAGTGCCTATTTTCAAGAAAGGGAAAAAGGAGGATCCAGGGAACTACAGACCAGTCAGCCTCACCTCAATCCCTGGAAAAATTATGGAGCAGATTCTCAAAGAATCCATCCTCAAACGCTTAGAGGAAAATAAAGTGATCAGGAACAGTCAGCATGGATTTACCAAGGGTAAATCATGCCTGACCAATCTCTTTTCCTTCTATGATCAGATGACTGGATTTGTGGATGCGGGAAGAGCCGTTGATGTGATATACCTTGACTTTAGCAAGGCTTTTGATACAGTTTCTCACAGCATTCTCATTGGCAATTAAGGAAGTATGGGTTGGATAGGTGGACTGTAAGGTGGATAGAGAACTGGCTAGATCAACGGTTTCAGCGTGTAGGAATCAATGGTTCCATGTCTAGCTGGCAACCGGTCACGAGTGTTGTGCCCCAGGGGTCGGTCCTGGGGCCGGTTCTGTTCAACATTTTCATCAATGATCTTGATGATGGAATAGACTGCACTCTCAGTAAGTTTGCGGATGACAACAAGCTGGGGGGACCAGTAGACACGTTGGAGGGCAAGGACAGGATTCAGGGAGACCTAGATAAATTGGAACAGTGGGCCAATAAAAATCTTATGAGCTTCAATAAGGATAAGTGTAAAATCCTGCATGTGGGACGGAAAAACCCCATGTACTGCTACAGGCTGGGGAACATTCAGCTAAGTAGCAGCAGTGTAGAAAAGGACCTGGGGGTCATGGTGGATGGGAAGCTAGATATGAATCAGCAGTGTGCTCTTGCTGCCAAAAAGGCCAATGGCATACTGGGCTGCATCAAAAGAAGTATTACCAGCAGATCAAGGGATGTGATCCTTCCCCTCTATTCTGCACTGGTGAGGCCACATCTAGAATACTGTGTTCAGTTTTGGGCTCCCCACTACAAAAAGGACAGGGACATGCTAGAGAGAGTTCAGAGGAGGGCAACCAAAATGATTAAAGGGCTGGAGCACAAGCCCTATGAGGAAAGACTGGAAGCATTAGGCTTATTTAGTCTTCAGAAGAGAAGATTGAGGGGGGATTTGATAGCAACCTTCAACTACTT
>ML682046.1:5438452-5624094 GCA_007922195.1 Podocnemis expansa
GGGTGGATTCAGCGCTGTGCAGCGCTGACCCCCGCCAGTGCCTGCTGGCCAGGGGACACCCCTCAGCACCCTGGCCAAGGTGCTGAGTGTTCCCTGGCCAGGGTGCTGAGGCGGCAGCCCTTTAAATGTTGTTTCGGAACCTATTGTTCCGAAACAACATGTTCACATGTGTTGTTTCGAAACAAGGTTGTTTCGTCCCCAAATGGGGTTTAACTTGTTTCGAAACAACACAGTTGTTTCGAAGCAAGGGCTTCCCCTTGTTTCAAAACAACTGTGCGTCGTGTGAACATGGTTTTTTTTGTTTCGAAACAACGAGGTTGTTTCGAAACAAAAGTGCCGTGTGAACACAGCCTCAGTGACTTAGACCTCTGGCTAGGCCACTCCTGTTTTCCAACTCCAGAATGGTGGAAAACCATTTCTCACAGTTCAGACCATCTTGCCTTGCTGGTGCCACTTCCCAACGGACTGGTTGGGGAATCCAGGCTGGCCTGGTGCTCTGGGTTCCAGCTTAAGTCCACCCCCTCCAACATAGCAGGCAAGCTCTGCTGCAACCCATACATTGCTGCACTTTCCTGGGCTCTTCTGGTTTTTGCCAATTTCCAAAGGGGCAGCCATGTTACTCTAGTCCATCAAAAGAGACAAGGAGTCATGTGGCAGTTAAAGACTAACATTTATTTTTTGTGTGAGCTTTTGTGGGAGAAAATCCCACTTTGCCAGATGCTTTGAAGATGGGGAAACGTCCCCTATCTTCGAAGCATCTGATGAAGTGGGATTTTCTCCCATGAAAGCTCATGTGCAAAATAAATCTGTTAGTCTTTAAGTGTCACATGACTCTTCATTTTTTTTTCCTTCTGGTTCTCCCTTCCTTCTCTGGGTCTGCCTCTTGTCTAGCGATGTGTCTCTGTTCTGAACCCTGTGCCCTGGGTCTACCCTTGCTCTCTCCAGCCGTTTGACACGCTTAGCTTGCGTCACCTGCAGCGCAGCTGGTGTTTGCTGTCTCAGCTCTGGGCCGCAGCAACCCCTGCAGCGCAGGTAGTTCACCATCAGTGCGGCCGTTTTGTGCTGCTCCAGCTCCCCAGCTCTGCCTTCTGGGCTAGTGCTTGAGCTGCTTTGACTCTCCCCTTAACTCTGCCCTACCCGGCTCAGGCAGTTCTAGCTCACACAGAGGATGGGGTCCTGAGCTCCTGACTCCTTTATTGGCCTGCCTGCCCCGTCAATCAGGTCGACCTGGATCATTGGCCTGCTCCCATTGGCTCTAGGGACTGTCGGTCAGAGGATCCTAATTTCTCCTTGGCTCATCCCCTACCTTTACGTACAGGAGGGTGCCAACCAATAAACCCAGACTGAGTAAGGGGCATATCTGCCGGCCCCTTTGTGAAGTGTAATAGGATTTTGGTTGGCTCTCTCCCCCTGGGACAGCAGGGAGCTGAGCGGAGCCAGAGCAGAGCTGGTGCTAGGGCAGCACAGCACTGAGCAGCCTGCTGATGATGTGCCAGAGCAGAGCTACCGTGGGGAGCTGTGGATGCTGGCTGTGCCACAGGAAACACCAGAGCCAAGCACAGTGAACCAGGGTGAGGCCCTGGACAGAGGGTACAGCACAGGGAGACGGCACCAGATGAGAAGCCTTGCAGCCCTGAGACCATGAGATTAAAGATTTCTAAAATCCCACGACCAGAAATAGATCACAAAGGGATTGTGAAATTGATGGGGCTTGTGGGCAGGGTATTGTTCTCAGGGAATGGTACCACGTCTGCACAGCACCTAGGCTCCTAAAATCACAGGGCAGGGGGAGAGAGAACACCGATGGGTCAGGGTGGACCCCGAAAGTCACGCCTGTGCCGTGCACTGACGCTACATCTGAAATGTTGGGCGCATCATCCCCAGTGACAGCGTGTGACACAGCAGAGAGGTAACAGAGTCTCTTTATGCTGCGTGCGTGTGATCGTTCTGGGCGCCGTGGTGCCAGAAAGTGCGGCAAAGGGCAAGACAAGGAATCAAGGGTCTGGAGAACTGGGCTTGGGAGAAAAAAGTCAAAAAGGTGTAAATGTGTTGAATTCAAATGGTGACTAGGAGTGGTGCTTTACATTGGTCTGCAGGTATTTGGAGGATGAACATATCGAACCATTATTTAAGAGGTACATGCATAATACTAGAAGCAATGGGAGGAGAAAATTAAGGAAGGATTCAATAAGAAAGGGAAAATATCTTGATGGTGAGGTTGATTAAGCTGACAGAGGGTGGAAGCCTCGTCACCTGCATCTTTGAATTAACAATAAATGGTACCAGGTTAGAAAGGAACCGTGCTGCACTGATGAGGAAGTGGGGATTGGATAATAGGTTCCTCCATCCCGTATTGCTGAGAGGCTATGATTCTTATGGCTATTCTTTACATCGTTGTCTTTGTTGCCCATCATAACCATGAATTTGTTTTATACCTTGTAAGTGCTAAGGTCATTTAAATTGGGAAGTCGCCCTGGGTCAATTACCTATTAGCCAAAAGATGTTATCCTAAGAAAAATACCTCTCATATGAGAGGACATAAGGGAATGTTTTCACGTGAGTCAGGACCCCTTGGTATGGACAGTTTGGAGTTGCACCGACAGGTGGGAGACTGGAGCACACAGAGAGATCTGACTGTGCAGCTGTGGATGGGACATGGAGGAGATGAAGACAAGAGGTTGGTTCTGACCAGTCCTTATTGACTCAAAGGGAAAAGCCCCCAACTACTGAGTTACTCAAATATTCTCCTGTAGTACCATCCTCTTAATTGAATTGTTAGCAGCAAACCTCAAACCACCTGGTTATTCACAAATGTCACTCAGAGCTGCAAAGTGACAGCGGGGATCTCTGACCCTCCTGCATTAAAAGCACGGACCACAAAGAAACATCCTCCCAAGCTGGCTTCTGCACAGAGCCGGTGATGTGGTGCTGAGCAGTTCTAACCCCACCCATTAAAGGGCAGTGGCACCCACACACGTGCCAGATCACTGTACAGTACTACAAAACACTGATACTATCTGCTGTTTATTGGCTTGTGCCTTGTGTCCTAGAGTATGAAGAATTAGTGCATTTCTAGGAACATAACTAGGGTGTTTACAGTTCCAGCTCCGTGGGGACAGACTCTACCCTGAGGTTCAGGGTTTGTTTTGCTTCGTGGCAGAAATGCAACTTCTGAGTCATGTTCATTAACCTGGTAATTGCCCTGATATTTTACAGTGCAAAGGAAAAAAAATCCCACTTTCAGACTAGTTGCTTCATAGGGTTGTTTCTGTTTAACTGAATGATCTGAGAGAATGACGGGACAGTGGTAAGTTTCAAAGGGTAACTTACTTCTCTGCAATTAAATCTGCTCTTGCAACAGGGAGGCCATCCGCTGCAAGTCGAAGTCAAAAAGCAAAATGCTGGCAAAAATTAAGAAAGCGCTGACGATCAAGAACAGAACGGTCAGGGAAGGTCTGGCTGAGGCTTTGGGGACATTTCTGCTGATGGTAAGGGGACTTTGTGCAAGTGCGTCTCTGTGCGCCTGACTGATGTGAATGTTTCTCTGGTGAAGTGCAGGTTCTCCATGTGTATTCCCTCCAGCTCTGGTGGATTGTTAATGGTTAACTTCACGCTGTGGTTATCATGCCTGGCAGCTTTGTATGAGCCTTAAGAGTCTCTCAAAACACATGAAGAGGAAAGAGGCAAGACAGAAAGTAGTAGAGGCAAGATCAGGCTAGAAAGGAGCCAGCTTGGGATGAAGTGACACTTCTGATTTTCTAATTTTTGTCTATGAAAGAACCAGAAAAATATTGTGACACCAAGAAGCAGGTAACCATTAGCAACCAGCTGGGTTTGTCAAAGTGGTGCCTGTGTTGATTCTCCTTTACGTGCGATGTGGGTTGGTATGGTAGTATTATACCCATTATACAGCTGGGGAAATTGGCACAGAAGTGAAGCCTCTTGTTGTAGAGGAGGGTGAGTCAATGTCAGGATCTAGGTACAGAGCTAGGGTGCTGACCTCTGACTTTCTAATTCTGACTCCGACAATAGTCATTTCTTAAAAACAAACATGGGCTATGTCCACACATACATCAAAATAAAGTCCTTATTTTGCAATAAGTTAATTTGAATTAAGGGAAAGCCTGCTATCGAAACAGCTGTTATTTTGAAACGGTTATTTCGAAATAATGCTGTTTGGACGTGTTGTTTCAAAATAATGGTGTTGTTTCAAAACAACATGTCCAAACGGTGTTATTTCGAAATAACCATTTTGAAATAACAGCTGTTTCGAAATGAATGGGGTTTAAGCTGTTTCGAAATGACGGTTCTTATTTCGAAATGACGGAGCCTGTCATTTCGAAATAAGAAAATGTAGTGTGGACCCAATTTTTTTATTTTGAAATAACCAGTGTTATTTCAAAATAAAAGAGACATGTGGACATACCCAAGGAGTTCTGTGGCACTTTTATTTAATGCATGAGCTTCTGTGGGAGAAATCCCACTTCCTCAGATGCATGAAATTAAAACTAACCTTCTGCAGTGAGTGAGCCACTCACAGCCCCTGTTCAGACCCAATCTGATGGTGTTAAGTTTGCATATGAATTCCCGTTCTGCACTTTCACACTGAAGTTTTGTTACCATGCTTCAGCAAAAAAAAGTTACCATACTTAAGCAAAAAACCTTCAAAAGCAGATTTCAGCGTAAATCTTCAGAGCTGGCTAACTCACTACAAAAGATAATTTCCCCTCTTTAAATACATTCACCTTCTCATCTATTGTTAAAGGCCCACATTCATGCTGTTTGACTTGAAACAACATGTTTGTTTTGTTGAACCACAACGAGCCGGGCTTCCATTCTGGAACTGTTTGAATTGACCGTGTGATTCGTGCTTCTCTGCAGGTCCATATATGTCTAGTATACTGCAGTTTTCACTTCATGCATTGGACAAAGTGGGATTCTCTCCCATGAAAGCTCATTTGATAAATAAACTTGTTGGTCTTGAAAAGTGCCACAGGACTCCTTTGTTTTGCTGAAGTATACTAACATGGCTACCTCTCTGGAACTTGTCATGTCTTCAAATCTCTTCTTTAAACTTGAAACAATATTTACCGATGTCCCAGGCACATTTGGGGTTAATAAATGTTTGTAAGCCGCACCCTGAAGATGGAACATGTTACCCGATAATTTTAATTATTATAATTAAAGCAAACTGGGAATTCGCCTTTGATTGAATTCTCCTAGCAAATGTTGATGTCCAAATCACCCAAAATCTTCTCCACTTGTGGCTGATGCGATCTGCGTATTTTGATATCCCTTCACATGGAGAATGACTAATCATCAAAGCAGGTTCATACCTTTAATCTGAGACCTGTCTTCCAGCTACTGAGCTCTCCTAAATAGTGATGATATGTCTTTTAATGTGTATATTTAATAGTGTTTTACCTTTTGATGGCCTGAGTTTCTCAGGCACGCAATTGCTAATGCCTACAGAAGTACAGATACTGTTATTTTCTGTTTTGTGATAGCCCCAAAAGGCCCCTTTCTGGCTCAGGTCTTCATTGTGGTGGGTGTTGGATGGACATTGCTCTGAAGAACTCTAGCAACTCTTCATGAAGATTTGATGTGCATGCATTTAATACTGTGAACTGTCTCTTTCCTATGTTTATACAGCACAGAGCACACTGCCATATTGGCCTCTAGTGGAGGGGTGGCAACAAAAAACCCTCAAACCAATAGCTGCACAAGACCCTTTATGCATTTTCCTGGCTGTTTGTTTGCACTGGTAGTGATTGCATGTGCAAAGCCATGCCACTGTATGCCTAAGTCATAAAACCCAGCTCTGTACCTCTGCAGCAGGTGCTCAGCAAAGAGCTTTCTGCTTTTATAGATTCTATTTTAGCTTTCAAAATAAGATAAAGAAACCTTGGCGTGAAAAGAGCAGTGCTGTGGCCCAATGCCTTGCGGTCTGGGGCAGCCCAGCAGAGCTGACGCTAGTTAATCTGACTCAGTTTGATCCCGAAGGTCAAATACAAAATGATGATATTGGGAGTGGTGTCTGCTGCTGCCGTAGGTGAAATTTTGAGATTTCCATTTACTCTGGAAAGCAAGGAAGGCTCCTTCTCAGCAGTTTGTCTAACGGGAGAAGTGTGAGGAGCCTGCTGACAATTCAGCCATCTGCTCAGCCCGTGACCTGCCTGACCTGGAATCTTCCTCTGCTCAGACCCTTAAAGAATGGGCCACACTGCTGGCCTCTAGTGGGCCAGTGCTGTGGATGGGTCCAGGAGGTGCATCAAAATCTGTGATGAATACGCAGTGACGTAGTGGCACATTCCTTACCTGGATGCCTGATGCGGGGCATAACTGTCATGTGGCACCCCTTTCTGGCCTACTGTGGCACTGCAGACACTTCCTGCCTCAGTTTCCCTTCCCCTCAGGGCCCCTTAAAAGCCCCACACAATCTGAAAGGCTATAAGACAGAATTCCAGTGCTAGGATAAACGTGACAGGAAGCCTCTGTTGGCATCGCTCTCCTCCTTGGGATCTATGTTTCTTCAGGAGCTTCTCTTCCCTAGGAGAGTTTCTCCCTCTGAAAGCACCTCGACTTAGTCCCCTTGGCCTCAATTAACACCCTATCAAGGCTTGTTTCCTTTCAATAATCTTGTGACTAGCAACCGGAGCCCAGACGCCTTTTAAAGAGGCTGGTAGTCCAATGACAGTGTCCTTAAAATGTGCTCTCCTCGCACAAAAGAGTCACCAGCTGAGTCAGGAGAGAGAACATTTCTGCTTGCCTGCAAATAGCTGGGCAATAATCAGATGTGGTTGGAAGGGAAATGCCCAGTGAAAACGTGGGAGGGTTTTAGAGATCTTTGGGGAGCTGTTTTACTGTTTGTTGATGTGTGGCAGTGACTCTTTACATGGGCACTTCCAGACCAGCAGATCCACTGAGGGCCCTCCTGTGCTTCCCTGTGGGATAGCCCTAACCTGTTAGGGAAGAGAAGGGAGTTCTTGGAGATAACTCACAGTATGTCCAGAATAAACAAAAGTCATACTTTTCTGGGAGCTTGCTCTTCTGATGAACAGAAATGTATTTGTCTGGCCAACTGGCTCTGAAGGAAATGTGTCCTGGTCATTTCTTTTGAGCACAGGCCTAATAAAAACTCAGTGAGATGGTGGGAAAACTCACTGACTTTAAGGGCTTTGGATCAGGGCCTAACAGCAAAGGGCCTTGGTAGCTTTTGAGAGCAAGAAAACAGCAGGGGAGAAAGAAAGAGAAATTTATGAAAACAATATATTCGTCACAGATCTGGGATTAAAGTTTATACCTGTGCAGTCCTTTGCACAAATTCTTCAAAGCAATGAGCGTGTCCAGTCAACAGCAGAAGCAGTGGAAAGAAACCTTTTGCTGAGCACACAGAAAGTAAATGTACAGAGACACTGAGATTGATAGCAGTAGATTAAACGGGGTATGTTGCAAATCTGTTCCAGATCCTGTCCTGAGTCTGTGTAAAATGCATGTGTGGCTTGGACTTTGGGATAACTACAGCTTTCCAAATGCAACAGTGGGGTGATGGACAAACAGATCTATACAACAAACCCTTGGACCATGAGAACATAGAAAATTCCTCTGGGTTTGGGATTGTTTGTTTATTTAAAATGGCTGATCTCTGGCTTTTTTCTGTTCTCCCTCCCCCACCACAATACTACTATTCAGATTTTAAACCAGATTCAGACCTTTTTCTGTGTTTGTTTCCTTGACTTCCCACTGATGTAGCTTTGGAGAAGAAAGCGCTGTTAATGGGTTGGAAAGGGCTATAACAAGGATTTCTGGAGGGTGGGGACCTCTCAGCTGTCCTGCCTGCCAGCAGTCATAGCAAACTGTGTGATATGTGACTCTTTTTCTGCCTCAGTTCTTTGGCTTAGGTGGTGTTGCTCAGGTGATATTAGGAAAAGGAGAATATGGGATGTACCTGAGCATCAACTTGTCATTTGGAATTGGTGTCACTATGGGGATCCATGCAGCCGGTGGCATCTCTGGTGAGTAGGACAGCAGTGAAACGTGTTAGTACCGTGGATTATGGTGTACTCCATCCTGTAGCAGCCAGCTGTCCAGCCAATGAGCAATGGCAGATTCCCTTGGGGATACTGGATGCATCCTAGTCGGGGGCAGGCAGGAAGCTCATCGGAGTCTGTTTAAAGGGCCAGAGGTGCAGCTGAATGGTTGGGTCACCACCTTTATTCCAGAAGGGCCCTGCCCCGCGAAGCATTGATCAACCTCAGCTCTGGGGTACTCGATAGGAGATGGTCAGAACCTCCTGGCCAAACCAACTGGTGCTTTGCCATCCAGGCAGTGCAGGCTAAAGCGCAGTGAGTGAATGGCTGAGGGGAGAGCCTTGGAACATGGCTGGGTGCGGAGAATCTGGAACGTGGAAGTGTGGAGCGGAGGAGGATCCATTCCTCTAGTGACAATATGCAGCTGCGAGCCTCCGTTCCAGAAGATGCACCTGTCTATGCATCCCCTTGGCTCTCCTGCCTCTGCCCAGAGCTCAGGGATCTGCCTGATCTAGATCCCATGTATTCATACCATAGTGGTGATGGAGGTTGTATGGTGAACCACCTGCTCAACAAGAGCATGGGGGGAAACCACAGTTTTCCTTCCACAGAGCAGAGCCACCTCTCCCACAGTGACTGGAAACCACAGAACATGGTCAGTTTAAAATACTTCTAGGTGTTTAATGTGGTGCCGGCCCCGGGAGGCAGTCTGTCCCTGGACTAAAAAAAGGGATGGCTACAAGGAGACACTTAGATCAAAGAACAGCTCAGATTTAGCCTTGGTCTACACTTGCCACCATTTTTGGTAGCATTGAAGGGAGATACACAAGTTAATTAAAACAACTTGTGTATCTCCTTTTGACTTCCTAACACCTATTTATCACAGCATCCTCACTGCACTGAGTCCACAGGAAAGGTCCTACTGTCGAGTCATTGCTATGCTATTTGCTGGGATGGTCTTAATAGATCAATGTCTGGCTACTTCCAGGTTTGATTGAGCATGTCTTTACTGATGCTCAGTCAAACTCGCACAATCGATCCTGCACTGTCCATGGTGCTGCTGTTAATCATGGAATCGTAGAAGGTGGAAGGGATCATTTGGGGTCATCAAGTCCAGTTCCCTGCACTCATGGCAGGACGAAGTACCCCCTTAAACTAATGGAGCCATGTACCTGTATGGTGTCCGGCAACCTTACGTGGTACTGATCTGACCCACTGCAAATCAACGGTTTTCTCCCCTTGTCACCTCTTGTACAGGAGGTATTGCCTGTGCCAGTATAATGGCTGATGGCATATGAGTCTGATACTTGCATATTGAGGGTGGCAGTTCAGGGCCATGATTTTGTCAAATCCGTACATTCATCTGCCCTGATGGAAGAGACTGCAGCTGACACTGGAGGGAAATCCTTTGTTTTAACAATACAGAATGAGGGTTTTTTTTTTAAATGTTTGGGGTGTCTTTAGATTTGAGGGAACAGAGAAAGAGAGGGCAGGGAAGATGTGCTGGAGAGGAAGGAAAAAATCTCCCCTGCATTTGAAATCTGCCCATTGTCTTCCTGGTAATGTGGTGGTGGCCAGTCTGCTGTAGGGGATGGAGTCACAGGCCTGGTGCTCTGGAGCTGCTCTTCATGAAGCCAGTCAGGACTCGAGTGTAGTGTGACTGCCAGCACCTGTTTCAATGAGAGCTCCCCATAGTGAGTCCCCCTGGATTGGACACCGGGGAAAGCCATATACACCCCCGAAGGGGCCAAGAACCCCACTGCCCACACAGAGTGCCTCTCGGCAGCATGGAAACAGAAGGGTTTATTAGTCATCAGGAAAATGGCTTAGAACAGAAGTTGGTAGCACAGAAAGCAGGAAGTTAAAATGAAGTCCATCTTGGGGGGGGACCAGAGCCCCCTCCTTGGGCCCTCACACCTGAAACCTCAAACAAAGGATTGACTCTCTTCCAGCCACCCAGCCTCCGACACACCCATGGTCTTGCCTCATGCTTTGTTCCTTCCCTGGTCAAAGAGATCACCTGGTCTCTCTCTCCATTTTCCAACACTTCCGTCTGGCCCCTTGAAGGGATGGGCTCCAGCCATCAGATTGTCAGTCATTGACTGGGATCAGTCACCTGCCTGCTAAGGGACTGCATTGATCACACTCCCTTGTCCCTCCACATAAATACTTAAATAATACACCAGGGAAACTGAAATGTACACAGAGTATTCGTGAAGAACGCAGGGTCTGAGCTGCAAAGCTGTGCGAGTTAGGAGAGGAGGCATCAGTGGCTGGCTGTGACATTCACGCTTAGAACCCACTTTAGGGCTCTTTGGAGCCAGGGTTTTGGTTTGGCTCCATCTCCATAATTAAGAGATGAGTGCTGTCAAAGAGGAGACTAGCTATCAAAGATGGAGGGAGTATATCCCAAATAAAAGATGTCTAGGGATGGTGGAGGAGGAGGAAAGATGGAATGTTTTCTAAATCTGTTCATCTTCTTGGGCCCAGGAGCACTTAGATCAGTGTAAAGATCAAGGTGAGCCTTATCTTTTCAGTTCAGTTCTGAGTTATCTCTTCCTTTACTTTTAGATTTGAATATTACAGCAGCAGATAAAAACTTTTATGTTTCAGAGGGTGTATGTGTTCCTTTCAGCACACGTGAGGGTTTGATAAAGAAGATGTATCTTGGGTCTTTTCACACAGACAATGGGCTGGTCAGACAGGCTGGAGAACAGGATTTTGGTGATCAAATGTGTTAGATACTATGAGGAGATATTAATAACACTGGGGTTTTCAGCTTGAAAAAAGAGATTGCTAAGGGGGGATATGATACAGGTCTATAAAATCATGAATGATGTGGAGAAAGTAAATAAGGAAGAGCTAATGACTCCTCATAACACAAGAACTAGGGGTTACCAAATGAAATTAATTGGCAGAGGTTTAAAATGAACAAAAGGAAGTATTTCTTTACACAACACACAGTCAGCCTGTGAAACTCTTTGCCATAGGATGTTGTGAAGGCCAAGACTATAATGAGGTTCAAAGACAGGTTCATGGAGGACAGGTCCATCAGTGGCTATTAGTCAGGACAGGAAAGGATGCAAAACCATGCTCTGAAGCATCCCTAGCTTCTGTTTCATTTGATGATTGGCTGTTCTGTTCATTTCCCTCTGAAGCACCAGGCATTGGCCCCCATTAGAAGACAGAATACTGGGCTAGATGGACCATTGGTCTGACCCAATGTGGCCACTCTTACAGTACCAGAGCCTCCAGCTGAGATCAGGTTCCCATTGCATCTGGCTCTGCACAAACACAGACTAGACACAGCCCCTGTCCTCAGCCAGACAAGACAGAGGGGGAACTAGTGAAATTAGAGCAGATATTTTAAGGGAATATTCAGTCCTGTTTCTCAAATGGTCAGGGACAAAGAATCCATAACAACTCTCGGTAAACTGTTCCAGTAGTTAATTACCCTAATTTATAATTTACTACCGGGGAATTCTGTCACAGAGCCAAGAGCCAAGCCCAGATCTCTCAAGTCCCATCCCATCACCTTAACTAAAAGGCCATCCTACCTTTCAAGAGCAGAAAAATAGCTCCTGGCTCATAGAAAAACAAGTTGTCCAGATGCTCAAATAAATCTCTTCCAAGACTGTGGGCTCTTTGGGATAGGGACTGTTTCTGTCCTGCTGCGTCCTTGGGTGTTCCTGTGATATAAGTAACAATGAGAACATGCTCCCTGAAGCAGGCTGTATCCCAGACCTAACTGATAATCTTTCTGGCAGGTCATTACCCAGAAGCATCATCTTCTTGCCGTTTTGGCTTTGCTCCTCAGCCCGTCAACTATGGCTCTCACTGGGAAATCCCAGGGCTGGTCACCCCTCCAACTTTACGTCAAACCTTCACTTTAAGATGAGACCTTGGGCCTGGATTTAGAGGTGCTGAGCACCTGGCACTCCCAGGGAGTTCAGGAGAGGTTACTCTGCTCGGTCCCACTTAGGGTCAGGCCCTCAGTGCTCGTCTTCACTTAACTTATGGATGACTGCAGGGGGGAGTAAAACAGCAAGTAGAACTGTAGAGCAGAAATGCTCAGACAGCATGTGGCTTCTCAGAACCCTGCACACGGCTGTCATGGGGCCTGATTCACCATTACCCTGCACGCGTCGTCGCATAGAGCTGTGAAAGAGAGAGGCAGTGGGTGTACATGCTACCACTGTGATTTGTTTTAGAAAGTGCAGGGCAACCAGGCATCAGGGCCCAGCGAGCCCACAGGTCTGTTCCCTTCTTTATGCATTGTGTTGGAGACAAACACCAGCTGGGCACATGGGAGTCCATGGAGAACTTCTCACGCTTCCTGATAGATGGGACGGAGCAGTCAACTGACGCTCTGTCAGCACAGGAGTGGCCACGTGGATGATCTCTTCCATGCCGTAGCCAGAACCCAGAATGGTAGCCTTTTATACTTGCTCTCCTCAGGTGTAAATGAAAACACAAGGTGCAAGGCGCAAGGCATCAGACCAGCTTGAAGCACCCCTTTGATCTCCTGCATGGAAAGTCTCAGCTGCTCCAGTAGGTGGGGGATTTGGCTGCAGCAGAGCGACACCTCTGAACTTTTGGCACTCTGTGTTTTGGGAGAAAAGTATCCACTGGTGTGGCCTCAGTGCTGGCCATCAACAATGGGGCTTAGTGTTGACATGTTGGCACAGATACACTATTTATAAAGCAGATGTAATATGCGTGTGTCCGCACATACAGCGTGTATATATACATATCTATGTATAAATATATTTTTTTTTACACAGGAGCTCATCTGAATGCCTCGATAACCTTCACAAACTGCGTCTTAGGAAGACTTCCCTGGAGAAAGTTGCCAGCTTACATCATTGGCCAGTTCCTCGGCTCCTTTATAGCTGCGGCCCTGGTGTTCTGCGCGTACTATGGTACAGTTGCTTTTCCAATGCCGTGGTAACTTCTAGCAATGGCTGAGTTGACTTGCTGTTCCTATTCCACTGAGGAAATGAGTCTTCCACAGCTCCTAGTGAGGGGGTGGGGATCCTGAGGCTCATGCTGTGGTGACTCAGTTTTTTAGCTCTGCAGGGATTGAGTTTAATCCCTGGTGGTGACCACACTGTTGTGTGTATCCTCAGGTCTAGTTCTGTATGTGTGGTGAGTTCGGCAAGGTGCGTGTCTTATCTGCCTTACAGTCCCTGGTCACAAATCAAAAAATCAATGCTCCTCCCGCTCACTTCTAGCAAAGCCTTGCCTGGGCCCAAAAGGTCTGTAGAATTGGGCTCACCCTGGCATTTTAAGGAGCAAATTCCTGTGTTTTCAGCTGAGAATGCCCATGAACAGCCTCTGGTCCTCAGACCTCAGTGGTCCAGGAGACAAATTAGCATTACCCAGAAGAGCCAAAGGTGCGTGAATGTATGGCTTCATTTGCTATAGTGCTATATACTCATATGTGAACAGTATTATGGGAAATATTTCATTTATATATTATTCTTGAAGCAAAAACACTGACCAAGTATCAGTATTTTATCAGCTATGACTGGTTAATAACCTAGTAAAAACATCACAATTGGTAAATATCTTAGAGAGGTTAATAATTAAGTCACGCAGTGCTGTCATAGTACGTCCTGCAAAGAACTGCAAGAAACGCATTAAAGAGGCATTTGTGGCTCCTGAGCTTCAGTCTGATAGCTCCAGCTATCTACAAATTGGGTCATTAATCTGAGTCCTTCACTAACTCATCCATTGTCATACCTTGAGGGAGGGGGCCATCTCTGGGCTAGTTATACGGGGTGGGGGGGGCATGTCTATTTAAGGCCAGATTTAGTTAGCAGGCCCTGAATTTGTTAACATTAGGGATTGAACATCTACACTAGGGTGACTGGATAGCCTATTTGAAAAATCAGAACGGAGTGCGGAGTAATAGGTTCCTATCTAAGACAAGCCCCTGAGTACTAGGACTTTCCCTAAATAATCGGGACATCTGGTCACTTTAATTTCTAACTCTAGGTTAGGAATTGATAAACTCTGGGCTGTGAGCTGGTGGTCCAGTTTCTACATTGTAGCGTATGAACCATAGTCCAGCTGCCCGTATCCCAGATTTCCTAGTTCTTTCCCAAAATGTGGCTGCTCTAGATATTTGATCATGGTTCAATATGGGAAAACTTGACTGGCCACTAAACTTGACTATGCAGAAGCCAAAAAACTTAGCCTGTAGGATTGTGGGATGCATTTGGAGGACAGCTGGAGCAAAAGTCCAGACACACTGTGGAGTAATAGGGCCTGAACCCTGGATCCCAGTTTGATTCACACTTGGACCCTCTACCGCCATGTGGTCGTGGGACCCTGGGTTTTAGCATGGCTCGTGTGTAGACAGAAAGGAGGGTTTGCCTTGAGCCTGAGTTTGAACCCTGGGCTTACAGTGCAGTGTAGCCATCCCCATCGAGCTTTATAGCCCCAAGCCAGTAACCTGAAATGTGTCAGGGGAGGCAATGTGTTTACTGAAGACCAGGTGTTTCCTTGTCCCATTGCCGAAAGCTGCTAAGCAGCTATTTTCTGGGCCAGCTGATGCTTTTTAGGGTCATCAAGCAACACCCCAAGTGTCATATGTGGCAGCCCCAGGTCTGCTGGAGTCACATAGGTTGGGGTCACCAGGGCGGGATCTGGATCCAAGGGAGGGGTGCAGTTTTGGCACAGCAGGCAGGCAGACATAGCCAGCTCACCAGCTCTACTGAGCGACTGCAGCTGCCATTGAACTCCCCTGGGTCTGCGTGGGCTCAGCCCCCTGAAAATCTGAACAGCAAGGGGCTGGCATTTATTTTACTGCTAGCCATTCCCAGGATGGGGAGCCGCTATCTGCCAGCTCAGGCACATCTGAAAGGTCTGTGGGGGAGCAGAGGAGCCTCTGTCCTTCCCAACAGGCCCCAGGGATTTCCTCACAGCCCCTGCAGAATCCCCATTGCAGCCTGTAGCTCAGAGAGGCATGCAGTGGGGCTGGGAGGCGGTGGCCATAATAAAACTCCTCTGGTCCAAAGTCTTGGGGAGAGGAGATCTTAATGGACTCGTCCCCCTGGGACGAGTGTGGCTGCTGGGATACGTCTCCTCCCTCCCTGCTCTGGTTTGGGTGTGTTCGCATGTAGTCAGTGAGTGACTAATCCATTCCCCTGCCCTCCTCAGTGCACTGTGAGGGCCTCTGTACGTGCCATCCTCAGCAGCCAGGCTAACCCCACCTCTCCTCTTTCTCCTAGACGCGCTGTGTGAATACTCAGGTGGGGAATTCATTGTGACAGGACCTAATGGCACTGCTGGGATCTTCTCCACCTACCCTGCGCCGTACATGACTCTGCTGGGGGGTTTTATAGATGAGGTCAGTGCACAAGTTTTCCCTGACACGGCCCTGCTGCATTACATTGTCCAGGGGAATAATGTATGTGACGGCAGGGCAGAAGCAGATGGGCTTCTCTTCTCCCTGCACAGTGTTCAGAGATCTCTGAGCCAGCCTCAAATAGGTTGGTGGGGACAGTTGTTGGGAAATGGCTGATCTTGTGACCTCACCCCCATGGAGGAACAGCATGGGGAGAATCAAGCACTTAGCGTGAGGCTCCCAGGGTGGACCCTGAAGGGAAGAAGCGTGGAGAACCAGCTCTCCATGTGCTGCATGTTCATAACTAGCTTCTCCCTTCCCCACTCCTCTTTCTCTTAGCATGTTGCTCCTAAAGCTTCCCAGCTGCACCCCCCATCCCTCCAGATCTAGCTCTGGAAGGGGCTGACATAATGGACTTTAAAGCATCCCCATTTCATAGCTAGAAATGCTGTTTGGGCTCATCGACATGCTTTTTTATGGCTCCTTGAGGCCGGTGCAGGTGGACTCAGAAGAACAAAAGGACTTTGGTTTAGAAGTGGAGGGAAAGGAAACATAGCTCATTCAGAGACACAAACGCCCCTAAACACGGCTCATTATGGCAGTGGCTATTGTGCTGTGGACGCACTCAGTAGGAATGGGGCCAAACCCTCAGTTTATTTCACATAGGTTGGCTGTCACCCGGAACTAACGATTTCCAACCTTAGCCAGATTCAAGATGGTGACCTGGAGGCGAAAGACGTCAGAACCCTGGATGTTGTATTGGGATGAGGGCAGTTTAGCCTTGTGGTTGGGGTGGGCATCATGCCCAGTGGTAGGAACTGACAGTCATAATCCAAAGTCAAAGGCACAGGTCAAATTAGGGGCGACGAACTGTATTACAGAGCCAGGATCAAGCTGGCGTCAGTAGTGGGAGCCAAGGGCCAAAGAGGAGGGCAGGCACTGGGGTGAACGGGATCAGGCAAGGTGGGGTTCAAGGCAGGAGCAGGGTATGGACCTTGAGAAGCCAGGGAGCTGCTGCTGGCCCCTGTGGCCAGTTAGGGGATGTGGCTAATCAGACAGCTGCTGCAGGCCAGTGCTCCTGAGGAGGCTGCCTCGAGTTCTTCCATAGACTGACTCCTCAGAAAAGAAGCTTTAGATTTGACTACTCTCATTTGTTAGTGTGGCTCCTTTGGGCCTTGAGATGCTCCTCTGCTGACCTGTGCTTTCTCTCCATCCCATAGTTCCTTGCCACAGCAGTGCTCATGTTGTGTGTCCTTGCCATCTATGACAAGAAGAATAACGGAGCCCTACAAGGCACTGAGGCTGTGGTCACTGGGCTCCTGGTGTTAGCGATTGGCATGTCCATGGGAGCAAACACGGGATATGCAATAAACCCTTCCAGAGACCTGCCTCCAAGGATCTTTACTGCAATTGCAGGCTGGGGAATTGAAGTCTTCAGGTGGGTTACCTTTTTTCCTTTTGCTTGGTACAATATCCTAGCTCACCCCCCTACACAATGAACACCTTTGGGGGTTGGGGGGAAGATAACATTTCTAGAATAGAATTTGACTGCATATCTAAGATCAGCCCTTTCGCTTACCTAACCAGCTAACTAGGGTAGACTATGGCAGCAGAAGAAACGTCCTGGTCCTGTCTGATTCTCCAGAAACCTGTTCTCTCTTTTCTTTTAGGGCTGGAGATCACTGGTGGTGGGTCCCAATTGTAGCTCCAACACTGGGAAGTCTTCTTGGTGCCTTAGTCTACAAACTTCTAATTGACTTTCACAATCAGACTGCACTCAAAGGTGAAGAGGAGAAAGGGAAGCAAAATTTGCAGACTGATCATGTGTGATGACCAAATGTTGCTAGGACAAAGCTCAAAAGCTGGATAGGCCAAATAACTTAATCGCTGGACCAAGTGTTCAACCCTGCCTTAATTAAACATCTGTTTTTGCACCATTAATTAAATAACACTCAGTAACTGACTGGATATGTCCAAGGGACATCAGCTGCACCATAGTTATTTACTTGCACAATCTATAAGCATAAGAATGGAAGGCAGCTTTGAAAACTCTGCAAGTCAATGAAACTAGCTGGGATTTATGGTGGATAGAACAGCACTGTGTGGGGCTGGAAGTGGCTCTGTTCTAAACGCCAATGGAAGTTTAAGTTTCACAACTTTGTTTCATTTTGGAAATAATACACCAAACCCACCACCCTCGTGGGAAAAAAGCTGAGTGATTCTACACATGGTAGACATGAAATTCACTGCTTGAGAGTGGAAATAGGGGTGATTGGGGGGATTATTGTGTGTCCTCATAATACTACAACAACTGAACAGACACATGCTCATGGAAGGTTGTCATCCACCTTCAGATCCACAACAGTTGGAGCAAAAAGGGCTGGAGTGGAGACAAAGTGCCCCAGAAGTCCCTGATACAGCCAGGGAAGGATCCTCCCATACAGTGGCCACAGTAGACAGCCTTCATTCAGCTGCCTCTAACCCTGGTGTAAGGGGCTTGGCAAGGATGGGGCTAAGGATGAGAGGAACCCATTTGGAGCTGGGTGGCAGCACTGCAGAGATTCTGAGCTTTGTTGCCACCTCCAGCGCAATCTAGGGAGACTGCTGTAATTTAGTTCCAAAGGGGCAGCCGTGTTTGTCTAGTTCAGCAAAACAAGCAAGGAGTCTTGTGGCACTTAAAGAATAACAAATTTATCCATGAGCTTTCATGAGGATGTGGAATTTGCTCCCATGAAAGCTCATGTGATAAATAAATTTGTTAAGTCTTTACGTGCCACAGGACTCCTGGCTTGTTTTGCTGTAATCTACAGTCCATCAGGGCTGTCTCAGTTACAATGGGCACCAGGGAGTAACTTAAGACCGCAATCAGTTTAACGCCATCTTAGCCCATTTTCCCATGGCTAGCCATTCCATGCTGCACCTCAGGAGCACAGCATAGACTTCTCCATGGTCCTGCATGCGTGCTCTTTAAAGAATCTGCTACTCTTCAAATACCAGGCATTTTGGAGGAAATATGAAAAATCTTTATTAAGACAGTTAGCCTATAGAAAGTGTTTTATCCTTCCAAGGGCTGCACAAACATTAATTAAAGACAGTGCCCAGCTCTCTGTGAGGTAGCATGGTTTTCTATTCTATCATACAGTCATGCTTTCATTGTGTCCGTCAGCCACAGCACAGTCTGAATAGTCATTGCTTGTTCTGAGATGGTGTGCTGGATTTCTCTAATAGTTTGGCTGCTACTAAGTGTTCCCAGTATGTCCAAGAAGAACGAACGTGACAGAATGGAGGACACAGCAGGTACAATTGAAGACCAGCAGTGAGTGGGTTAAAGTGCATGTCTACCCTGAAAACTTACATTGTATAAAGGTGGGGTTCCATGTTTTTGGGCTCTCGGTGTCCACAGCAAATCATATTTGATTTACATGAAATGATGGTTTTTCTAATGGTTAGCCTTGCAATTCGGCCAGGATACCGAGAGGCAGGCTGGGTTTTTACTAGTGTGTGCAGTCTAACAGTGAAGATTCTGTGTCTCCTCTAGCTGCGTTGGCTCCAAGAGCAGTAGAAAGCAATAAAATTGGAGAATGCTACAGCTTCCATCTTGGCTGTGTGTCTCTTGCATAGATACAGTTAGGGCGGCTAAGTGTCATCTTGCGGTAAATCCTTTACCGTACCCAGTCCGGCTGCTGCACTGGCATCGATGTTACAGCTTGGGTGGCCAGGCCACTGCACTGGAACCAGGGCTCCAGTTTCCTCAGCTTCAGCTTCTGTGCTACAGGTCTTGGAATGGACAGTGCAGAAGAGCAGAGGAAAATGGCTGGGATTCCTGTGGTCACAAACTGGCATGCTGATTGCTTTCCTTGTTCAGAGTAGCTCTTGTTTAGGCCAAGGGAGGCTGGCTGCATTGACTTGGGACTGTGGTTCCCAAATATTTTACAAAAGGAGACCCACTAATCACACTGTGTCTTTTTTTGCTACTCACCTCAGCTCCAAATCTGGGTGCACGTGGGGTGGTGCTCCCAAAATCACAGGTCTTTTCTGCCACCACCAGCACCTCCTCACCATGCCAAGGGGGCAGCAACCACCTGCAGCAGCACCCTTCCCTCGCACGGCAACCCTAATCCTGACCCAGTGTGGAGGGGAGCCCTGGTGTGCGTATGTTGGCAAACAACCCCATTCTGCAGTCACTCTGCAGCAGCGGTTCTTGTTCTGAGGGGCTGGACCTAGCGCCTTGCTCCAGGGATTGTGCCCTGGCTCACAGATTCACAGCACCACTCAGGTTCCCAGCCCAATGCACAGAAGATGCCTCTGCAGGATCAGCATCGGGCACGCTTGCTCTCCAACCTGTCCCTGGGGAACTTCCCTGCACCAGATCCCGACCCATCGCTAACTTTTGAAGACCCACTAGTGGGTTGGGATCTACTGTTTGGTAAGGAGGCATTTATAAAGCCTAAACCTGAGAGGCCTGATCCTGCAATTTGTTGATCAGCTTCCCAGCCTACTGAGATCTGAAGGAGTTGGAGGGGTGGTCAGCATTTGGTACTGACAGCCTCGGCAACTAGGAACCCCCCAGTGTTCCAGGGCGTATTGTTAACTGGGAGACAGGGCACTTCTGAGATCAGCAGTGGCCCATGAAAAAAGGGATTTCTTTCTAAGGGGGTTCCCCAAGCTGCTGCTGGACACACAACAGTGTGTCATGGCACTGCCCTTGGTGAGTCCATCTGTGCACTATACAGGATGACTTGACATCTTTGTACCGCTCTGGCCATGGGCAGCTCTTGCAGAGAGTGCAGTGTCCGGTCTGGCCATTAACAGCAGATAATCATTTCTGGTTAATATGAAATCTGCATAAATAATTCAGTGTGATCCTGGGCTGAGCACTCGGGGGTCAGAATGAAGCCTTTACATGTAACTAAGTTATAACCATGAGGCCCTGTCTCGCTGTCTTGATGTCACAGGGACCATTACCACCAAAATCAAAGGCTTTGATCCTGCTCTCATTACATGCAAGTAGCATAGCACTCATCTTCTAAAATGGACACTGGAGGAGATAGTTAGTTGTGTGTATTTGCGATCTTTAATAAGATGTATATGAAAATGGTAGAGATTCAATTTACTTTATTTCATTGTTGCTCTTGATCCATGGTACCATACTCCATACCCCTCAGTGGCATTTTTATCCACCCAAGGGAGTATTTGCACATAAGAAGTGAAAGGAATGAACCATCATTGCTCCAGGACCAGCAGCTTTTTGGATCTCTGGGCATCCCTCTCATAAATTAAACTGTGATTATATTTCATGAAAATAGTGCAATGCAGCTTGCACAAACAAGTCTATTCATGCAAGAGAAATGGTTTGATTGGAACCTAGCGGATACCACAGCAGGGTTTTAACAAGTTGGAATGAAACTGCTTTTCAGAGTCAGGTCTGTGGTTCTCGTTTCCTTGGGGAGCTCCCAGATAATGAAGGGGTCTTGGAGGAGGCTGCGCTAGTGTGGCTTTTCTGGGAGCCTGCTGGCTGGGATGGCAATTTCTTTTTGATCACTGGAGTTTTGTTCTTACTTTTAAATACCTTGTTGGGGTCCAGTTTGTTCATAAAGATGTCGGCTTCTTCCGAGAGCAGAGTTGTGTTGACGGTGATGGGTTTGTACATGTTGAACCATTGCTGCAAAAGCCGATTATGGGAAAGAGGACATTGGGGCAGGAGAGGGGAGAAAAATCACACATTAAAGGTTTGGAGGGACGCCCCAAGAACTAGATTTGGAACATTTTAAACATATGCCAAGTTTCTGCTGTCAGGAGCCTGTGTCAGTCTGTACAGCAGCTCACATGAACTTCTTTGCAGGAGAGATGGCTCTTAGCTACAGAATGAGGATTAAGATATAGCTCTCCCTAAGGTGCAGGGATGTCTGGATTGGCCAATTGAATAGAAGTGACTCCTCATTCTCCTGGTTCTCCATAGGTGAAACTCCACAGGCATTAGGGAGTCATGGCTCGTTTATACTAGTATGAGAGAGAGAGGAACCAGGCTGCATGTAGGAAGGGATTAGTAATGCCTTGGAATTTAACTTGCTTAACAAGTGGAGCTAGGATTGCTGAGTGTCTCAAATGAAATAGAAAACCCCCAATGCTCTTCTAACACTTGCAGTTTCAACTGTGCAAACTTTCACTCAGTCCTTGTGCCTATTTCTCTTCTGACGGAATTACCATGAGCATTATCTGGGTGCCACTGGGAAGGTTCATGCTACAATTCACATTCCTGTCTTCTGCTCCTTTTCCTACTATTGCTAGCTGGCTCATGAAGCCAGGGAGGGGACTGTTGGGGCTATTAGGCACAACCCTCCTCAAACCGTTATCTTAATGCTGAACTAGTTAAATGGAGGGTCAACAAACACACTAAGAAGGTGGTAGATCTAAGTGCTGATTGGGAAAGGTTTCTGGTATCTCCTCCCAAGAGGCTTTCCAAAAGATAGGGTTAAATGGAGACCACTTAATTACAGTGGTGAAGTCAGGAGGACATAATCAAAATGGGGAGGAAATGGAATGATTAGGGACTGCTCAGGGTATCATTTCACATGAGGGTTAGTGACTGTATGGAATACCATGCTGAGAAAAGCTAGCGCTAGAGTACAATGTGTGCAGCCTTAGTCAAGCAAGTAGGTTTTATTTAGAGCATAGCATGATGTGGAGGAAATCGGAAATGCACAGGGACTGATCTTGCAAGTCCTCACTAGACTGAAATGAATTCTTGACTTCCAAGGATGCAGTCTGTGAGAAAACACAGAGCCATGGATCAATTGTGCGTGGCAGGGAGCAAAGGCCTTGCCAGCATGTATGGAGACAGCATGGGTCAGCGCACAGTGTTAAGTGTTTTTGTCTCCCACATGTGCAGAGGGTGGAGTAATAAGCTGGGCTGGGACTGAAGACCCAGTCAGAAACTGCATACTCTAGAAGAACAGTTACCGGGCTGTCAGGAGGGAGCAGCAGTCAGAATAGGCTAGAATCAGATTGTGTCTTCATGCCCAGCCTTGAACAAGGTCCTGAGGAAGTGGGAAGGACTGGTTTACACCCAGACTCACTGCACAGTCAAAGTACAGTTTCTGCTCCCTTACCTTAGCTTGGGGACTGACACCATAGCTAGTAAAGGCGTACTGCCACTGTGGGAGACCCAGATGGGTGATCAGCAGCCGGTAGTAGGCAGTGAAGGTATCAGTCAGGAAATGCCAGTATAGAGCTCTGTCCAGAAACCAGATTTCAGTGTCTGGGGTGACAACTGGAAATGAAACAAAGGAATAGATAAAGAAATTGTAGCACTGTTCTACAGCTGAAGGGCAAGCTCCCAGGGGAGGCCACCTGGGGACATGCATGATGATGGAATATTTCTGAGGTTTTAGAAAATGGCTTTTCCAAAGGGGTAGGACCCAGAAGCAATATACCCTATTCTCAAGAGGCAGGACAGTCAACTGGTTAAAGCTTTGAGATCCAAAAGTCTTGATTTTTATTCCATTCCCAGCTCTGCTACTGATTCAGTGTATGTTCTTCAACTGGTCACTGTGCCTCCTTTCCTATCTGCAAAATGGGTACAGTAATATTAATCCATCTCATGGTACAGCTTTGAGACTTCAAGGGGGTAGTGCACATGGGGATCCTTGGATGTACTCTAAATGTATTAGCTCAAAGTACCATTCTTCTAAATCTTTATCTGTTGTTTCCCCGGGGGGAAAATGTTGACAAATAAGACTAAATGGAATTGTTGGTCACCAGGATTGCTGACCACAGCCTGAATCTGGACGAGAACACTCAGTGAGTTTTGTGTTGCCAACAGGATCCTGCTGTGCAGGGGATTTTCAACCTCTTCCCAGAGGCAACAGACTCCAAGTTTGTAAAATCTAATATGACACAGGATGACACTCTGACGCCAGATTGCTTCCTCATCTGTTGTTATTGCTGTAAACTTGCCTGGCAAGGCTGAGTCCTTCCACTTCCTGCATTCACTTCCCCATGTTGCTGGATGAGGAGATGAGTTAGGATGGCCAGATGTCCTGATTTTATAGGAATGGTCCTGATATTTGGGTTTTTTTCTTATATTGGTGCCTATTACTGATACCCCTGTCCAATTTTTTCACTGTCTGGTCACTCTAGGATGACTCCATTCCCTCACTCCCAGCTGGTACCCATGCTGGATTCTTATTATTTTCATGTCTGCCTTCTAGAAATCAGAGCAGAGATTTCTCTTCTGGACATACCCACCAAATCTTCAACTAAAGTCACCACTTGACAACTTAGGGTGTGGTTATTAGAAACAGATGTGCATGTGTGTGTATATCTATATATGTATATAGTATATACTGTGTATGTGTGAGAGAGAGAGAGAGAGAGATTGAGAGAAGCTATGTCCACACCTATGTGGTTAAATCGATTTAACTTAAATCAGTTTAACCAAAGTGAAATAAAACTTGTTAAACTGATTTCTGTTAAATCGATTTAACAGGGCCACATAAAAATCCCCCAAATCGAACTAGCGTGTCCGTACACAGGACTTGCTAGTTCGATTTAGGAGAGGGGCAACGTGGGAGGTATGGTAACATGGCCCCCTGGCAGGGCCATGTTGCCACCCAATCCCCTGCCATTGGCTCCTTAGAGCCAGTGGCAGGGGAAAAAAAGAAGCCCCTAGGGCAGGGATGGGGGTGTCCCTCTTCCCTCCACTTTCCCAGCAGCAGGGAAGGGATTGTGGGCACCCTGCAACCCTGCCGCCTCCCCAGGGGTGGGGTGAGGGATCGGGGGCGCCCTGGCTTCCCCTGCTGCTTCCAAGGTGGTGGATCAGAGATCACGGAGCGCCCTGCTTCCTTTGCTGCTCCCCCCAGCGGTGGAGGCAGAGATGCTGGGGGCGCCCCCCTTCCCCCACTGCTTCCCAGGTGGTGTGGTTGAAGATCCCAGTGGGCCCAGTCAGGCGCGCTGAAATCCCTGCCTCTGCCATCTGGGAAGCAGCGAGGGAAGCGGGGTGCCCTGCACTCTCCAAACCCACCACCCGGGAAGCGGCGGGGGAAACAGGGCACCCAGCGGTCTCTGCCCACGCCACTCTGCATTCCCCCCTGCATCCTCCCCAGCCAGGGTGCTGATGCATGCTCTGGCTGGAGTGCTCATGGGGGTGGGGTTGGGGGGATGAGGAGGCCTTCCTCCCAGGGTGACATACATCCTGGGAGGAAGGTCAAACCTTTGAAACAAAACAGTGCTGTTTCAAAACAACACGTCCGAACAGTGTTGTTTCGAAAGGACTGTTTTGAATTAAAGGCCATTTCCCTTTAAAGTAGGTTTTAGCCATTTCGGTCCAACAGCTCTTGAATCAAAATGACAGAGCTTGTTATTTTGATTCAGGAGAACGTTGTGTGGACCAAATCTTTTTAAAATTGAAATAACCAGCGTTATTTCAATTTAAAAGGTACATGTGGACATACCCAGAGAGACTGAGAAATCAGGGTTAAATAGCTACAAACTGGACTACTACTCCTAAAATCTTTCTAAGCAGGCCCGGCACTTTATGAGGCTCCAAAGGAGAAAAGCAGCTACAGCTTGGCTGCAGGATGATTTCTCTGTCCCACACCTTGGAAGATAGGTAGGTTTTTGCAACGCTTCCAGGTTGCAAGTATGGGTTATGGATATGCCACAAACCACTGGCATATACAATGTGTCGTGTATGTGTAGCTACACGCTGCTGTGAAAAGCAGGCTGTGTCCACACTGCAGTGTGCAGCTACGTGTGTCAGTGAAAGGCTCTGTGGGAGGAGACAGCTGGGAAAAGCATCAGCAGCTCCACTCTTCTGCAGCCTTTCACAGTGGTGAGGGAAAGGGCCAGGGCAGGGACAAGTCTGACTGACAGCATGAACCCTCCTCCTATGATTGCCCTGATAGCGTAACTGTGTCGTTTTAAATGCAAAGTATATTGTGGACGGTTGCGCATGATGTACTGAGCTTTGTTGTCATACCAATATGTTTGTTGCAATGTTATGTTTGTGGTTATGAGGCTTCATTGTGTGATATTCCCAAATAGGTGTCTCAGGGCTTGAAACAGATCTAGGCAAAACTCTCCAGAGCTGAAGGGCAGTTTGGATCTCCTAAGGAATTGTACAGAGCAGTTATCCAACCTTTTTGGCTTGAGGGCCACAAACAGAATTTCTACAACCCTGAAGGGTCACCAGTCTATCAGCTCATAAAAAAACCCCATACTGATGTATACTCCATTTAGGAGTACAAATCACTACATATTTAATGTAAACATTTTGAAGCTACGGCACTCATTTTTACATTCTCTACTTTACATCTCTAGATTCCTCACAAATGACGAGGAGTCCTGTGGCACCTTAAGAGACTAAGAAAAAATTTGGGGGAGGGAGCATAAGCTTTAATGGGCTAGAACCCACTTCAACAGATGCATGAACTGGAACTTCAGTTTGTTAGGTATATACACAGATGTAAGGGTGAGTTACAATCTATGAGGAGGACAAGTGCCTACGAGGTCAATATAGTCAGGGTGGAAGAGGCCCATTCAAAACAACTGATGAGAAGTTGTGGATTGCCAAAAGAGGGGACGTTATTTTTTGTAGCAAGCTGGCCGTTCCCAGTCTCTATTTAGATCTAGTCTTAAAGTGTCAGGTTTGCAGATGAGTTCCAGCTCTGAAGTTTCAGGCTGACGTCTGTTTCTGAAGCTTTTGTGTTGAAGTATGGTAACTTTCAAGTCTGTTACTGAGTGTTCAGAGAGAACAAAGTGCTCTCCTACTGGTTTATGGATGTTACCATTCCTGATGTCTGATTTGTGTCCATTTACCCTTTTGTGTAGGGGAGTCCAGTCTGGCCAATCTATATGATGGAGGGACATTGCTGGCACATGATGGCTTGTATCACGTTGGTAGATGTACAGGTGAATGAGCTCCTGATGGAATGGCTACTTGGGTTAGGTCCTATGATGGTGTCACTTGAGTAGATATGCAGGCAGAGTTGGCAATGAGGTTTGTTGCAGGGATACGTTTCCTGCTCAGAGTGTGTCACACACTCACTGACAAAGCACTCGTGTAGAGGAATGACAGTCACTACCCAGTAAAGTATGTGGCTTGGTAGCAAGAACATGGTGGGTGGCCAGCTAAGTGCAGGCCAAACTGGAAGGCACTGAATAAATGTAGTGTCTTGCCCCATTCCTCAAGCATGTGGGTCCTGGCTGCTCCATCAGCAGTGCTCCCCCATGTCCCCTGCCCCTAAACAGAAGGTGTTCAGTGAGGAGGCAGCCTCCTTGATCTCCCGTCAGCCTGGCCACAACAGGGAAATCGCATGTATCCTGTGACTATGTTAGTTCCAGTTGGAGCCCTAGGCAGTGGCTCCCTTCTGCAGCCAGGGGGATGGAAAATCGGTGCTCCCCTCCCTCTGGCTCCAGCAGAGATCCCACAGCCTAGGGACCCAGGGGAAGAACTTTGCTGTGTTTTCTGTAACAGCTAGAGGAAAAGGAGCTCTGATCTTCCATCCTCTTGGCGGTAACAAGGAACCTGCACTGGTCTTTTAGCCCTGTGGGAACACACTCTGCCTGAGTCCCTAAGGCTATGTCTACACTTAAGAGTTTCAGTTTGAATTACTAAATTGGAATTAGTCAATTCAAACCAATAATTATTCATTGAAATTCAGTCTATTCGAATTGACATGGCCACACCGGGACAATTCGAATTACTCAGTTCGAATTGACCCTGACTTCGAAGGAAAACGAGGTTTGACCAATTCGAAGTCAGCTTTCATCAATTCGAACTGAAGTGTTCCTCAGTTCGAATTGAGAAAAGCCAGTGTCTCCATGCACTTAATAGTGTTCAAATTGATGACAATCAATTCGAATTCAGCTCTAAGTGTAGACATACCCCAAGAGATGGCTTCTTTAGTGCAACCAGCAGGAGGTGAGTGGGGGCCACTTTGAAAGACCTCAGTTTTGGCTCCCAGGCCACAGGCTGAAGGACCATTGGTGTAGAGCAACCCAGATCAGCATTCCAAGAACAAAGGACTGGCCCTGATGTCCACAAAGGACCAAAGTGATTCATGGCATGGAAGGAACCACACATGGACACTGTCACCTGACCCTGAAAGAGGGGGCGAAACCCCAGAGGGGGGTGAAGGAACATGTTAAAAAGGGGAGACATTTTGCTGCTCTAGCTCTTCTACCTCACTTATGCCTGTGCACTGGTGGACTATGTGGGTATGTACTCTACACACTGCTCAAAGAGGTGAGTAGTAGACATATCTGCAGAATTCTCTACTTGCCTGGCTTACATCTTGCTCACTCTGTGCTGTGTCTTTCCTTAACTGCCCTTCATAAGGTCACTGCCAAGTTCTTCTAATTGGCATTAGTGGACACTGCACCAAAACCAAAGGTGGGGAACAGGTTTCAATCCATTTCAGTGGCATCAGTTTTTCTCTGTTCTCCCCTCTCTCTGCCTGTGAGGAATGCTAGGCCCCTTCTGGGAGAATGTAAACAGTTTGTCTTGAGTCTCCCATCACTTCCCTGTGTGAGTAACTACACAGAAAAGGGGCCCTACTGAACCCTTTGGGGCTACTCAGGTGCATAAAGGTTTGGAGGATCAGGGAAGTAGTGCAGAGCCATTCCCCTCCCCGGATACAAATATTTTAGGAATGTAGAAATAACACAGAGGATACAGTGTGGGCTCATCAGTTCAGTACCAAGCAGAAATCTGCACTCCAGTGAAATCAATGGGAATTTTGCCATTTCAAATCAATGGAGCCCAGATTTCACCCAAAACATTCATATAAAAACTGCATACAAGTACAGAAGAGTAAGAGTTGTTGAAACACAGCCATAGAATGACTGGTTAAACTGTATTTTTTCAGTCCTTACCTGGTTTGGTGTGCTTGTAAACAAGGCAAACTTTCCCATTCCCATTGCATGGATCTAATTCAAATATCAGGCTACGAGAGTCAAAATGAGGCTTTTCTGGCTGGTCTTCATTACCTTAAAAAAGAAACAAAAAAACAAACAAACCAAAAAAAAAAACATATAGAATTTCCAGCTGGATCTTCCCTGGACAAGGGGCCAAATTTGTAAATAGGCCTGAAAAAGCCGTGCTTGCATGTTGTACATGAAGAGCTGTTGAGGTGTGTCACCCTGTCCCTCGCATGTGCACACACAACTTGGGTGCAGGAGTTCGGAGCAGAAGGACCCAACTTGTACAAATACACTGTTGCTTGCATGCACTTGTGCACAGATAACACTTAGGGTACAAGTATATAGACTTGCTAGAAAAAAATGCCCCATACCTTGACTTGGAAGGATTTACTTTTAATTGGTAAATGTTAAATGATTAATTATGACAATAGGTCAAAATATTGTCACTCTGAAATGAAATGTAGAGAAAGTTCAAAACAATTGAATAAAAGGGTGCCATAAGCAGTGATCTATTTAGTCTTCTGACAATCACTACATTCTGGTTCATGTTTAAACACCCCCAAATAGCCCTTAAAGAAGCAATTTCTTGCTTGCACCTGCAGTTCACAGAATTTAAATGTCCATCAACCTGACCTCTGGTGTTGATACCTTTTTTCAGAAGCTAGGCCTTCAGGTTGTTTCTAACCAGTAGATTAAATAGATGATTTGTTTTTCAGTAGCAAGAGGATCTGGATTATAGCAGACTTGGGCAAAATCTCTAATATGCTAAAGGACAGGATTCCATAAGAAACAGAGAAACCAGCCAGCAAAATCTACAGAACTCAAATGGCAATTTGTGGATTTTATTATTATTATTATTTTTTTTTTTGTGAAGAGTCAGATACCATGCCTTGCTTGTCTCATTTGTTGCATCCTAACAAGGAGTCTAGTGGCACTTTTAAAGACTAACAAATTTATTTTTTGTATGAGCTTTTGTGGGAGAAAATCCCACTTAGTCAGATGCTTGAAGATGGAGAAGTACAGATGAATGGGAGGAAAAAAAATGAAGAGACGTGTAAGTCATAGGATCAGGTAATACTGTTACAGTAATTGAATGTACAGTACTTACTTAGATTCAGTGGAGAACAGCAGGTAGGAAGGTGATGAGGGAAACAGGAAAGCAAAATTACTTGCTGTAATGGGGAAAAACCCCATAGTCTCTATTTAACTCTAAGTTGATGGTGTCAAATGTGCACATGAATTCCAATTCTGCAACTTCTCTTTGAAGCTTTGATTTGTTAGCCATTTGCATAAGTATGGCTATTAATAGATGATTAATGGAGAGACCAGGAAGATTGAAGTGTGCGCTACTGGTTTTTGAATGTTATTTCTGATGTCAGATCTGTGTCTTTTTATTCTTTCACACACAGACAGTCCTGTTTGCCCAACACATAAGAGAGTTGGGGGGAGGCTTTTCTCTTCACCTCCCTCCTGCATGCTGTTGTCCACTGATTGAACCTAAACAACTGCACTGATTTGCTGTAACAGTCTGACCTGATTCAATGACTTACGCTTCCCTGCATTTATTTTCTTCCCATTCATCTGCATTTCTCCATCTTCAAGAGTCTGAAGTGGGATTCTCTCCCATGAAGGTGTATGCGATAAATAAATGTTAGTTTTTAAAAGTGCAACAAGACTTCTTGTTTGTTTTGCTGAACTAGACTAACACGGCTGCCCCTTTGGAACTTGTTGCATCCTGTTAGACTGCAAACTGTTTGGGGAAAGGAATGGGTTGTTTTATTTACTTGCCAAATGCCTCAAATGTTCAGATGCATTTTTTCTGCTGTTTCTTGCTTCAGCACGTGTTTTCCAGGGACAGTTACAGCACTGAAGAGCTGCTTGCAAAGTCAGCATATCCACTGGGCCTATCCACTACTACCACAACTATTGCCAACGTTTGTCTGACATTATATTGTGAATGTATATTCTCTTTCCAAGCTCAATGAAAGGTGGAGGCCCCAGAAAACAGTTTAAGACAGAGAAAAAGCACAGGGAGCAGGGAGTGGGACAGGAGGTGGAAACAACACTGATGAGGAGGTATAGTTAATGATGCCTGTCGGGACTCAAAACGTCCAGTCCATCTATTCCCTGGAGCAGCCCAAATTGGGTCCCGTGAAGAGTGACCTGTGACCTATAGCTTGGTCCATTATGGAGAAATGTAGTTTATCCTTATCTGAACAAAGGAGGGAAAGCACATTCTGACACCTGTGTTTACCACCCCATCTGCAGCCAAGAGGACAATACCTTCCTCATCTGTGTCATCTTCCAGGTCAGCGAGGGTTGGTGCATTGGGCAGGGTGTACAATGATGACCCGCCAAGGCGACTGAGTTTAGAGATGCTGTTAATCTCCATGGAACCCAATGGCATCGTGTTACCTGCAAGCACAGTGACAAGATTGATCATTAGCACACGCCAGCGACAGGAGAGCAGAGGAGGTCTTTTGCTTTTGTCCAACCCCTCACCCTCACAAATTGCATAGGAGAAGAAAATGGGCTATGTAGTGGGCCTGGAAGTTTGACAGCTGTAGGCTCTGGTGGAGTAAAACTGAGAACACCACCTCTAATATCACTCTGTCAGCAGCTGCCCCTCATTTGCTCCAAGGAAGCTCCTGGGTACACCTTGGTGCTGACTGCAGCTGCTGCAGTCTGCAAGAAGTCAAGGGGAAGTGTTAGTCCAGTAATCAGGTGTTAAACCTATTCATGGCTCTGTGGGTCACCACACCTTGAATCCACTTGGAAAACCACTAGGCAGACAGAGCAGATGCTGGGAACTAGTATCATGTGCTCTTGAAGTTAAAACTCCATTTCACAAGGGACTGGTACACTCTGCATGCACCAGCTGAAGCTAGCCATCTCCAGGAGGTGTGCTCTGCAACAATTGTACTCTGACGAGGCAAAGGCTTGGATGACTTTAGCCAGGTGCCTGCTTCCAAGTGAAAGAGTCCCCCTGTTCCTGCCAGGTATGGATGGAAGAAAGAGGACTCAATCCTGCTGTCACTTGTACTGATGTAAATCAGGAATAACTACTGTGATGCTGTCTGCGTTAGGGGGCCCGTTTATGACATTAGTTCACATCAAATATGGCAAATTACAGTAACTCATAAGAGAGAGGCCACGTGAGGTATTGTTAGAGCAGTTACAATTTGCTAAATATGATGATATTGTTTATGGGGATGTGTCACTTTTATATTGGCATTCATGGGTATGTTTGATGCATCTGTATTTCAACTTGCGATGTGTTTCTGGGAGAGAACCCAGAACTTAATGAGTTCCCTTCATTAAAGGAACTCCCAGGTACAATGGTCCCAGGACGAAAAGCCAGGGCATCACCTGATGAGTCATGAGGACTTATTCATGTGACTTTGGACTCCAGCTTATTCCTGTAAATTTCCACAACCAGCATGGAAAATGCCAAGGGACATAAAGGGCAGATGCACCACCTCTATCTTGTCTTCAGTCATCACGTACTACCCCTGGACCTATTCATCTACAACTGAAGCTGTGAAAGAAAGGACTGGGATCCATCCAGGTACTGGATGTTCACCAGAGGAATGATACAAGCCTGCAAACTCCAAATTCTACTGAGAACCTGATGTATATGGACTTCTAAATCATTTGTATGTATCTGATTGCTTTAGTCCTTCAACACTTCTCTTATGGTTTGTTTCTTCTCTTTTCTAATAAACCTGGCGTTTTAAGTAATTTTATCTCTTTACTAGACCCAGTGGCTGACTGGGAGCCAAAGGCTGGAATGTAGTAAAGTGGACTGGCTATTTATATTTTGTTTTGGCTTCTGGATGACCAGTGTGGGGAATCAGAGGCATTGTTTGTAGCTGGTTGGGAATTCTGACTTCAGTGTCACCCACCAGCGCTTAGAGAATTTGCTCTCCTTGTGCAGCCTGCCCTAACCTTGGCATTTTCAGATGGCTACCCAAGGCTCAGATGGGTCACAACTACACTCAAACCAATGGAGTTAAAACTGGTGTGAGATCAGAATGAGGACCAAGGCCTGTACCTGCTTGCACAGAAATCTATGGGAAAACTTCCCTGATCTCAATAGGAGTAGGATCACGCTCTTCATTCAAATGTTTGTTGTTACAGTGCCCCATTATCACAATGTGGCTAGGGCTCTCATGCCCCGAGTACAGCTACTGTATGTTGTCTGAACTCTGCCAAGTTCCTCGACCACCCTCTGACTTTGGCAAGCTAAAGCACAGAATGAAAAGTATGAAGCCCACTGAAGCAGAAAGCCAATGTTCCCTCTGAGCTGAGTAAGTAGCAGACAAAAATTTCAGGCTTGCTGAAAAGTTAGCCACGCTGTTTCCAGTCATGATCTTCCTAATTTCTCTCCTCTGCCAGCTCAGAGATGAAAACCTGTCACATTGCACTCGTCCAGCAGAGACAGGTCCTTAGCGTGAGGCATCAGGGAGGCAGGAGAGGTAAGCCAGCAGTTTATGAATCGATAAGACTTTTCCATAGTGCTCATCTCTGTAGTATCTGGGCTTCTCACCAGCTTTAGTGGATACAGACCCTCCCCCCACTTCATCCCCCACCAGCCCAATGAGCAAGGGAAAAATTTATTATCCTCTTTGTAGACATGAGCAGTGGTTCCCAACCAGTGTGCTGCGGCAACCCCTTTGATGTGCTGCCAGTGGCAGCAGGACTTGGCCCCAACCATGGACCAGGGGCTGCCAGCAGTGGCAGGATCCAGCCCTGGCCAGGGGGCTGTCCACAGCGGCAGGGTCTGGGAGCCACGAGTTACCATGCAGCATGGTGTGCCGCAGCAGAAAAAAAGGTTGGGAACCACTGGACATGAGGAACTGAGAGAGTAAGTGATTTGTCCAACACCACTCGGTGAGTTCGTGGCAGCCACTTAACTGAGGTCTCCAGTCTAGTCCCTTTACCATAAAACCAGGGGAATAGTAATAACATCTTACTGATGCTAAAGCAAAAGTACTCAGTGCTTTTAGTGTATTTAAAATCAACCGTGATTGAAGTGAAACTCACGTACTCCTCCATTTGATGACCAACAGGCATATCTGGACTTGGGCTCTGCATGCTGGCATTTAGGTAATCAAAAATGGAGCTGATCCCAGCAAATGTCTGTGTGGAAATCTTGCATGTGCATGGATCACGGGCCTAGCCTGATATATCAGAGACAGAAATGCAGGTTGTGTTCACCTTTTATCATCAGACTCTTCCCTGTGTTGTTTTTTTATTCCACGCAGAACTCTGGATTGCCTTGTTAATTAAAGGGCAACGTTCTACAGCTGGTGACTGAATAGTCCAACAACAGCTGGTTAAACCCATCAAAAATGAAGGACACAGTGGTTTAGGTTTCATTCAGAGGCATTGTCTAGACCAGAGGTGGACAAAATTGACTCACAGGTAGGTGCCAGCAATTTTATTTTTGGTCACCAGAGGATGCTCCACCATTACAGTTCTGCAGTGGAGCTGTGTGATAGGCTAGGAAAACTGGTTGCAAGGATGACCAGAAACACACAGTTGTCAAGGCATGGTCTACACTGTAAAGGGCTTCTCCCCTCCCCATTTTCCGCCAGGAGCTGGGGGAGCTACCCTGGCTTTACGGTCCAGCTGCTCAGTTCTCCAATTTCAAACTGACAAGAATTACAGTCAACAGCCAAAGTAAGGAATGAAGCATCTACATGGACACTGCGCCACTCTAACTACACTGACATACCGTAAGCCCTGCACCGTTCACTGAAGTGGTTTTATTACGTTGACTCAGCAGGGAAGTTACTTTGCTTGTAGCAGCATTTCAGTGTGCACACCTGCACTGTTTGGTTGACAAAACTCAGTAGTGAGACTAGCCCAGAATGAGTTCACCTCTATGGTGTGGATCAAACTGAATGGAGGATTCTGTCAGGCAGTTATCAACTTAAGAGGAAGAGACTGTAGCTGGTGCAATGAATGTACATAAAGAATGGAAATTTGAACCCAAGGGATTTTAAGCTAAAAGGCAAATATTCTCAGGGAAGAGACAGGCAAACTTACCATCAATCTTCACACTCCAGGTCAAGTGGAAGCCATCACTCATTAGGTAGAAATTCTTTAAATCCTCTGGCAACACACAGGAGTTTTTCTGTAACCACAAACACCCCTAAGTGTTACCAAGGGAAAGAGGTGGAGCACGCTTGGATCTGAATGACTGTTCAGCTGAGTGCATTCTCCACCAACGATCTCACTAAGCCCCAACACAACTCAAATCCACAACTTGAGAGATTTTTCAAGTTTCTAGGATCTGTTGGTAACTTAGATTAGTTATTTGATCTAAAGGCACCTCTGGGAAAACTTAATAATTAGCACTCAGTTGCAGGGCTAGATCAATGCAGGGGCTTTAGGGGCTGAAGCATTGGGCCCCACCATAAAGGGGGCCTCAGGTTGCAGCCCCTAAGGTCATGCATTGTTTTGGCCCCCACTTCCCACTCAGGCCGGCAGTGCCAATGGAGTCTTGGAGGGGCTCTGCCCAGTGCTGGAGGGCAGGGCTCTGGGACCAGAGGCCAGGCTCCGAGGTGCTCTGGGGTGGGGGCAGCTAGCACATACCGCGGCGTCTGGCATGGGCTGGTGAGGAGGGCAATTGCATTCTGGGTCCTTGAGGGTCACGCTGGAGGCTGCAGTGCTCACCAGCCAGCCCCGCTGCCAGAGGCAGACTAGCTGGCTTGGGGATGGGGACGGGAACGCCATGGAGCACAGCCTCTGACCCCCACACCCTCCAGCACCAGCTTGTCCCCAAGAGCTGTGGTGAGGGGAACCATGAAAATGGGCAGCCCTCGGCCCCCTTAATCTGGCCCTGTTCAATAGATATCTACATGGATATTTCAGGAGCGCTTCACGATGTTCATACCTGGCACCCTGTGTAATGAATTCACATGCCCAAGTCAAAGACCTAAGGCCCATCAGCTAATCCACATGCATGGCTTCGTTAGGGATGGCAACTGGCCATCAATAAAACCAAACCAACCAATCTCTTCCATCTGAGCTACAAGACCTGCGGTAGCCTCAGGACTTCTCTCATGGACAGGCAGGTCTGACACTCCATTCAGTAGCGTATACCAAATCCTGCAAACACATACAGCTGAGCATAGTGCTTACTTCTGTGAGAATCCCTCCTGATCAGTGAGGCTGTGCCCCATGCAGGCACTGTGCTCTGTGGGAACTGAGAGACTGGGCCCTCTGACAGTTAATTCGTTCATATATGCACTCACTCTTAGTACCAGGGCCATGTCCCAAATTTGAAACCCAGAAGAGATTCGTATCAGGACCCACTTTTAATGAGCCAAGAAGAGATGCTGCATGGAACATATATTTGCTGAAGGAGGTAAGGGTTTCTTGATGGATCTCCTGCCTTGAACCCTCCTTTTCCAGGAGGACATCTCTATTTCCTACTGTTTTTACTTTTGTTTTAGGATCATTCTCAGCAAATACTTTTTCATTGCTTTCTCCTGTGGACGGGTCTGAAAACAACCATGGAAGTTGCTTTGCCAGAGCAGAACATGGTCTCATTCAGAACTATTTACCCTAGGAAGACGGAAGACAGGCACTGACCCAGGTATCTTGAGGGGAAGGTAGAAAGTGTCCCGAGGGCAGCAGATCATAGTCTGGCTTCATTGCTGCTGGAAGGCAGGTCAGTGTGTTTCAGCTGGATCCTTCTGACCCAGGGGCAGAACCCTTTGCCACTATTAGGGACGTGGGCTGGGACCAGGTCCCCCTGCTGCTAACCTGGAGTGGCAGCCTCCCCACATTAGGCCAGGAGACTTGTTTATTGCTCTGCCCTGCCTGAGGGCCAGAGCCCCACAGACTCCTTGCAGGTTGCTTGGAAGCTCTGCTCTGCCTGGCTCACCCTCCTAGACTATTTACTGCTTTGCTCTGACTGAGAGCCAGAGCCCCATACACTTCCTCCTGGGTGGCTAATTTCCTTGTCATTCAGCTGAGCTCACAGTGATGTAGGGAGGCAGATTAGCCTGCTTTTGACCAAAGGGGAAGAACCACTGCTAACCCACTACACAGGCCCCTTAAGAACAGTTTGTGGAGTTCTATGGCTGGGATAGAATCGTGCATCTCATTTTACAGACGAGAGTGCACTGAAGAACCATCCTCTTTCTTTAGGGCTTTTAACTCCAACTGCCCCTCGGAACTCCCCAGGCACGTCCTCTGCTGTGTTCCTTTCGGGGGGCCACATACTTGCGCTGCTTTGCAGGCTGGTGTGGATCTACTTCTCTGCCTCTCTTCACCCCACTTAGGGGCACTGTGTACCCCTGGGGCAGTTCAGAGAGGGCAGTCTTTGTGCTCCCTGGACAGCAGTGGCTGTGATGTGCCTAGGTCACAGAAAAGAAGTTGGAAGGCCCCTTGCTCACACACAGATTCCCACCCCTCCAGTGGAAAGCCTAGGCACAAGTTTCATAATTGCAAGCTCATACGGCCTGTGGGGGGACAGTCTTGCACGATGATCGCTCAGTGGCATCTGCCTCCAAAGTACCGACCAAAACATATCAGAGCTACCCATAGATTAAAAATGAGATCCTGGTGACAGGACTTGGTTATTAGCAGTTTCACGTGTGTGTTTGTGAACTGAAATCAGATGAGGCAGAAACAGAGACATCTTCCGAGGGGATCGCTTCCTGAATAACCGGTCTCCTTTACTGAAGGGTCAGTGTGCTTTACACACTAGTAGCCTTTCTTCTTCAAGATTGGAAGGAAAATTTTCCCTGATGTTTAGAATCTAGTTACATTTTAGGACAAACTATTTTTCATAGCCTGTGTTGTAATGGGAGTCAAAAATAGGGATTATAATGGAACCTGCTTCAACTTTATTACGAGTTCAATAAGGGCAGCCGTGTTAGTCTGGTTCAGCAAAACAAACAAGGGTTCCCGTGGCACTTAAAGACTAACATTTATTTACCGCACGAGCTTCCATGGGAGAAAATCCCACTTTGTCAGATGCTTGAAGATGCTGTGAGAGATGGCTTTCTGTAATGCTTAGGAGCAGATAGGTGGAGGTGTGGCCCCAGGTAAAGCAGGTGGTTGTTTTCACGTAGCAGTGATGGAAGTGAAATCTGCATGCACGTATGTCCTGGTGTTTTATATTTGGGCTGGAGTGGCAGCTGGATGTTAGGCGTCCAAGATGATCACGGAGGTGGGCAACAGGAAGTAGAAGGTAGGTAATTGAGGTTGAGAAGGGAAGATGGGGAGCTGAGTGTAAACGGGGGCACCAAATGACTTGACAGCACTACAGTCTCTCTTTTTAATGGCCATAAGGAACTTAGTTTTACATCTCATCTGAAAGAGAACATCTCAAGCAATGCAGTGGTCCCTACCACCATGTGGGAGCTTAGTTTCACGGCTGATGCAGAAGAATGACAGTCACCTCCTGAGCACCTATTTCTACTCTTTGCATTACTCAAGTGTCCCTTAGGGCAGGGCTGGCTGCTCTGCCCCATGTCCCAAAGTGCCTCCAGTCTGAGCACTCCCAGGCAATGTTTCCTCTAATTTTTTGTAGGCTGTGTGTGCAAAATATTTCTTTGTGTGCCCCAAAAATTTCTGTGTGCACTAATATTAGCATTGTTGAACTTTTTTGTGCGCACTTTATTTTGTTGCGTGCACAGGTTTCATGAGCTGTGTACGTACACACACATGCACAACTTCAGGGAATAGTGCTCCCAGGCCCTGGAGTGCTGCCAGCCTGCACTGTGGCACAGTGCTGACCTGCCTTGCCCCAAGGCTGGCTGATCTGGCCTAGGTTTGGCCTGATCTGCCCTATGCTCAGGCTGTTCTCTGTAGTAACAGAGGACAGAACAAGGAGGAATGGTTTCAAGTGGCAGCTGGGGCAGTCGAGGTTGGATATTAGGAAAAACTTTCTCATTAGGAGGGTGGTAAAGCATTAGAATGGGATCTCCAGGGAGGTGGTGGAATCTCCATCTTTGCAAACATTTAAGGCCTGGTTAGACAAAACCTTGGCTGGGATGATTTAGTGGGAGTGGTTCTGCTTTTAGCAGGGGATTGGACTAGATGACCTCATGAGATCCCTTCCAACACTACAATTCTGTGAATGCTCCCAGCCCCCAGAACTCCACTGTGCCCACACTCTGGCCCTGGGCTATGCATCCACCCCAGCTGGGCAACGACCTGTGCCCCCAGCCTCCTTCAGACTGTCACCACCAGGGAGCACAAAACTTAATAACTCTGGGGCCCACAAGAGAGTTAATCTGGCTTTTGGAGGGTTCTGCATCAGTGGCCTGTTCTCGAGTGAGACCTAACCACGCTGTTATTTGGTGGTACGGCTGAAAGCCACAGCAATACTTGCAGTGGAGTCATGAAGTCCCTCTCCTGCAAACTGAACTGTAGGTGAAATGTGACAGTCCCATTCAGTATCCTGAATGCATGCAAGGTCTGTTGTGTGACTCGTAGAATTGGCTTTGATGGCCGCCCCTCCCGGGCCATCACCAAAGTATTCAAGTTATGTGAGGGGACCAGATGGCCCCTCCTCCTTAACTGGATGGCCCTTGCCACCCTGTGTGCCCATTGTTCTTGCAGGGCTTGGTGTATGTGGGCTCTGCCTGACTGCAAGGTCCTGCAAGGTATGACTCATACCACCATTGTTCTCTGCATTCCCTGTAATCAGGGAAAGGCAGCTTAAAAGCTCTGGTCCTGGGAGGCTCAAGCAGGAAGGTCCCCAAGACACCCTGCCTGGCCTGATCAACCAGAAGCCGACCTCCTCCGCTCAACGAGTTCTTCCCTGAGTGTACCCCACGTTTGAACTGCAGGCCCCAGTACGAGTTTCTCTCTCTCTCTCCTGCCTGTGATGCTGCTGCTGTTACTGTTAGGAATGGTAAGAGCCTGCCCTGCAGTTTTTCTTTAAGGATTAAAATTACTTTACTTTTCTTGCTGCCGCTTTGGAACTGTTTTTCCCCAGCTTTACAGGCTCATGTGTATCCTTTGCCTTCTCCTTTCCCTTGTCTTTACTTGCTGCTTCATTTTGTGTCAGGAGCCCCCTGTCTGTAATCGCCTGCTGCTACTCTGTGTTACTTAGTGTATCTCTTCCTTCCGAACTGTTTGAACTGGTGTTAAAAGTATCATTGTGTGTTACAACATTGTATACAGTTAATTGGTAGCCTTAGAAGTATTAAGTTAGATTGTAAGATTGTTTTTCTTTAGTTCGTAGCCTTTAGAATTGTTTTGTTAAGATTGCTTTGCCCTCCCCTCTGTAACTTCCCCCAACTTAAATAAAGTTTGGTTTCCTTAACTCTTCCTTGTCCCCCCTTTATTTTCCAACCCCCCCCGTGTGCCCCAATTTTTCCCATTGCCTCCAGCCCCCTTTCCCCACGGTCCCTCCTTTCCCTGCAGCCCCCCCTCACCCAGCTCCTTTCCCCACTGTCCCTCCTTTCCCTGCAGCCCCCCTGCTTGCTGCTGAACCCCCCCTTGCCACCAGCTCCCTGTGGCTCCCCCAGCTGCTGTTCCGCCATTCATTCCTTCCCGCTCTCACAGCCCCCCTTCTGTCCTCTCTGTGCCCACCTTGGAATCCCTGCCTTCCTCGCTGGTTTTCGCCCTTCACTGTCACTGCCTCACACTAAATTATATGGTACCCCCTTTTTCCTTATATGGTGTTGAAATATCCTTTTAAATAAGTTGGTTAGGTTAGTTTTAGCTAAGAACCTCCATTGCCTCCCAACTCATTGCACCCCCCAGAGTTGAGCACTCCCCAACATCCCTATTGCAGAAACACACCACACATACACCCCACCGCTCACCTTACTCCCATACCTGTTTTAATAAAGACTACCCCGTACCCCACAGGTGCAGTGATTGCCCCCCAAGGTCCTCAAATTTTCAAACCTGCTGGCAGGGTCATTGTGTAGTCAGACCATCTTATCATAATGAAACTACGCACCTGCTCCCAGGAAACAACAGTGTGACGTTCAGCTGGTTCCTTTTCCACAAATGTCACCTCAGCAACTCCTGGGGAGGCTTCTATAAAACAAAGAGTAGAACATGATCACAGCTAGCAGATGTGACCCCAAGTGCTACAATCCATTTGGTTCTGTAAGCAGAATCAAGGCTGATGGGAAGCTGAAGGAGTGGGTGGTACTCCTGCCAGTGGAAGAACCAATGCCCTGGCATTAGGGACATGGTGTTGCTGAAGATGCCATCCTTTGACTAAGACATAGGGAAGACAAGTGATCAAGACTGTGATTCTAAGGACCCCATGGAAATTTACATAAAAGCAGAGGTTTCACCCTGGTGTCCTGTCTCAACTCTAAAAGTCAGGTAATTCTATTTTGCTTTTCTAAACATGCCTTGTCATTTCAGATGGAGAAAGCATTTTTTGCTTGACTTGAGATGTGTAGCTTTGTCATGAAGTGTTAAAATAGCCATCTTCCCTTTCAGGGATGGATGCACTTTAGTGGGTAAGTGATCCTTTTTAATGTAGGATTTGATCCTGCACAAACAGATTCTTATTTCTTTTTGGAACAGTGGAACTCCAGGCTGATCTGATTATACCAACAGGCCAATAAATTTTAAAAGATGTTTGGGAGTCTCTAGAATGAAGGATGGAAGATACTATATCTAAAGTGTCATCACTGAGGCTGTGAGGCTGGAACCTTTTCTCATACATCTTTTCGTACTATTTTAAAACTCAGGGGCTTCATCTGAAGCCAACTGGAATCAATTAAAAGATTTCTATTGATTTCAGTTGTTTTGGATCAGGTCTAAAACCACTGCTTACCTGTTCTAAGAATTAAATACACAGTATGCAAAGGTAAATTGTCACTTTATGGGGCTTTAAAAACTGGTTCTGGTGTAAAAGGAATAAATATTGGCTCCCAAAGCACTCAGTCCCATTATAATCACTTTATGACAACATACAGCACAGTGCACTAGACAGAAAAGGCACCAAATAATTCTGGCCAAGTTTCTTTCCCCAGCAAAGGACATTTTGTTCTAATTGGTGAGTCATCCAGGGTTTTTCTATCTGCTTCCAAGTGGAAGTCAACACAAGGAACTTTGACCTCTGTTCAGATTTGCCAGTCAGAGATTGTGGTACATTACCTGATGCTTTCGAGGACAACATATACACAGCAAAACAAGCAAACAAGGAGTCCTGTGGCACTTAAAGACTAGCAAATATATTTATTGCATGAGCTTTCATGGGAGAAAATCCCACTTAGTCAGATGCTTTGAAGACGGGGGAACTTATAGAATGGAAGGAAATAAATGCAGGGGAGTGTAAGTCATGGGAACGGATCACACTGTAACAACTGTTGTGATTTCCTGTTAGTGTCACCCGTTCCCATGACTTATGCTCCCCTGCATTTATTTCCTCCTTTCTGTAAGCTCCCCCGTCTTCATAGCGTCTGACGAAGTGGGATTTTCTCCCATGAAAGCTCATGCAATAAATATATTTGCTAGTCTTTAAGTGCCACAGGGTTCCTTGTTTGTTTGTTTTACTGGACGAGACTAACACAGCTGTCCCTTTAGATTTTTTTGGTGGGAGTGAGGAGAGTTTGAATGACTGATGGAAAAATCCTGTTAGGTCATCCAGTACATCTCCTGTGGCCAGTGCAGGACTGCTGCCTTCAGAAGACTTTCCTGTACTTTACCCAGTTTAATTTCAAATAGTCTGGCAAGCGGGAAATTAGTTCTCGCTAGGCCTTACAGCCTCTAGATTGGGATTCCATCCTGCATCTGCAGGGGTGATTATGTGGAATCTGTGATCTGACAAAGCTTTTTCCATCACTATCTGTGGTATGCCCTATGACAATCTGACATTATATTATAAGAATTATTACTATGATCAAAGAAAACAGCAGGGACGTTTAATTCATCATTCACAAAAACTCAACTGGGATTTTCGAAGATTTAATATCGTATTAGGCATCAGACAATGTTGTAAAGCGATGAGTGACCCACAAGTTCTCAAAGACTCTGTACCAAATCCCAGATCATAAAGAAAAGGCATTTTATCTTAAAAGCTCGAATATTCTTAAAACTATCCTGTGGGTAAACTGAAGATTGCACTTATCAGACACGCATACGTATAGATGGGAGCGCCAGCAAACATGGAGATGGAGAAGGAATCTATTATGGGCCGTTTCTTGGAATTCAGATGGACAAAAGCAAGAGGCCAACCATGTTAGGCTAATGAGACGGATAAAACTGAACAAATTCAGAAGTATCCCACCTAAATATGTTATTCCCGGGACAGTGGGCAGCTTGCAGCCACCCTGTCACAGGGGCAAGCTGACGTTGACACCATGGGATATTAACGGGGAGGCGGTCAGTGCTGCTTGCTCTTGGGGGTGAGACTTGTAAATTGGCAGCAGCTTTTTGGTGGCTGCTGTGGACCGGGGCCCTGCTGGGTGTTGTTGTAGACCACACAATAAATAAGATGAGCCGGGGCCCTGGCTGCCAGGCTGGACTTGTTCCTATACGTGCCCATCGCTGAGCTTGTGGGCAGCCTGTGTGTCTCTCCATCCACCCTTCCCCTCGCCACCATGGCAGGGCTGTTTCCATGCCAACGTATCAGGTACCGTTCCAATGCCAACACACCAGGGCTGCTTCCATGCCAACGTATCAGGTACTGTTTGCATGCCAATGCCCTAGGGCTGTTTCCATGCCAACACACCAGGGCTGTTTCCATGGCAATGCACTGGGGCCCCTTCTATGCTAATGTACAGGGTTGTTTTCATGGCAACGCATCAGGTACCGTTCCCATGCCAACACACCAGGGCTGTTTCCATGGCAAGACAGCCGGGCCGTTTCCATGCTAATGCACAGGGTTGTTTCATGGCAACGTATAAGGGCCGTTCCTATGCCAACACACCGGGGAAGTTTCCATGCCAACGCACTGGGGCCGTTCCCATGCCAACGCACCTGGGCCGTTTCCATGGCAACGTATCAGGTACCGTTCCCATGCCAATGCACTGGGGCTGTTTCCATGGCAACGCACCCGGGCCGTTTCCATGCCAATGTACAAGGCTGTTTCCATGGCAACGCGGCGGGGCCCTTCCCACGCCAAGGCGGTGACCATCCCCGCTCACTCACCTAATATCCGGATGACCCCCAGGGTGAGCCGGTCCAGAGAGGGCTTGAGGCCGCCGTAGGTCTTCTCCCCCATCCTCGGCACCAGACAGGCGAGGACCGGCCGCGGGGGAACGAGGCCCAGTTTGTCCCCCGTCGCGCCCTGTAGCGGCGGCTGCGCCGCGAGGACCTCTGGGAGCTGTAGTTTTCACCTCGGGCGCCGGGCGCGCTGCGGAAGCGGCGCCTCATGGGATTTGGAGTTCGCTCGCGGGCGCCGTGCCCGGGTCGGGGGGCGCGGAGAAATACAGCTCCCAGAGTGCATCGCTCTGCCGCCCAGCCCGCCGGGCCCGGCTGGGGCCGGGAGCCAATGGGCGGCGAGCGCTGGGGGGGCGGGGCACGCTGGGAGCGGCGGTTGTTTCAAGATGGCGGAGGTGGCGGCTGGGCCCGCCGGGGCCGTCTACTGGAGCCGGGACAGTATCCTTCGTCCGGGCCCGGGCGGGGCGGGAGATCCGGGTGCTGGGGGTGGGGCGGGGGTTAGAGGTGGGGGTGCTGGAGGAGGAGCTGTGCTGGAAATGGGGGCCGGGTGGGGGCTCAGGGGAGGGGCTGTGCTGGAGATGAGGGCTAGGTGGGGGGGCGCTGGGGTCAGGAATGGGGGAGATGGGGGTTAGAGGTGGGGTGCTGGGAGGGGGCTCAGGGGAGGGGGTGTGCTGGAGATGAGGGCTAGGTGGGGGGCGCTGGGGTCAGGGCTGTGCTGGAGACGGGCTGGGTGGGGGTTAGAGGTGGGGGGTGCTGGGCGCAAGGACCCAGTGGTCAGCACATTAGTTGAAGCTGTGGCACCCCTAGGGCCGGTTTCCCGCTGTGCCACAGACATCCTGGGGAGCCATGGGCAGGTGTCTTAGCTGCTGCACCCCTGGGTGTAAAGTGGGGTGAAGGCTGGGGCAGCGACGTGAAAGACTGAGGTGCTCAGTTACTGTGGGGCTGATACAGGGCCCTGGCAGTACCCGCCAAAGGCGAGACGGGCTGAGGGGCCGCAGCGGGTGGGGAGGTGCCCCCAGGCTGTGTGTGTTTGTGTCTGAAGCCCCTGGGTTTTCGTCGCATCGGCAGGAGGTGCCCGGATCAGGCTGGGCTGGTAGGGGTGTCTTGTCGCAGCCTGTCCTATGCATGGAGGAAGTTGGAGGCTTGTCTCAGGGTGGGCACGTGTGTACTCAACATGGTTGTGAGTGATCTCAGTGGATGTTCATGTGAAGTGCTCTGGGGGTGTTTGGGTCCAGCCTTGGAGGAGGTGGTTTTCAAACCCAGGGTCATGAGCCTGTACTGGGCCGCGGTGCTCTCCACTGCCAAAAGACTGGAATGCACGGCTCAAAGATGTAATTGTTGGGTCGGGGGCGTAAATGATGTTTTTCAACTGAGTTCTGAGGAAAAAAGTTTGAAAACCACTGCCTTAAGGCAGCTGTTCTCAACCTTTTGCAGGTCGTGATATGCTTGGTGGCATGTTGTGACCCTACTGGATGCTCCAGGCTCCTCCCCCCCCCCCAGGGGCCAGATCCAACCATCTCCTTGTTTCTCCACAACACTTTGCCGCTGTGTGGCAACACAGTAATGTATCCCGATACAATGTTTGAGAACCACTGCCTTAGCGTATGCACAGACAGGGAGATGTTTCAGCTTGGATGGATGTTCCTTCTTCTTAATACAACAGAATGACCTTTTGGGGGTGGTTTTGTGGGCTCATTCGCCACACCTAGTGCCACAGCACGGCCACTTTATAGAAATGTGGGCTATTGCCATGATATCATTATTTTACTCCATGCTCTGTGTGGTGGGGCAAAAAGCTGTCCAGTGGGTATCTTGGTCTCGGTGGAGGCTTCTGGGATCAAGGCGGAGCATTAGGAAGGGCTTGACAGATGTGTCAGACTTCCTTAATTTGTGCTATGTATTACTTGGGGGGATGATTGCTGGCAGGGGTTAAAGTATAATTTGGCGGGCCCCAGAACCCTCCTAAATTGGGGGGCCCCCTCTTGCCCTGGTCTGGGCCCCCCCTTATCCACCCCAGCTACAGCCCTCTCACCCCTGTCCCCCACTCTAGCTACATCCCCGAACACACCTACCCCCACCCCAGCTACTGCCCCTGGCCCCTGTCTTGTTACTGGTCCCCCAAACCTTCCCCAATCCCTCGCTGTGCTGCCCCATCTTCACCTGCTGCCCTGGGCCGACCCTCTCCCCTGCACCATTTCACTGCTGGGCTCGCTCTCCTGTCCCTGAACCAGGGATTTTCCTAACTGCCCCTCTACATCTCCCCTGAATTTCCCAACACCCCCCCCCCCCCAGTTGTCAGCTAGTAACAGTGTTATATCAAATTAGCGAGCACCACCTACACCACCCCTAATTTCAAGTCTGGAGAATACTGCCCCAACCCCCCCACCCCGAGGGCCCCCTAACTTGGCCACCACGCGGGACATGGCAGCTGCTTGCTTCCCGGAACGCACAGCAACAGCGTTCTGGGGCCTGCTATCTTTAGAGGCTCAGCATTGGGGGCCCCTAAAAACAGAAAATGAAGGCAGAACGCTGTATTCAAGGGTTCGCTAATTTTAAATGGTGGGCCCGAAACGCAGCGTTCTGGCTCTGTTTTCTATTTTTATGGGCCCTGGAACGCTGAACCCCTAAAGATAGCGGGCCCTAGAACACCATTCCAGTGCATTCCTTCCTACTTTAACTTAACCTACTGGTAATTGCTACTGAAATTGATTTAATCTGAACTTGCTACATTGAAATGAGATTGTCATCTTCTTAATCCTTTGAGCTGTGCAATGCATCAGTAAATGAAGGACACTGTCAAACTTCAGTTTGGTCTAACGCTTGAATTTTGTCAGATAAACTTTTTGTAAAATACTCAAGACCAGCAGAAATGGGTTTCTGATTTTTTTAAAAAAATGAAAACAATTGTTTGTAAACATTGTTTGCAGCATTTGAAACCCAGACATTGCAGCCAAAAGATCCTGCAAGTGAGACAATTAAGAAACTGATCTAACTGCATTTCATTGTTTATGGTGAGACGGAAAAAGTAAACATAATAAATGTGTTAGTCTGTAAGTGCCATGTTTGTTTTACTGAACTAGACTAACACAGCTGACCCTTTGGAACTTGGCATCATAAAGAGAGACACAGGCTGAATTGTTGTAAATCTGTCAGTCTAAGGTGGGGGTTAATAATTTATCTTGCAAACATCTTTATCTCTGTTTACTGATACTGTGTCTTTAAAGAGACCATGTGGGTGAGGTAACATCTTTCAGGCCTTGTCTACACTAGCAGTTATGTTGGCAAAACTTTTGCTTAGGGTGTGAAAGAAACACCCCTCCTGAGCAATGTAAGATTTGCCGGCCTAAGCAGTTGTGCGCACAGTGCTATTTTGTCAGGAGATACCCTCCTACTGATATACCTACTGTTACTTGTTGAGCTGGTTTTACTATGCTGACAGGCGAGCTCTCTCCCATCCCATATTGGCATTGCCCTTATGCAGCCAAAACTCATGTTACTTGTGTGGAGGGGGTGTTTTTTTTTTTACCCACCTGAGTGTCAGGTTTTACCAGTGTGTTAGTGTCGGCAAGGCCTTATTGGTATAACTTCTGTTGGTGAGATGGACAAGCTTTCAAGTTTACAGAGAGCTTACACATGACCTAAAAAAGAGCTCTGTTTAAACCTGAATACTTGCCCCTCTCGCCAACACTAGCTGATCCAATGAAAGATGTTACCTTTTCCACCCTGTTTCTTTAATATCCTGGGACTGACATGGGTACAGTAGATCTTCATACTGTTTCTTTAAAGAAGAGATTTAAAGGTCACACCCTGCTCTGCATTCTGCTGTGTTTTATGCTGACTCTTACCTGTAACTAACCTATGCATGACACAGATATCAGCCCAGTAGGTCCTGTTGTAATATGAATAATATGGTTTTCAGTGCCAGGTGCTTTTAGAGGGATAGATATAATAAACTGTTTATGACTCTGGTTATTTCTGAAATAGCTTTTGTCACAAAAAACCACCTCAAACCAAATCCCAGTCTCCTGCTTAAACAAATAAATGATAAGTCCCTGGACGTTTAACTTGTATCCATCCTTTGAGGAACAGTCAGCTGAGAATGACCAACTTCCTTTTAAATCTTTCCATTTCCCTTTAGTCATATATCTTGTACGCTGTCTGTTGTGGTATGTGGTTCTGTGTCAGGGTGACTACATACCGAAGTCTCAGCAGTTTGCCTTCCCTGTCTGTCCCCAAGGGGTTCCTTGAATAATGTTAACCTAGTCTAACTCAAATCAGTATTGTGTTGCTTCATTACCTTAACACTAAGAGTTGCATATATGGTTGGTCCCATGAATCTTTGGTTAAGTTGACCTCTTTGATGGTCTTTATTTAGATGGAAACTAATGCAGAGTGCGTATGGTAGTGTCTTCTTTCGAAATCTGTGTTTGTGGTTTTGTTCTGGTCAAGTTTGTCATGCATTCCAAATGGTGGACAACCATGAATAGTGTCTGGTCAACAATCTTTTGGCAAATCACAGATTGAAAAGTATATTTTCGTATTTCTTTTGGTATATCTTAGTTTGGACTTTTTTGTCTTTGATGTGTTTTCCTTTAAAGAAGTTGCATACAGTTTCTGATGAAGAACAGCCAATGGTGTATATGCCAGGTAAGAGTGCCTATGAGTTGTAAATGATACTTTTATCTTATGAAAAATTGCTTTGATTTTTCATTCATGAGTGTGAGACATAGAGCCAGCATAAGCTTTGATTTTCTGCTTGCATTGGGATTTACAGGATTATAGTGTAGGATCTATGGCTACTACTTATACAGGTATACAGAGGATACGTTATTTTAGGAGCCCATTATGAACAACATAGCTCTGCCTAATCTATGATATAGACTGAATCTTAATTGTCTCCCAGAACCCTGTTAAAGTCTTGACCATCTCTAATGCTGTAGCGAGGTTTGGGGTGAGATACAATGCAGATAGATAGTTGAAATGGTGTTGATATAGATGAAATAGATGATCCAGTGTGGGTTGACATTTTGTTTAGATGGTAGTATTAGTTGTGCCCCTCAGAATTTATAATTTTAAATGTTTCTAACACAGACCCTTAAAATAGACATAACAAAGTCCTTGCCTGTTCCTAAAAAGCATGCATGTAACACACAGCATGACGGTTAGGGGTGTGTTTATAGGATTGGCCTGCAAACTGCATTGGACCAGAACAACTGACTTTTTATTCTTAGTAAAACCCTGTTCATGCAGAACAGAGGGCCTATGCTATAGCATAATTAAAAATATAGGTGAATGTCATTGTACCTAGTGTGATTCAAACCATGGTGGTGACAGTTTGTGACCTTCAGAGGAAAGCTTATAAATTATGGTTAAGTTGCTGGATTTGTAGAAGAAATAGCTCTTAAAGCAAACCAAAAAATATCAGAAAACTTTAGGAACTTTGTCCCCTCTAAATATGGGGGGTAAGATGTCAGAGAAGGTGGAGAAGCATGGGGAAAGCTTCTAAAGAAGTTAGCTCTTTTTAATTACTGATTCACTTGTGAAATCGCCATACCAAAAATATATGTATCCAGTTTGCTAACTTACATTTAAATGAGGAAATATTAAAACTTTATGGTACTTTTTAAACAGTAATTGTTTGATTCTTAGGGTGCTATGGGAGGCCAGCATTGCTCTTTGAAGCCCCTCTGCCAATTCTGGCCCCACAAAGTCTTATCAGGGTTGAAACTCTTAAGAGTATCCACTAGCAGGAGCTGAAGATATCTGTAGTGTTCATGCAGTGGTCAGGGCACGAGCAGCTTGGGAGACCTGAGTTCAACACCCTGCTCTGCTACAGCAAGTCCTGGCCATGGGCAAGTCATTTAGCCTCTCTGTACCTTGGTTCCCCCATCTATCAGATGGGGTTAATGTCACTTCCCTATCTTTTGGGTGTGGTGAGGATAAGTGCATTAAAGATTGTGCAGCATTTTGAAATGAACTGATGAAAAGCTCTAAGATAAGAGCTGGGTGGTGGTGTTACCCATGAGTTTGATATGAAGAATAAAGAACAGTAACCTTGGGCAAAATATACAGCAATAACATATACCTATGTCGACTTGGCAGAATTCAATTTTTATTTTCAAGCATTTTAAGGCTTTTATTGATTTTGAATTTTCACAGATGCAAGTAATTATTGGGAAGAGGGTTGGATGTTATTTAATACCACATGTTGAGGTTCAGTAAGTAAGTTTCATAACTGACAAAACACAAATTTTCAGAATCGCATGTCAAAATATACAAAGTAAATATCCCTAAATTGAACTCTTTAAGTTCTCAAGCATTTTTTTACTTTGCCTATCTGTATGTTTAAATTATCATCAGTGGAGATATTTTTTCATTGGTTGTGTGTGTACAGTGAAATTGCGGTTTACCATCTAAAAAATCTAATTCTTCAAAGTTTAAATATTCATAAAAAGTGAAACTTTAAAATATGTCAGGTGAATAGTGGTGTAAGAAGCATTATTTATGATGCCTAGTCAGTCCTTGTTTATGGTGGTGTCACAGAAGAATCTTTTGGTTTATGCTTTTATTTTTAAAGGTATGAAAATTTTACAATGAATCTCAGTTATAGGACAGAACTAATTGGTGTTTTCCAAGTGCCTGGGTTTTTTTAGGTGATTTTGCAGTGTTTACTTGCAAGCTTATGTAATTGACTCTAGCCATTGCTATCGCTCTCCACCTTTCTTTCGGCTTATTCCATATTCATCTAAATACTTTGGTGGGAGGCTTGTAAAAGCATACTAAGAATCTCCTCTCAAAATCTAAAGTGCCACCAGGCTCCTTGTTTGCATCTCTAAAAGTTCGTTTGTCTTCCTTCTTTAGGAATTTCTGCAGAAGGAAATTTACGAACAAGGCATGTGTTAAAAGGTCGAAAAAGTGAAGCTAAGCTGAAGGTGCCGGGAGCCGCTGCTTTTGTTTCCATGGATCCCTTTAAAAGCACAGGAGAACCAGCAGGGCAGCAGGTAAGCAAGCATGAACTTTTCTTCTTTTGAAGAATTCAGGCAAATAGTAGAAAAAAGGCTGCTAATTATCAGCTTGCAAACTTTTAGAAAGGTTTTAGGTAATCATTGCTTAACACTGACTCTTACAGCATTGCTAACCTGCATCATGGCTAGCAGGCAACAATAGATGAAGTTTCTCCCCAGAGGGGGCCTGCAATCTCAAAATAAGACATAGACTAAAATTGTGGAGGCTGTTCCATAGTCTAACAGAACTCATCATTGAGAGCTCTGTGGTGATATGTTTTCACTTGTGGAACATAAGATCATGCCTGTCTAATGTAGTAATATTTTATTTAATGCCTCCTTTACCCTCATGTTAGGGGCAGTCCCGCCATCCTCTCTGTCAGATCCGGGAACTAGCCATCATATTTTCCTCTTGCGACACCAACGTATTCCAGCAGTATCTAAATATTGTTGCTTTTTCCTCCACAATATCTTTAAGAGTCAGCATTCCCTTTACCTCCACACAGCTAAAAGTCATCTAGGCCCTTATCGTTTTGTGTCTTGACTACAACATTTTCCTCCTGTGTCTTTAACAAATACTGCTTCGTTTCACTTATGTCCATTCGAAAAGCTGTTGCAGATCTTTTTGTTGACTTACTGCTTCAGTCATATCTCTCCTTCTCCATATCAAACCTCATCTCCTTGCTTTCGCTTTTAAGGCCATTCATGGCCTATTCCCATCCTCACTATCAATATCTATGTGCATCTGAGTGGTTGATTCATGCCTTCTCTCTGCCAAAGAGATCCGTCTTTACTGCCAAGAAGCCTCTTTGTCCTTTGTCCCGGGCTTCTCGGATACATGGAGGCTGCCCCCCCATGAACACACACAACACCAACTTATTCTTCAAATCCCTCCTTAAGATTTCCCTCTGCTGCGTTTCTACAAGACATTTGACAAAGATTGGGTGTATCGTGATACTTGCTTGTATTGTTTGTAAGCCTCGTCATAGTTCATCTTTCATCTAATTCTTAGGTTGTGAGTTGGCTGGGGTGGGATTGACTTTGTCGTGTTTCTACAGCTCATAGTGTAGTGGGGCCTTGATCCCTGCTCAGGGCCCTTGGTTTTACCCCTATGTAAATAATTAATAATGTGATAGAAATTAGATCGTAATCTTTCTACAGTGGGCTCTTTTGGTGTCTTGCCTTGCTGAAATCTCATGGAGCCTAAACAGTTCAAGCTTGCTCTTCACATGATGAAGGAAAAAGAAATCTCATGTGATAGTCAGGTGAAGTTTTCCAGGCTTTCTTGCTCCTGGAGTCTTTATGACCACTGTCTGTTGTGTCGGAAGTGCTAAGTATGTGTATTGAAGGAAGCACTGGCCCCTCTACTTTGATATACCTCATAGTTATAGGTGGTAAAAGGTGATTTGCCAGAACATTCTATTCAGGAGAATTGGTTGTATTCCGCTCTAATCTGAATCCTGGCAGAACTGACTTGGTCTTTGTCATTCATGCAGATGATCTGGGTACCATGCGCTGTATCTAGGCCTTTTTGGATGACGTATGAAAGGCAAATTTCCTGTCAACTCTGTGTTGATGCTGAAGATCCCATGCTACTCGTAAATCAGGATTTGCCTTGATGTTCTTGGCCATAATTCTTCCTCCTCCTCCGCTTGGATGTTGTGCAGAGGTTGGCTACCAGTCTCCATCCCAAATATGATGGTGTGTGGTGCCTAGATTGTGAAGGGGTTGGGAATTTTTGTGGTGAAAGATGGTATTTAAATTAAAAATACTAGCATACAGTCGCATTCTGGTCTGACTTGGTTCAGCAGGGTTGGACAAAATGTAAACCTTGGTAGAAATTAGTCTGTATTATCATTTGTGTATGGAGACAATGGTTGTCTCATTCCCTTTGGGAAGTGTAGTTGTACAGGTAAGAATTCCGGACCTTGATGTGCATGGGGACACACATCTGTCTCTGAGAGGCCACTTTGTCTCTTGCACCACTTGTCTTTAGCTGTGGACTGAGAATGTGCAAAGATAAGCTTGTCTGGCTCTTCTTGGTGCCCAGAACCAGCTGGGTCACTGAGAGCAGTGCAGCTTATGTGGTTTCGGGGACATGCCTGGAGGGTCTGTACTGCATTGTGGAGTAATCAGATCAAAGGAGCTCCGTTTCTAGCCATCTACAATTATTTAGGACTCTTAAGATGCCAGTTGTTCCTTTTCTGAAGCATTTACAGGAGGTGTACAGCCAAAGGGTTCCCTTTATGGCCACTGTGAACCAGGAGACCTAAACCCTTAGAGCAGTGGTCTCCAAACTTTTGGGAGTTGCACCTCTTTCTTACCAGTCTGTGCCCCTCTCCTTAACTCCCTAGGACTCAGAGTCCAAGGCTGGGCCAAATCTGTGAATCAGGACTGGGAGCAGAGCTGGGAGCTAGGTGTCGAGCTGGGGTTGGAGCAGGGACAGGGACTGGTCTCGAGCTGCAGCTCTGGGGCCTGCGGCTGTGGATAGGGCTCAGAGCTGGGGCCAGGCATGAGACCGTGAGCTGGAGCCAGGGCTTTGGGGCTGGGTAGCGCGTCCTCTCTGCCACTGTGGAGGCTGGCCCAGGCCTTGCTGCGCCCCTCTGAAGGTTCCTCCACAATCCTCTAGGAGGACATGCCCCACAGTTTTTGGGACCTCTGCTGTAAAGTGTGGGGTATATGCTATTGAAAGTCTTTAACCCAGTGTTAAAAATCTAAGCCAAATTCTATCCTTATTTCCCCTCACACATGTAGTTACAGAATGTGTGGGAGTGAAGAGTGGTGAAATCAAATATAGACTTGAAAAAACAGTGGAGAAATTTAACACATTTAACCTGCAGCCTGAAACCCAAAAGTGCTTCCAAATGAGATGTATTTAGTTTAACTAAAACTACAAAGGCTTTGAATGAAAGTCATATTAATCCTTGGAGTAAGAAATAATATTCTGCATAAGATCATTGCTGATTTATTTTGGAGGCTACCTACAGCAATGGATTTATTAGCTTTTGAAAGCTGGTTTGAAACGGCTGAAGATTGAAGGGCATGTTGTCTCCGTGGTGTATTCACTCCACTCCCATTATGGCTAATAAGGAGAGAGAAACATATTGTGAGAGAAGGGTAAACCCATTATACTTTGCTTCCTATTTTCAACAGTTATTCTGCATTGTACCTTGTGTTAAATGTGGCCAAGTTAAATAATGAGGTCTTTGAGGCAGCACTGTTACGTACTATGTGCACTTGACACCCGCAGTTCATAGATGTATAGATACCAGGGCCAGAAAGGATCACTGTGATTTGATCTCCTGCATAGCACAGGCCAGATAACTTGCCCAGAAGAATTCTTTTGGAATAAGAGCAGATGTTTTTAGCATAAGCACCCAACTTTGATTTAAAAATGGTCAGTTATGGAGAATCCACCATGACCATTGGTAAATTATTTCAATGTTTGTTTGTTGTAGTTAATAGTCAGAATGTATCTAATTTCAATTTCCAGCCATTGGATTGTTCTATACCTTCTTCTCTTAGAATGGTGTACGTATTATTAAATATTTATTTCCCTGGGAAGTAATTAAGCCAGTGCTTAGCTTTTTTGTTACAGAATCAAGAAACTCAGTTGATGTAGCTTAAAGCATGTTTTCTAATTCTTGAGTAATTCTCATGGCTCTTCTCTGAACCATCTCAAATTTATCTACATCATGTCTGAATTGTGGGCCCCAGAACTGAACAAAGTATTCCAACAGTGGACAGATCAGTGCAGTATGGAGCAGGCGAATCTAGGAGTGGAGAGTGTGGTTGTAGCAGAGCAGAAACAAAGTGAAAGATTGCTGAGCTGGAAGCAGCTGACTAGGAGCTGTTACCACCAGCACCTGGAAGGTACAAGAAGCCAGGACAAGTTTGCCCTAAGGCCTCAGACCCAGCAGCCTGCGGCTGGAGAGCCCAACCCCAGGGCAGGAGGGACTGGGGAAACTATAACTTTGAAGGTTTGGAGGTGGGAAAGATGGGCTCCAGCTGGCTGCCAAGACCTGAAGCACAGGACCCACAGAGACTGGGCTTCCCCACTTTGTCACAGTACATTACCTTTCTTCCAGTCTTCTGAAACTTTCCCAGTGCTCCAACCCCTGTTGACAATAAACTTTAATGGTCCAGTGAGCTCCTCAGTCATATACTAAAACTCTTAGATGTGAGTTATCTGGTGTCATGCTTTCTGGTGTGGCTCAGACCTGAGAGCGCCAGTCTCGGTCAGACTATCAGAAATATGAGCAGACACTCCAAACTGGTGGTGTATGTATAATTAGATGTCACCAAGCCAGTAATAAATGAGAACTTCTGGATCATGGAACTACAGACATTCACCTTAGGCTCTTTAGCCAATCTTACCACCCAGACAAAGTGGACTTTGTGATGAATTATTGCAGCCAGACCATCACCACATGGTAGATTACCCCTCACCCCAAATGGCCAGTCACTAACCCAGGTTTGTGGATTCTCAGAATCTTGTGTTAAAGGCAATGCTGACAGCCAGCTTCTCTGATAAACTACTAAGAAAAATGAGTTTTTGAGGGGTTAAAGCAGGTAAAATGCATTATAGGCGAATCAGAGTTTGTAACTTGAAATGATAGCCGGGATCGTCTAGTTCTACACGGGTCTCTCAGAGTGGCCCAAAGTGGTTTGGGGGCCAGATGCACTAAAATAATCTCTTTTAAATGTTTTATTCTGTAGAGTTTCTTATTTCAAATTCATTACCGGAGTATGCTAATGCTTGGCTCGTTTCTTGGATAACTCAATCACTAGTTGTGCAAACTTGTTCTGTTAATAAGTAAGGTCAAATTTGGATTTCAGTGGAAGAACCCTTGAAAATATCCACAATTATATGTAGGCTTGGCAGAATTTGATTTTTATTTGTATAGTTTCGCTGGATAATAGTCTCTTTTATAACACATTTAAATTTTCACTGTAGGAAATTGTGTAGGGCTGAAACAATTAGTAACAGCGGCAGATGTTGAAAACCAAAAAGTTAGTTTTATAATTGTTAAAATATACTGTCAACATCATATGTTAATATACGAAGTAGATCTCTTAAATTCAATTACAGGTTCTGTTTTTTCTCCTGTCTGTACATTTTAATTATTATCGATGGAGGTATTTTTTTCATTGATTTGCACATGCACGGTGAAATCAACACTTACCAATAAATAGTGAATCCTTCTGAGCTGAATTGCAAGGAATAACAACAATATTGGTTCTAGAGAAATAGATTTTTAGGCTACAAGCTGTTTGCCCTCTAGTGGGCATGAATAGCAAATGCATCCATTTGTTTAGCTGAAATGCTGCTGTGTATCGAGACAGAAAACAGAAGAAAGCACACTGGATTAGAAGTAAAAATTACCTTGTTTGTGGGACAGGATTGAGAAGTACTTGCATATAGTATAGAATTTAAATGTAACAAAAAGAAATTAACAAGGGATAGTGGAGGGACAACTCAGTTTAGTGTGTGTGTGTGCGTGCGCGCCTAAATAAACAAAACACAGTGGAGCTAACAAGATATGTATCCTGATATCATGCTTATCACATTGCTTGTATGGTGCATTCTTGTTGCTCTTTCTGACTTGTATATTTAGCCTATTAACACTGGGGGGCAGTGACTGTGTATTCCTGTGGGGCTCTTGATGCAGTGAGTTCCTGATCTTGATTAGTCAATTTGGGTGCAATCACAATACAAATGTAATGCTAGAGTTCTAGGCCACAAGGGACCATTTTGCATTTTGATTATGTTGTCCTATCTCCTGTATAACACAAGCCAGAGAGCTTTGCCCAGTAAACCCTGAACTGAGTCCAATAATTTGTGCATGTCTTTTTTCAGGAGAGTCCGCCACAAAATGTGGTAAATTGTTCTAATGATTAATTATCCTTAAAGTTCAAAACAGGCATGGTCCATCCTGTCTGAGTTTGTCTAGCATCACCTTCTAACCATTAAACTTGAAATGCATTTAATAGCTTGTTTGGTATAAATGATTGCATTTTAAAACACAAATTTTATTTTTCAGGTCACTAATGAAGGAGGAGTGAAGAGTGCTTCTTTAAAGGATTTATGCCCTGAGGACAAGAGACGCATTGCAAATTTAATTAAAGAACTTGCCAGGTGAGGGTAGGCTTCACCTGAAAATGCTTTATGTTTAGGGAGAGTCATTCTTCCAGTTAATGCCAAACTTCCTAGAATTACACTGTGAAATTGCATCTTTATTAAATACGCACAAGTAGAAAGTGATTGCTCCTGGAAAAGGCTTGAGCCAGCAGGAGACCCAATAATGTGCCTTTCCTCTCCGAAACAAAATAAAAAAGAGAACTGACACTGAAATATTAGGCCACACATATAGGATCAGGGCCTTAGTGCAGCATGGCATCTTTCATCTTCTGTATAAAACACAATACTGAATTCTTTCAGTTACTTCTTTGCTTTCTGAAATCACAACTTTGTCTGCCAGAGGAGCAAGTTTTAAAACAGATTTACGATGGAGAATTAGGTTTGTGGTCCTGTCATCAAAGTAAGAGAAGATACGTTCACCTGTAGTTATCCCTTGTTTGCACAGTTAGTCCAACAAGGAATATAATTCAATTTGTCTCTGGGGACAAGCAGAGGGGTGCCTTTTCCATGCACTCTCCTTATTCTATGAAGGGAGAGGGAAAGCAGCAATTTTTTGAACTTCAGAAGCAAGTTATTCCAGAATTTTTCTAATGCCAGTCTAGTCACTGATGTGTGTATGTGGTTTAAAAAGCCAAAACCTGCCTGGAGTAATGGGCTTTAATTTGAGTTGCTGTCATTGGGTATCCCACTTTTTTCTGAGCTCACCGTGTTTTCAAAACTTCCCAGTGCAGCAGTTGCTTAGCAACATCAGGGTGTTGGTCCTCTGTTCTGCAGTACTTCCATAGTGGCTTCAGAGAGGTTGATAGTGATAAGGTGAAACTGAGACTAACCTAGGGTTTTGCTAGTGGGTCATGAACGAAGCTCTTTGTGCGTGGGTGTGGTTTTTGGTGGGGGGAGCATTTTTATGGTGGGGGTGCCTAGAAAGAGGAAATGAGAAAACAAAACATAAGGGAAGAGAGAGGAAGGAAAGTACTTTTCAGGCTGGAGGCTGTGTATAATTTTTCAGTTTCCTGTCTGATATTGACTAGTAGTTAACAGAATAAGCTCTCTGTCTCCTGTCTTAAATGTTTTAATCCCTCTGTAACCAAAAAAGATCGGAGTCTTCTGTCCACACAAAGCTGAAAAATTAAATGAAACCTCAGTGAGTCATCCTGTTTTTTAGTTTCCATTTAAAGGTGTGTGTGTGTGTGGGGGTATTTTTGCAATGTTGCCATTACCCTGAAATCTAGAATGAACCCTATTTCTTCCGTGTATTAAAGGTGGTTGGGGGAGATCACCCGTGCTGAATCCTTATTACTTGTTTAAAAGCTTCATTGAATATCTGCTTATTTGCTCTTTATGGTCAAGCGAAAATATTGAGATTTGTTTTCCTGAGTAAGCTCTCTTGGACAAGGTACTTGTGTTTGTAATGCTCTTGGCATCATTGCATCTTAATCCTAATTGAGCAGGAAGGGGTACCAAAGCACACATACATTCAAGAATAAAACTGAGCATATCATAACTGTTGTACTTGATGTTTCACATCTATGTGCATCAGGGGAGACTAAGTTGCTAATGAACCCCATTTACTTGACTTTTCCTGGAAGTTTGTTTTTAGTTAGTTTTTTTCTTCCCTACACTAACATGTTGGATTAAAAAAGCTACTGCATGTGTTTCTGCCTATTTATAAGCTACCTGACTGTTTGAACAAGTCCATTTTTAGTATAGTCTTCATTACAGGGCATGCATGCTTCGGGAAATCTTGGTGTAGTGGTCTCTTGCTCCCCACTCTAAAGTGGGCCCACTCTGTCTAGAGCAGTGTTTCTGAACCTTTAGTGGACTGGGGAACAATTAAAGATATAAATGACTTAATGCAGAACACCTAACAAAAACATTATTGTAAAAGCTGGTAACAGTGGTGGGAAATTTAAAGTATATCAGTCAGCAAAGCTTCCAGATGTGTGTCAGGGTCTGCCACTATGTACCTGGAAGCTTTAGTGCAGCTGGGCCATTTTAAATTCCTTCTTCCCTCCCTGCTCAGGCCCTCAACGGAGAAGGGTTGGGGTGGGTCACAGAACACATGTGCTGTGTCTGCGAAGCACTAGTGTTCCATGGAGCACTGGTTGAAAAGCACTGGTCTAGAGCCCTGGACGGATACTGAAATGTTGATTCCCATCTAATCTGCATGTGTGAGAATTGCCCTCTCTGACTCGTTGTCTGCTTTTCCTGTTTCACATCTATCCGCACCAGTAAGCACTGAGCAGCCAATCAGCTGTTTGGTGACCAGCCCATCCCTGCCGATCAGTTGTTGTGTGGCCAGCTGCTATGGTTCACAGTCTACCAGCAGGAGCAAACAACCATTAAGAGTTTGGAGCCCTGGCCACTGGGGCGGGGCAGTGCAGAACGGGCTGACTGTACTCCTCTGTGTCCCAGCCCAGGGGCCTAACAGGGGGGAATGGTTCTGCCACTTGGTCAGTCAGGATCCCCCCAAAGCATGCCGAGTCTCACCCTGCACAAATTAATGTTTGGTTCCCTGGGCTACTTCCTACTATGGTTCAGGTATCGGGCTTCGTGATCCAAGGGACCTTCATCTCAAGGCACACAGTGAATGGCAATCCTGGCATCTCCTCTCCACAGCTGGTCAGCCTTTGGGCCAGGGCGTCACACTGCATAGCCTCAGTGCTGAAGTTCTGTGGTAGATTGGAGAGACCTGTGGCTCTGACAACTGAGCTGTCAGGTCTTCCTTTTATACTTCCTTCCTGGCCCTGGTATGTCTGGTGAGGGCAGCAGTGGCTCTGCCCACTGGGGCTGGGATAGTGGTCTCCCCATGCTGCCTCACTACACCTACTTAATGATAGGATGATGCTTGCACCGTTGGACTTTCACTAAAGTCCACGAGTTTTAATTTAAATGACAAACCCCTTTTGAAAGTTTATCTTGGACTCTGCTCCTCACGTGAGTGTATGGTTTGGTTGTGTGTTCGCCCTGTACTGCTGGCCTTGCACTGCTTTCTTTAAAAAGAAAAGAATGCTTTGTAAAATTTTCTTGGAGTCTTCTGGATGAAGGGTGTCCAAAATATGAAGTTATATTTTAGCTTAAAAATCAGTGTCTCTCGTCATTCTAAAAATACTTTTGCAGCACTTTTAACTGTAGATTTCAAACTGCTTTGCAATAGTGAGCAAACATAATCATTAGCCTGTCTTTTCAGATGGAGACACTGGGATGAGGTGATGTCACCCAATAAGTCAGTGATACAGCTGGGAATGTTGTCTCTGTTGATTGTCATCCACTCGAACACTTTACTTCCTTCCTAATAACTCATTACCACTTTTTACTATACAGTCTTTTCATAAGCTTCATACTCTTTATTTTTAATTACTCCATGTGCTGGAATGGCTGATTAAGGCTTTAATGAAGAATAGGTTGCACCGAAGCCTGCCTGCAAATGGTCAAATGTTGTAACTCTTCTGATTGCTGGTTCCACTGTTCGATGTATAAGGGTATATTCTAATAGCACAAAACCCTCTATTACATTGTTACTCAAAATACACTGCTCCCAACTGAATTTCTAGGACACTAACTCATTTAAACATGGGATTCTTTTAAAGTCTCAGATGTTCTGATTTTTCCCTGAGGACAGTTTGATATTTCTGCCTGACATTTCTCTGAAGAAAAATAGAAAGTGCAGCAACATTAATTTTGAAAGGTAAAATTAGTGGAACACTACTATTTTATATTTAGTTCTCTTTTCTTTTTAAACCTAATTGTATTTTTATTGAATGTCATTAAAAGTCCTTTGCAAGACTGATAGGAAAGTTAAACTCTGATTCCCATCCCCTTTCACTTTTTAAAAGCTCTCCTTAAGTTGATATTTCATAGTAGCAAATGAATTGGCAAAATCTTGAAATTTTTTCAGAAAGATTGTCCAGTTGTTGTTTTTGTATGTATCTAATAATAATAACAATAACGATAATATAAAAACCTAACTTGGTCAGAGAAGAAACTTCTTGCACCCCAGTTCTAACATTGTATGCATGAAAATGTCATGGGTAGCTGAAAATAGAGCCTGCGTGTTTAGGATAGGATCATAGATGAAAATTGTTTGCTCAATAGCTGCCCATCTCAAGACAAGCTGAAGGAAAGGATAAAATCCTGGCCATACTGAAGTCAGTAGCAGAACTGTAACTGAGGCAATTAGCCAGAATTTCACTCAAGATTTGCTGTAGCTCAAGTTATTGGCTCATCTCATTGGGTAGTTTCACTTTTCTTCAGTAGTTTGTAACTGGTGGAACAACTGGAGATTGTCTTCCTCTTTTCGCCCCTGCCGTTTTGTATATGGAAAAGTGTGTGTTTCTTTCAGACCCTGGTGAAGATTAGGCAATACACTGGAGCGTGGAAGAGGATTATCCCTACCTTACTTTGACTAAGTTCTAATGTTGTTAGCTGTCATGTTATCCTATCCTTGGAAGAATTTCAACTATATTATTTGACTCTGACCTCTCCTGCAGGGAATTTCAAGGGTTGACCACACACTAGGTATTAGGGACTTGATGGAAATGAATTTTAAGACAGGGCTGAAGGAAGGAATGCAATCAGATTCCTTCTAATCCTCTTTTCTAGGATAAATAATTATAGTTTTTGCACTCTTCTGCCACTTGTAAATCATAGCCATCTCTGTCTTTCCCGGAATCCACCTAAATGCTTTGGGAGGCTGGCAAACAGCAAGCTTGTCAGCAGCCCTTGGCTGCGGCTGCCTGAATATTACCTGGTCTTGTGGCAGCAGCTGCAGCCCCTCCAGAGCTTCCCCAGTCCTTGCGGGGCAGCAGGGCTGCAGCTGCTCTGGGGCTTGCAGGGTAGGGGCAGCAGTGAGGCTAAAGTCAGGGGTTTTGGAAGCTGGCTGCAGCTCCGCAGGAAGCCTGCAGACCCTAGAAGCAAGGCCTAACTAGTGGCAGCCTTCGGCTTGACAGGTCCGGGCAGCAGTGTGCCTTGGGTAGGGGTGGAAAGTCCCCTGCAGCAGCAGGACTGCTTCTGCTATGGGGCTTTTGGCTGCTTGTGGGCATACCACAGGGCTGCAGCCACACATTCCTACTGCCTCCCCAGACACCAGCAACCCAGGACAGCAACAGGCTCACTGTTGCCCCTCATCCCAGCAAACCCCAGCCTCAAACCCCTGCTGGTTAGAAGTCTGGGGTTTGCTGGGTCTGTGGGCAGCAGTAAGGCTGCTGCTGGCATCCCAGGACACAGCAGGGCTTGGGTGGCTGCAGCCCACCTGGATGCCCACAAGCCCTGGAATGGCGGTAGTTCTGCTATGGCTGGGGGCTCCTTCCACCCCTGCAAGCCCCACTGCCCCAAAGACCTACCAACCTCTGGGCTGCTGCTGGATGGGGGCTGCTGCTGGGGCTTGAGGGCGTCTTGTGGGCCTGCAGCCACCTGCCCTGCTGCCTCCTGGAACAGGAGCTGTTCTGGGGGAGTGTGGCCTCAGGCCAGTGCTGGCAGGAGCTGGCAGCTGGATAGCCACCAAACTTCCCTCCCCTGCTGCCTGGTCCCTGCATAGAGCTGGGCTGCTGGCTCTGTGCTTGGACTGGGCGGAGGCAGTGTGGTTGCAGCCTGGCTCTGCGCTGGGACCCAGTGGGGGAAGTGAAGCCACAACCTAGTCCTGGTGTGGAGTTGGGAACTGGGTGGGGGAGTGTGACTTCAGCCTGGTCCCAGCCCACAGCTGGGAGGCTTGTGGAAAGAGGCACAGCACTGGGAGCTCTCAGGGAAGCTTATCTACCCTTGTGCTGCATGTCCAAGTATGGCTCCGCATGTCCAAAATGATATTTGAAACAGACACACAATGAGGAGCCCAAGATGTGTGGTTTTATTAGGGAAGAACTGAAAACCAACTGAACAGATTTTACTGAACATCTTTTGCTGTGGCAATACACTATCTATTGCTATGACAGTCCAACAGTATGAAGGTAGGCAGGTACGCATGGGCACTTCTGGGGACAGTTTGTAGTGTTCATTTTAAATGCTGGCTCACGCGTGAGTGCCTGTGTGCCATTTATGTTCATCCCTGTTTATGTGCCTTTTAAATATGTCCAAAAGCCCCCTTCACATTTGTGAGTGCTATAGCTGGACAGACTCCTTCCTCTGCAATCCATAGTGACGAATGCTGGAAATTCAAAAGGTTTTGCAGACACCTTGTCTCCTTCACTCCCCCCCTGCCGCACCTCAGTGTTCCAGCTGCAACTCTGCTCACTGTTGATTCCTTGGAGAATTTCAGAGCAGAAGTTAGTCATGGCTAAGTTCCCAGAGTGCTTTGGATACTGAGCAGTGCAACTGAGGGGATCTGATGTATGATCATGGGGCAGCTGCTCCTTGGTATTTAGAAGCACTCTGAGGTTCCCACCACCCAGGCAGATTTTGCTGGCTTAGTGATGTAAGTGGGATGATAAACCAACAGGAGCAAATTATGCCATTATCCCTCACAAAGGACCTATTGGCCAGGTTATCCTGCATGCAGGCTCCCCCAGATATCATCCTTAATGTATGTGATGAGAGGCAAGTGATGGGAGAAGGCAACACACAGCATCTACAGCCTCTCATTCCTTGTCAGGGTCACAGTTGCCCTGGCTCCTTCCAGAAGAACAGCTGGAGATATCATGGGTATCAGCCAACTGCCTGGCTGTCTCATGCTGCCTGTGGGACTTCCTAAGTACATTGGTGAGAATGACAACACAATTGAGTCGACTGAAAACATGTTTTTGCAATGAATACAGAATTGTGGAGAGTCCACTCTATTTCATTGTTTGACAATGTAGGGGGATGTGGTATGTGTGACTTCAAGCTGTTGTTTACAGTTACATTAACAAGATTTGCTGGTTCCTGTCTTTACCCTCAAACCCCAAAATTCTTCCTCCATGCCCTCACAGTTTGTGTGTGGAGCCAAGGAATACAGCTGCATCTTGGGTGAGTACAAGATTCAAATAAGATGCGTAACCCGCAGCCTTGTTCATTAGCAGTGCTCTTCCTCATGGTGCTGGGAGGATAAATATCTGATCTTCCTGTTTCTTTCTTCAGTTGATGGAGGGGACTCCTAGGAAATCGGACTCCTCACCCTTTAGTAAATCTTTGGTCAAAGGGAGGGAGCTCTGGTACAGCACTGCTCCCAGACACAGGTGTCCAGAGGCCTTTTGCCCCTCACAAAATGAGACTGAGGCATCTGCATTTAGTTGGAGGTACATGATTGTGTTCGAAAAGGGTAATGGAGCATTCCCGTACATTTGTGCAACATTGACACAGGATGCAGAATGCCCTTGCCTGACTGGGCAGATATAACACAATTCATTGTTAGGGAAGGAGCTCAGAATGGAGATTTTGTTCTTCCTGTGGGCTAAGGAACAGCTTGAGGAGAAAATCCTCCTCCTGCTGCATTATTCATGAAGACGCCTAGCTTGAGGAACAGGGTGGTCGAGTCTATGAGATATTCATTTGCTTTCTCTCTGTGGTTTGACATGCATGCGAATTGGATTGTTGGATGTGGATTGCCTGGTTCTAAAATCAGATGCTATATATAGCAGCCATGTTCCTGTGACTGTGGACCAAAGTCAGGCCACACATTAAAGCAGGTGCTTACAAGGTGACTGTCTGGTACATAAACTTGGCAAAGGTAACTGCCAGTGTTTCTAAAGCACAGGCAGTCCTGGGAAGTATTATGCACTGGATGTGCGAACACATCCTAAAAGCTTAGCACAGGTACATCCTGACCGAGCACCAGATAAGAGGGTTTAACAGAAGTGAAGAATAAGAATGTTTTGCCAGAGTCATCAGGAGCAAGGCATAAGGGGAGGTGACAAGCAGAAGTCATGAAACACGTAAGGTGGTATGTAAGTTGTTTCTCTTGTTATAGAATTGTTGGGTACCTTGCCTGCACCGTTTCGGTGGCAGAGGGGAGAGCAAAAATTTCTGCTGCAGACTGAAGCATTCCTTACTACAGGACACTTGTGTTAGTGATCTGTAACCCCTATGGGATGCTAGGGCTGTTCCTAGAAGGCAAGAAGCCAGGCTGAATGCTGTTGTCATTGAACAGTACTTGTGGTCTTGCTTTGTGAGTACCATCAAGGTCTGCTGAATTACCAGGCTGCACTATTTTGTTACTGCTACTACCTCTGGAGCTGCAAGAGCAGAAGCACTGAGCAGCCATAAGAGTAGCAGCCGGGACAGAGTTACTGAGTCAATGACATTCCAGCCTTTTACACTTAACAATGCTGTAGTCCCCCTGTGTTGATGCCTAGTTAAGAGAATAGAAACCTTGATGGAAAGGAAGCAAGGAGTCCTGTGGCACTTAAAGACTAACAAATTTATTTATGACATGAGCTCATGTGATAAATTAGTTAATCTTTAAGTGCCACAGGATTCCTTGCTTCTTTTGCTGGACTAGACTAACAAGGCTGCCCCTTTGGAACCTGATGGAAAGGGAATCTGTAGGGTTCCCAAGAGTCCACAGAAGAAAGTCTGTGATCTTCAGAGACCAATGCCTTGTGGAGGTGAATCCCTGGCTGTGAGGATGGTTTTGCCAGGAGGATGTTTTCTTCCTTGATCACAGGATATTGTTCTGGGAAGAGTGGCTGGATGAGGGTCTACCGTGTCGGATGTTGGAATAGAGGGGTACAGCTTGCTCAGAAAGAACAGCGAGGGAAACAAGGGGAGAAGATGATGACTTGCATATCAAAATGTGTACACTTGGATTGAGTTTGTGATGGAAATAGGAGAAAGACTTGTCGAAAGTGTCTATGTAAAGATAAAAACCAAGGATGATGTCACGGTACAGACAACATGACTAGGAAGAAGAGGTGGATGAGGGTTTTTTAAACAACTAAAAATCATCCAAAGCACAGGACTTCGTGGGGGGGACTTCAGCTACCTAGACGTCTGTTGGGAAAGTAACACAGCAGAACACAGATTATCCAATAAATTCTTGGAATGTGTTAAAGTCAGGTTTTTATTTCAATAGGTGGAGAAAGTTACAGGGAGACTGCATTCTAGGTTTGGGAAGAACTGGTTGAAAATTAGAAGAGGGAAGACAGCTTGGGTGAAAGTGACCACCAAGTGATAGTTCATGATTCGAAGGAATGATAGGAGGGGAAACAGCACAATAAAGATAGTGGATTTCAAGAAGCCTGACTTTAGCAAACTTAGGGCATTGGTAGGTAAGGTCCCATGAGAAGCAAGTCTAGGGGGAAAATCAGTTCAAAAGAGTTGGCAGTATTTCAAAGACACATAATTTGCTCTTTTGCCATTAATAATGCAGCTGCATAAGAAAGATAGGAGGTGTGGCAAGAGATGACCCAGGCTTAACCAGGAGATCTTCAATGATCTGAATCTCAAAAAGAAACCAACAGAAAGTGGAATATAGGTGAAATTTCAAAGGATGAATATAAACAAATAACCGAGATATGTACTGACAAAATTAGAAAGGCCATGGCACAAAATGAGATTCAAGTAGCTAGCGACATAAAGGCTAACAAGAAAACATTCTATAAAGACCTTAGAAGCAAGAGGAAGAACTTGGAGAGAGTGGACTCATTACTCATTGAGGGGGAAAAGCAGTGACAGAAAATGTGCTAAATAACTTTTTCACCAAAAAGTTTAGTAATGAATGGATAACTAACATGGTAAATGCCAGTGAAAGGGTGGTGGGATCAGAGGCTAAAATAGGAAAGAATAATTTAAAAATTGCTTAGAAAAGCTAGATGTCTTCAAGTCACCAGGACATGAAGGAATACATCCTAGAATACTCAGAGTTCATATCTGAGCCATTAATGAATATCTTTGAAAAATCATGGATCATTGGAGAGATTGTAGAGGACTGGAAAATGGTGCTATATTTGCCGATCTATACGAAAAGATAACTTGTGGCATTATAGACCAATCATCTTTACTTCTATATCTGGAAAGATAGGTAATTAAACAATCAATTTGCAGTGGTAAGTAACCATCAGGGATTTGTCAAGAAAAATTTTCAAAGCAACCTAATAGCTTTCTTTGACACCTAGCGAGGCTAGTGGATGGAGGGAAGTTGTAGATGTGGTATATCTTGACTTTAGTAAGGCTTTTGATGATGTTTCACATGACTTTCTCATAAATTAGGAAAGCAACATCTAGATGGATCCGCTGTAAGGTGGGTGTATGACTAGTTGGAAGATCATTTCCAGAGAGTAGTAATCAGTGTTTCACAGTCAAGTGGGAAGGGGATATCATGTAGGGGCCTGCAGGGTTTAATTCTGGGTTTGTTTCTGTTGAAGATCTTTATCTATGATTTGAATAATGGCATCATAGAGAGTACGCTTCCTAATAACTTCGTGGATGATACCAAGCTGGGAGGGCTTGCAAGTGCTTTGGAGGTTAGGATGAGAGTTCAAAATGATCTGAACAAACTGGTGAAATGGTCTGAAACAAGTAGAATGAAATTCAGTAAGGACAAATATAAAGTACCCCACTTAGGAAAGAACAATAAATTGTGCACATACAAAATGGGAAATGACTGCTTAGGAAAGAGTAATACAGAAAGGACTCTGTAGGTCATAGTGGATCGTAAGTTGAATATGAGTCAAAAGTGTAAGAGTTTTGTGTTTAAAAAAAAAAAAAGGCAAACATTATTCTGGGAGTGCTGTAAGCAAATTCCCAGAAATTATTCTTCCACTCTACTCTGCTCATCAGGCCTCAACTGGACTGTTATGGCCAGTTGTGGATGCCATATTTCAGGAGTGATTTGGGTAAATTGGAGAAGATCCAGGGAAGAGCAGTAAAAATGATTAAATGTGCGGACAACATGATCTGGGAGGGAAGATTAAAAAAAAATTGTGATTGTGTAGCCTGGAGAAGAGGAGATTGAGCGGGATCATAACAGTTTTCAAGTACATAAAAGGTACTTGAAGGAGGAGTGAGAAAAATTGTTCTCCTCAACCTCTGAGGGTTGGACAAGAAGCAGTGAGCTTAAATTGCAGCCAGTGTGGTTTAGGTTGGACAGTAGGAAAAAAAAAACTTCCTAACTATCAGAGCAGTTAAACACTGGAATAAATTGCTTTGGGAGGTTGTAGAATCTCTGTTCTATGAGATTTTTAAGAGCAGATTAGACAAATACCTAACAGATAATACTTAATCCAGTCATGAGTGTAGAAGACTGGACAAGAAGACCTCTTGAGGTTCCTTCAAGTCCTCCTATTCTATGATACTTCTCAATAGCAGGCATTGATGGTGACACAGGTGAATTGTGGGCCACAGAGCTCCATCAACATGCAGCATAAGATTTAACTGGGTATGTGAAGAGGAGATGTTGACTGCTGGGGAGTGTTACTACAGTTGATTTGTAGATTTTGTGGTGAGGTGGAGGAATGGTGCCCATTAAGTAGTACACTGTTTGTATAGAGTGGGCTATCCAGTTTAGTACAGTAGTAGTGAACTTATCGTTAGGAGTTGACCCTTGCCAAGTTGTTCAGAAGAACATATGAATGATCAGGACAGTGATACACCTTGCCCAATATCCTGTCTTCTGGCAGTGGCAAATGCCAGAGGCTTCAAAGGGAGTGCCCAGAACAAGGCAACTATCAAGTGACTGACCCTTTGTCATTCAGTCCCAGCATCTTGCAGTCCAGGGCTTGGGCCCCCAGAGCCTGCGGTTGCACCTGTGCTAGTTTTGGTCAATAGCTATTGATGTACCCATCCCACGTGAACTTACCCAGTTATTTTTTCATATCTCTGACTTACCTGACCATGTACATGGGGATGTCCTGACATCAAAGGGAATGTTTGCTTTGTCCTGTAGGGCTGGTAGGTCTGCTGCCGCTGCCTTCTTTTCATCTGGACTGCATAGACCTCTGCAGCTTTCCTTTGTCTTCCCACTGCTTGCCATTGCCTTTGACTATACTGAGTTTGGTTAGTAACTAATTTAGCCCTTCAGACTGTTAGTAGAAAATATGCAGGATCTTATGTGATTGTCTGTAAAGTTACCAAGTCTGAGCTGAATTTAAAAGATATCTTGAGCCAAGTTTTTGTTTGTATCCTGTGCCGAGGGATTTGAGTGTATATCGCACCGGGAGATAGATGGCAGTCGTGGCAATAAACCTTGATATTGTTTATTGGTTTGTCGTCTTTGTTCTCAGCCAGTAATAATGCATATTCTCATGTAAATGATGGCAACAGAGTGCGGGGAATCTGCATATTAAGAGGTTTGATGATAAAAATGTTCTTACCCCTTGCAAGAGGTTTGTCTTTCTGACCCCAGTAAAAAGAAAATTATTGTGTTTTGAAATAGGATTTTCAACAGACACTGAGTCACGTTTTTCAAGTTGGCAGCGAAGTCCTTCCCAATGCTGCTAAAAACCATTTATGTTATTTCCAAGAGAAGGCAGAATAACAAGCACATAATAATCTCGTTGAGTCTTGTATGGTATGGGACATAAATCCAGCATAATCTTAGAGCGCTTGTATTCTTTTTCCTTGACTTTCTTTTGCCATCTCCTCTGAGTAATTAGGTCTTCTGTATCTTATCTTCCCTTAATGGGCTGTCTCTTGCTTTGTGATACATAACCATATACTGCCACGTATCTTGCAAAATCATTTACTGCTCTGTCGTTTAACGCACAGGATGTGTGGCAACATGTATCAAAGAGCAGGACTGTGCATTGTGCTGTGTGTTAAATAGAAGAGTGCATTGCACCACATGAACACAGTGCAGACACCAAAGCACTGAAAGTAGAGAGGGCTAAAACTCCTTATATTTGGTTTGTCGTCTTTGGATTTTACAGGATTGCACATTTTCTAATTCTTTCCTCCTGTTTGAATACTTCTAATGTAAATTAGTGTGGTCCCGTGCTAACATCAGTTGGTTCAACTCTTTTTCGGTGCAGCATCACCCTTGCAATTAGCAGATGGGCATCCTCCTTTATGTGTCCCTTCTCTGCAAAGTGCAGTCACTTCCTTAATCTTCTGTTTGTTTTCCTATCTCCTTTTCTGCTTTCTTTTCCTGACTTATTTGAATGGTTGCTTTCCTTTTTCTGGTTTCTTCTCTTTTCCTCTCCTGATTTGTGATTTCTTCTCCCTGTATTCTTCATGCTGGAAACCTATATGCTGCTCAGAGTGCAGACATCTATTGCAGGCTGCGTGGAGCAGGCGATGTGTGCTATGGCCTCTGAACTGAGTGCTGTAGGTTCAGAGAGAAGACGTTAGTGCTGGTAAGACGGAAAAACCTGAGCCTGCAGCTCTCAGCACGTTTGCTTCTCCTGTAGCTAGTTGTGTTAGAGCTCTCTTAATTAGAACCCCAGGAGCATGTATTACTGGGAGCTGGGGGTATATTTGTGATCCTGTAACTTTCTTCACGTTAGTTGTTTTCCTTGTCTGGTGTGTTCATCCCCCAAGTGAACTAGTCTTTTGGCAAAACTAGGCTGCTGAACATGGCGAATGAATAGAATTGTGTAGGACAAGAAAACAGGGGCCCTTTGTTGTTGGAATGGTTTGACATCACAGGCATCTCTTGCAATGTATGATTTAAATAAACACCATTTAATGGTTTGCTCTTGGGCTGTCAGGTCACCTAACTATACAAGTGGTGTACGTGAAGGGTCAGATCATTCTTCAGTACTTTCATTTTCCATCTTTGGTGCTGGAGTGCATGGATTTGATGGTTAGGATGAGCCCTTTTAAGTAGCAACTTCTCATTTTGTACAACAGGGATGGGCTGGGGTTGGGGTGGGTGGTCGGGAAGGGAGTGCTGGCGAGGGAGGGATTGGGAGTGAGTTTGTGGGAGGGGGACTGCGGGGGCATCAGGGCCGGGGGTGAGAGAAGGCTGGCTGTGGGGGGTGTGTGAAATGGAGCCTCACAGTGCTGCCATGGCCAGAGGGGAAGGAGTGGAAGGGGTCAGAGCAGCAGCAGCACTGGCCCCAGGCCTGGCATGGTGCAGCACCAGCTGGTGGGGAGTGGGGGGAGTTGAAGGGGACGGTGCAGCCAGGGCTGGCCCCAGCAGCTCCTGGGGGTGCGGAAGGGGGCAGCTCTGGCCCCAGGCCCAGGGTGCTGCAGCACCAGCTGGGGGAGTGGAAGGGGGTGGTGCAGCAGCACTGGCCCTGGCCCATGCTCCAGAGTGGCACAGCACTAGCTCTGGTCCCCAAATAATGAATCACCATCTGGGAGGGTAGAAGTGGGTTGTGCAGTGGCAGTGTAGGCTCCAGCTCCGGAGCGGTGCAGCAGCAGCCGGGTGGGGGGGGGCAGGTTAAGGGCAACGGGCTGGACAGAGACCTTAGGTAGGCCAGATGCGTCCCACGGGCCATATTTTTGTTTCAGCTATAATTAAGGGTGTTAGAGACAGGTTGGGGTTGGAGACAGCTAAATGTTTCCTGTCCACAGCATTGTGCTTTGCTCCTCCAGTGTGGTTATTCCTGTATTGAAGTTCTGACCCAATCAGCATTTTTGTGGATGCTCCCCAGAATGTTGAAACACTGTCAAGCCCCCTAGGGGTGAATTTGGTGCTATGTGCATGAGAGCCTGTTTCTGATTTTCCTTCTGATCTTGGGACATCAGTGAGTCTGGCAGCCTTGGTCTTCCCATCTGTTCTAAGCTCCCTTTCATTCCCTAAAACCACCACCCTCATGTAAACTAAGCTGAAACTTGTCCAATTTTTTGGCCTTTCTGCACATTGTGATTCAATCCCATTATTTGGCTCATGGCAGCTGTGGGGCTGAACATTGGTAAAACACTTTGAAATCTGTCAGCAAAAGGAACTACATATGTGAAGAACATTAATGTTGTTTATCTGTCTAAAGCAAATATTGTTTTTGGAGAGCTTTTATAAGGCCAAGGTTTTCAAACCACATTTTAACGTAGGTAGGTATAGTTTGGGGGTGGTCTGTGGGTAATGGTGTTCAGCCTACACAATATGAGAATAACTTGTTTTTTTTCCCCCTTCTCTCTGGAGCTCACTTTGAAATGAAAAATGAATGATCATTGCAAAACCTTGCTTACATTGTCTTGTTTTAATAGCAGTCCAGTTATTTATATCAAGGAACAAGATGAAGGGTATCAAGACTGAGACCAAAACCAAAATAATTCGTGTTTTAATTAATCTTTTAATATGTAAATATTTGGTAGCCAAAAATCTGGTTTTTGTAAAATCATTTTCTTTGGTAGGATTTACATAAAAGTATTGGAAGAGATATGCAAAAATGTTTCATTTGCAAGATTAGAAATAGGAATGTGTTTGTAAACTTTGTCGTGGGCCTTGATCCTACAACTGGATCTGCAGGGGTAGGCCCCTTATGCTTGTGTGGGCCCCAGTAGGTCTCCATTAGGATCAAAAGGGTCAGCCTGCACAGCTCTTTGCTTGGTAGTTTCTGTGCAGCTTCTACTATCACCTTTCATGGACCACCTTTCAGATGAGATTCACATGAATAGAATAGAATCATAGGGTTGGAAGGGACCTCATGAGATCATGAAGTCTAACCCCCTGGGAATTGAACCCAGGGATCTTCTGCATATTAAACAGAGGTGCTAGCCACTAAGATTTCTTGCGTAAAGTCGTGTATATTTTGTCCAGAGCTGAAACTGCCATGTGAAGATCTAAACTGGTTACAGGCTGTTGAGGTGGATTGGTGACAGATTGAGTTTCCCTGGAAAGCATAGCCATCAGAAGTCATGCACTGTGGTCATGGCCATGCATTTTATTTTGTTCTGACAGGGCCTTTGGTCTCCCTTTAATCCTTTCAGGGTAAGTGAGGAAAAGGAAGTGACAGAAGAGCGACTGAGAGCTGAGCAGGAGTCATTTGAGAAGAAGATCAGACAGCTAGAGGAGCAGAATGAACTTATCATCAAGGAAAGGGAAGATATCCTTTTTTAAAGAAACAATGTGGTGGGATTTACTGATGGAAATAAGTGAACTGCAGAGAAATAATTGTTCTAATTTATTGCAGGGAATAAATCTGCATGAGCTGCCATTCAAAGGCAATCAGAGATGACTTGTCAGCATGTGCTGCTGGTTCATTTGAGCTTGAAACTGCCATCCAGCTGTTCCTGTGATGTTATTTCGCTATGAAATAGATATTTGTCAATGACAAATGACAATAAGGAGTTTATGCATTAAAATATGGCTATAGATTTTTTTCACTTAATCCTGTTAGATTGTTGTAATTGAGATCTAAAGCTCCTTTCACATGGTTTTCCACTGCTTTCAGTGTCTGGAGAACTTATACCGAAGTCACTGAAATCAAAGAAACCTTGAGATCAGAGGTTTGGCCAGCTCGTACCGGCTGAGGTTTGCAAAGCAGTGTTAATGGAACCTTTTTTTTTTTTTTTTTTTTTTTTAAGGTGCATAATTTGGATTAAAAACTGAAAAGAACATGTTTGGGTTCTGATGTTGGACTGTGAGCTGCACAGATCCATGCACAGGAGTCCACCTGCATGGATCAGATTGTGGGCTTAGGGCCTTGGTTTATGATTGTTTTGAGCATACAAGGGATTTCTGAAATATGTTGGAGCCTTGGTCCCTTTTGTATTCCATCATCCAAATCCTGGTTCTTGCACTGCTACCTTTCCAGTTTAAACCATCTGAAGACTAAGGGACAATCACGACAGAGAACATAGTTGGCATTAATATTTATAAAAGAAAATATTTGCCTTACTTTTGAGTGATATACAGGCTGACCAGATTTCCTAGCTGTGATGTAGTTGCTGAGAAATATTAAGACGTGTTTGTGTGCCACAGACTATAACAAATTTACAGAGACTATTCTGACTTCAGATTTGACTTCAGGGGGGCCACAGCTTTTACTTTTGCATTACTTTCAATATAGTCAGGATTTTGTTGTAGAGAGTTCTAGTTCTTGGGTCTTAATGTGCTGCTCATGGACTTAAGCGTGATGTACACTTTAGGGGAATATTTTGTATTGATGAATATGCACATGCAACTTCCATTAATGCTAATGAGTGTTCCTCAGTCACTGAGAAGAAAATACTCCCCTTCCCCCCTTTTTTTTACCATCATTGATGAGACATTGTTCAGGCGTAAACATCTTTTTAAGAAGTCTGGCAGAGATGACAGAATATTAATACATGGGATTTTACACTACATAAAACTGTAATGCCTAGAAATGTAAAACAAGGGTATAATTTAGATCAATATAATTTTAACTATGGGAAGAGTCACCAATCATACATGAATGATTCAAAATCTTTCATGTACCTCTGATCAGTTAATTTTAGACCTCTTAAAGTCTGTTCCAGTGCCTAGGAGCTGTATAAAAGACTTACTGAAGTTGAATACAAATTCTTTCCTTTTGACAAGTAAAGTGATACAGCTTCACATTCTGTTCAGATGCATGGGGAGTTCATTTACATATATGATACAAGGAATATAACAATTTAAAGAGAAACTCTGAAGGCTGGTAGGCTGAAAATTTAACATACCTTGTTCTTTTTTGGAAAATTTAACTTCATTAGCTCTGTATTTACAAACCATTGTATTCATCTGGGCACTTAGAAGTACACTGCAATACCAGACTAATCTCTCTAGTCTGTTGGAGGCATATATCAAACCAACTATAGTTTTAGTCTTCCCTGGAGTTAACCTGAGTAGCAGAAAGAAACTGCCATGGAATTGATGCATTATCTTGGCTTTCTTTTTAAAGGAAAATGTTCTTATTTCCTCTCAAACAATATCTGACTCAATGTGGATGCATTTTATTGTGTGTTTAATGGCCCTGTTCTGAGGTGTAGATAGATGTTAAGAGGAAACTGTGGAGAACCAGGCTCTCAAAGCAATGGTGTATAAATGCACAAAATTCTATTTTGAATCAGGGTTGTGTGCAAGAAGCAGAAGGGGAATTTGCACTCTGCAGTGGTCACACAGAATGTATTGAGCTTTTGGGCAGTTTCACAGAATAGGGAGAGGTGGGCTAGTGTCAAACCAGTCTCATAATTGATCACTACTGTTTGACTTGAGAAGCATGCAAATCTAAAGCTCTGAAAAAGTGACAAAGTTTTTCAACATACATGGTGGGCAAGGCTTGAAAACACGCTTGAGTTGAGTACTTTCCAGTGGTGAGTAAAATTGAACAGAGGTAGACAGCCCTACCTGGTGCTCTCTGTGCATCATTGGCAGGGTAAGACATAGAGCTGCTTGTCAGAAGAGGGCACCTATTATAGGTAGGACTGGTAGCACTGTTGTGTTTTTTTGTTTTTTTTTTTAAAAAAAGGCTTCCTGGCACTACACATTATAAAATTGCTGAAGTTGTTAATAATTTTTCCAAACTCTGTTTCTTTCTTTTCCTTCCAAAAACTGGGAAGGAGGTCGCCTGATTTTCCAATGAGATACTGTTCCTGGCCCAGTCGGGGAATGTATCCCCTCTCCTGTAATCTTTTGGATAGAAGTCTGCTAAATTATCGAGTAATATGAAGCAGATACTTGCTATCCATAAGTAAGTATCCCAAGTATGTCCTAGTTCCAGACTCTGGGGAAGTGGCCTCTGGCTTATAGCCTCTTTGAAGGCAACTATTTCTCCAAATGATGCCCAGATGCTATTGTGATGGACACCTTAGAAAAATGTTCAGTAATAATTCTTTCATTATAAGATAAGTAGCATTGTTATCCAAGAGCTGTGAAACCAGTGTTTGCAGCACTGTGGCCTCTCTTGCTGGCTCCACTGCAGCAGATAAAAATGGATTTTTCTTCTGATGCTAATGCATAAATGAGGAGGCAAACCAGCCTCAAAATTTTTGGGAGGGTGAGGATGGGAATTGGTATTCCTCGAATGGGGGGGAAGAGTTTCTGTAATGAAACATCTTCAGACTCCAGACAATGTTCCCTGCCCAAAATGATCAGAGTTTGGAGAAAAATAAAATGGCTTCTTGGTGTTTATATCTGCAGACAGAACTTCTCCTTTCCACTTCTCCTTTATTCAAAATAGTTTTTGCCCATCAGCACTACAGAACTCCATTAAAGTTTTATGTTGGAAGTGTTATCTGGATTTTTGACATCTCACAGATGGAATTAGGACTGAAGATCTGTTGATTTGGAAGCAGCACTCAAGTTTATATAACAAATCCTTGTCAATATTAATTCAGCTAATCTAAGATTTATCTCCAGTGCTGTGTACATGTAAGGTTTTCAACACTAACTGCTAAAGGCTATTTTTTCTTACCGATTGGTTTCATATAAATTTAACAGGTACTTCAGTATTATATTATCATAGAAACATTATTTTAGATAAGACAAGATATAAATACTATCTTGCCAAAAGGGTGAAGAGATTAGCTTCTTATATGGCACCATCTGAAAAGCTTTTAACAAAATAAGATTTCTAATAGAGAAGTGTATAGTTTTATGTTTATGATTCTCACATGTGAAAAACAGTAAATTATCTGCCCAAGACCCCGGAAGGTAGGATTAACTTCACTTTTCCAAACGGAACATCATAAGGAAGTTAAGTGACTTTCTGAAGGCCATTATGAGTTACTGGGAAGAGCAGAAACCAGAGTTCAGGATTTTCTGCTCCAACTCTGTATTATACTTCTCTAAATCTCACAGAATCTGGCTTAATTTGTAAGATGGAAGGAAAATAAATAGACTCTCCTGCCTTTTCCCTGTCCTGTTTCTAGTGGTGAGGTGCACTGTGTATTCCTGATTTGCATACCCAATTACTGCTACCAGAAATGGTCAGCAACCTAAATGATTGTTTATGAAATTACCAGATTTGTTTGCATGCGTGCCAATAGGTTATTCATCTTCACAAGTGCATCGGGAAGTGGTGCCCTCTTTCCTTCCTAAAATTCATAGCTTAGTTCTCGTCTGTCTCTTTTTTCCTCCCTTTGTTTGACCTTTCAGGAAAGAGATGAAAGTCAAGAAGGGAAAAGATCGGAAACAGAAAGAAAAGACTCCGCTGGCTGGAGGAGTTCCTTGGGGGCTGCTGGTTACTCAACGTTCCTGAAAGTCAAACTGCTTATTAATGTATCAGATATGCATTCAGAAGCCTAACTTCAGGCACTGACTTTTGAAAATCTTGGCCTTTGGCTACAACTGTAACTGTTTGGAATTCAAAATATTGTGATGCACTTTTGGTGAGAGCCTTCACTGAGCAGTGTTGGAGATTTTATTTGATGAGTGTGTGCATTTTCAACAGTTCAGAGTGAATTTCACCCATTGGTTATCAGAAGTCTTTTAAGAGGAGAATCTCATAGAATAACCTAATGTCAAGGTTTTTTGCTGCTCAGTAGTATTAGACCTAGACAGAAGTTCAGATCCAAGTTGCAAAATGGTTGGAAATGAATAACTTTTCCCTCATTTCTATTTTTCAGCTTAAGGAAACTGAGTGGACCATAGCTTATACTGTTCAGTGCTGATTGATGTGTTCTGTTGTTGGTTCTTTGCTTTCTGATACATTGATACATGCCACTGTGATAAGATATTGAATGATGGGAATAAGAGAATGGTAGGGGAGAGAAGAAGCAATGACAAATTATTTTATTGTATTGCCTCATTCTGTGAAGGTTGCTTCCCTTATTGATGATATTAACTTCCCACAAGATGTTTTCAAGTAACCATTGTGATCTATTGGATGAAAGGTCAGCTTGTTAATATGTCCTTGAAAATTTATATGCTAGACCAGAGGTTGTCAAAGAATGGGTCAGGACTCAATACAGGTCGCAGCACGGCCTGCTGCCAGTGCTGAAAGGCTGCAACACATTTCTCAAAGATGTAACTGTTGGGTCACGGGCATAAATCATTTTTTTTCAACTGGGTCCTGAGGAAAAAAGTTAAAAAACCATTGTGCTAGACTATAATTGCAGTACCTGATAGATAATATATGTATTCAGGAACTTGTTAAGAATCAGTCAAGGACTGTTAAGTAAATAACACTTTTTGAAATTTTTATGAACTCTTAAACTACATTTTGATATGTTTAAATACTTACCATTGCTTTAAAGTCTGAAAATCCATTTAAAGCTGAAAGTTTGGTCTGTCTGGTAGATTGCAATTCAGTCTTCAGAACAAAACATGATCTTGGCCATCACTGGTGTTGCAAGGTTTTGGATGAACCTAGGGATCTTAAAGCCTGACTTTTAGCTTCAATCTAAATCATACTCTTTAGGGTAAAATTTCAAAGCATTTAGTAAAAAAATACCCCATTGAAATCTCTGGGAGCTCTGTTAACATTCCAGGTACAGCTTTAATCTGTGTGAATAGCCTGTTAAATATATGGACATGGTTTTGAGAAGAGAGAAACTCTGCTTATGGCTTTAGGGTTCAAATTGAAATTTTGCTGGCCAGCGCAGGAGGAGGAACTCTTTTCTCATCCAAAAGCCATCACATCGGACTTTATGGGGTCTGCTTTGATGAATTTTGCTGCTGCTGCCTGCTTTTTAACATTGGCCATATAGTTTTTACACGTTTCAAGCCATCAGTATAATAAGCTGATACCTGGGGCTGACAGTAGGATATTCTTGAGCCACTCTTGATGGCTGAAGACAAAAACAAGTTGTTATTCCGTAGCACTAGTCTTTGGAAGTGAAACCACAGGGTATATAGTATTCTTTGTAAGAGATATCTGAAGCTCTTGTCTTCATGCAGTGGGAGCCGAGTCACACCTTGCACAGGTGTAATATTCACCTACTCCAGCCATTTTTGATTCTGAACCACAAGTAATATTTGGAGAGAGTGCCCATTTAGATATAGCTAGACCTTTTCCTGATGGGGCGACGACAACATCCCAAGTCACCTGTGGCCACTTTAAAGACTAACCTGCATAGGTCAGATAAACTCATTCATTCCATTCTGCAAAATCTGATGTTTGTCAAGGAAGACTGTGCACAAATTGCCAGTTTAGTCGTATCTGCAAACAAACCGCTCTACCTACCTGGCTGGATTATTACAACTATTTTTAATGTTGCTGAATCCTCCAGATTTAGAGCCATGAGCTCCCAAAGAAGCTTTTATGAGTTTCATTCTGCTTGGTAAGACTTGGACCCAAATGGAAGCAAAGACTGAGGCCTTCTGAAAAGATGTGCAAATGGTAAATGAGATTAATTGCTGAAGTCTGTGTTGTAACAAATTGACGAGAAATGTGGACTCAGAGAGAGAGTTACTTTATTGTTCCCAACTAGATAAATTCTCTGTCTGCTTTAGGTCCTCAGCTGTAATGATCATATTAAGCTGAGTCTGCTATTGGTGTTGCAGTCTCCTGTAACTGTTTTGGAAAGTTTGAGCATTTCTTGCATGATTAAATGCACTTCCAATAAATCAATCTCATAATAATTGTTGTTCAGGAGAGTTCATTATTCAGTTTAGTGTTTGAAATTACTGTTCTTTAAAGGAGTCTTCTGACGTAATGACTTCAGCTAAATCCATTTGCCATACTCTGGCTTGTAATTACTTTAGATTTGAAAAATAAAATGAATGGCTTTATTATTAATCAGTAGCAAATTTGTCTTACTGTTTTTAACCTTAGAATGGCCTTTGCTGGTGAAATAGTTTTAATGGTCTAGATGACAAAACAGTTCCCCCCCACCCTTTGAACAGAGAAGTTCGGTGCAAGCAATCAGATGTGTTTTTCCCCAAACGTTTGTCACTGTGATTGTAATTGTTATCGTACGTGTTAGCCTTACAGGGGAACAGATTAGTTTGCTACTGTATGCTATCGTCCTCTCGGTTTCTCTCAGTGCCTTCTTGTCTGGTCTTTGTCTTTTAGATGACAAGTTCCTCAGAAAACGAACTGCCTCTCTGTGTGGAGAGCACACTGTCTGAAGTTAATCATAGTATTTATTTGACTTTGGCTAATCTAGTGGACAGTGTGATCTATCTGTACTCAAGGGTGATCTTGTACCCTTTTAGGCCATGCCAAATGAAAGGATGAAGGACTCATATACATGGTGACTTTTATGTGCAGCAAGTTTGGGAGTAAATGTAAAATATGCTAACTCGCTGGTTCTCAACCTTTTGCAGGTCAGAGCATGCTTGGTGTCGTGCATGACCCTACAGGACACATCAGGCCCCCTTCCCTCCCTCCAATGGCAGAATCCAGCCCCCCACCCAGCTCTCTGCAACACGCTTCCTGCTGTGCAGTGACACAGTAACGTGTTGAGAACCACTGCTGACTAGCTGTATGTGTGTGTGGACACTGCTTACCTGCACTAAGAGGTCTGTAGTGTGCTTTAGCCTGCCACTGTGTGAAGGACAACACACGAAGCTAATGTGCTGTAGATGAATACCCCACTTTGCTGTGTATTAACTTGCTAAACTGAGAAGCCTTAACTTACCTAGAATTTTTTTTCCCTCTTTCTGTGGTATAGGATTCTACAGGTCAAGCCCGTTGGCTCTGTATTTATGGTGAGATGATCCACAGCCTTATGCTGTGACCTTTGGCTTTAGGATACAGCTCTGAACACAGATGAATTGCTCTGCTAGCAGGAAGCTCCATTTGATTTCAGTGCGGCTCTGTATGGGTGGAGCAGTCCTTTGACATATAGTCATTAGTGGGCCTGGGACCTTGTTCAGTCCCTGGCATTAATTTTAAATGGAGAGAAGCAATACAAACTAATGGGAAGACATTTCCAGCCTTGATGTGCTTATCATCATCTACTAGGTGCCAGAATAATCTCTCATTTTCTGTGAATGACTGGAAAATGAAGAGAAGATAATTGTGAAATGTTAAACGCTGGATAAATCTCAGCTTTTAATCTCCTGAGGGCATTTGTAGCTGAAACCTTGTTATGCTGGTGCAATTGTGATGTTTGAACAAGGTCAACAACTTTTCAAAAAATGTTAAGAAAATAGAGTAACCCACCAAAGAAAAATATGCAACATCATTGGGAGGTTTTAGGGTTCTCCAAGCAAGTGGTTCTCAACCTTTAGTGGGTTGCAACATGCTTGGTGGCATATTGCAATCCTAGAGCACACACCAGCTCACTCCCACCTGGCCCAGGCCAGCCATCTCCCCAGCTGTCCGTGATACACTTACCTCTGTGTGGTCGCTCAGTAATGACTCTTGGCATGGTGATTGAGAACCACTGCTCCAAGCGGTCATAAAAAGGGTAAAAGTAATACTCTGGGCGGAATTTTTCCAGAGAGGACAGTATCTCAGAACTCCGCCATATATACCCTTTCCATTTAATACTCTTTTCATTAAGCCTTCATGTTTTTGTTTCAAAATTAGTATTTTTTCTTTCCATAGCCATGGTTTTAACTAACATATTGGAGAAAATTTTAGTTTAAAGAAAAGCCTTTGTAATAGTGAAATTTCTTTTTATTGGTGTTAACACTTCTGCTTGCTATGTAAATATGTCAAAAGTTTTATATAAGGTTAGCCTTGCTTGGGACAGAAAAATACCCCAGGGTTATAGTGCAGGGAGTCCAGTTGTAATAATAAAGATTATGTTGCTGATAAGTTCCCCTTAAGGCCCCATGATGGTAATACCCCTATATTTTGTCTTTAAAGAAAACTGCTGAGCTGCAATAATTTTTTTTGTGTGTGTCCCATTTTCATTAATGCATGGTAATTGATGGAGTTGCAGTGACTTGTAACAGTAATGAGTTCTAAACATAAGAATGCACTCCTTTCTAATAAGTGAGCACTGCTGGGGTTTAAAAGCGTACTAAATCAGTTGCTTTAGTATGAATTTATTAGTTTTTTTTCAGCATTAGCTTTAATAGTAGTTATTTACATAAGCGTACATCCCATTAACCGCCATCAGGGCTGGAAAACATGCTGAACTGTTCATATTTTCATATAATTATTGAACATAATGGTTTCATTTGCATTTCTAAACAGTGATGTTTCTGTCAGCCTTGGAAATAGTGTCTTTACGCAGTCCCTATTTCACATCCACTTATTTGACATCGTTAAATTTTATGCTAATGTGCTTCCCTAGAATATCATCAGTAGGACAGATGCTTGTGCTTTAATATACAAATCAGAGATGCTTTCCCTCCCCCTTCCCTGAAGTGCAAAGAAAATAATAATAAAAAAAAAGCATATCTGCACTTTTTAGATATAGTTTGTCTCGCTCTAAATAGCTTTATGAAGTAAAACTTCATTCTCAACCTTAGCAGTTACTCCAAAATGTTTTTACAGATACCTTACTTGAGGGAGGGGAACTGCATTTTCCTTGTGGAGGAAGTAGTCCCCAGAAGGGAACTATGTTGTATGTCAATTCACTTTTGATGTGTAAAGGAAGTTATCCAGGGCTTGGGTTCACCTTCCTCATAATTGACCATGAGTGAACTAAGGCTCCAGGGCTTCAGAAGATGTCAGGTTTTAGCTAGAAGACTCGACGACACAAATGTCCGCGGGATCCTCTTGAAAAGTGGTGGGTTTGTTTTTGAAACACAGAGTTGTCATAATCTTGTAGAAGTTAGTGAAATCACTAGTTTCAGCCAGGCTGTGGCTAGTGAAAAGGCAGTGGTTACTCTTTCAGTTGTGTTCCATTGTTGGCAGCGCTTGTTTACACAAGAAACGTTCCTGTCCCAAAGAGCATTGGATCATGCCCTACGTTTAGACCAGGGATCTCAAACTCAAATCACACCGGGGGCTGCATGAAGACTAGTGAAGGGCCTCATGAGGATTAGTAAGTTAGCATGAGGGCCGCACCACTAAAACCTTTTCATACAACAATATTGCAAATATCAGTAAAAATAGCATCATTGTGGGCCACAGGATATAGTTTTAGGGGCTGCATGCGGCCTGTGGGCCATGTGTTTGAGACTCCTGGTTTAGACGATAAAAGCAGAGGAAGATGACAGAGCAGGAAGGGTAGTATCATGACAAGAGGGGTGTTTCAAAGTGAAAGAACATTCCTTTTGTTTTAAAAGCAGAACATTCCATATTTATTCTTTCTGAACTCCCTCCCTCTACTACTGCATTGCTGGTGGGTCTAGCTAGATGCCATGTTGTAGATATGGCAGATCTATTCACAGTCTATTGACTGACAATGGCTGAGGCCTTTGGTACAGCCTCAAAATGTTTAATTATGTTGACAGGAACAAATAAGTATGCATTGTGAAGAGGCAGACATGGCCTGTTGGAATGAGCATAGGAGCCAGAAACTCCTGAATTCCACTGTATGCTCTGTCGCTAATGTACTGGTGTGACATCAGGCAATTCAATTTACTTCTCTTTTTCACAGAGGGGGGTAATACTTCCTTACCTTCCAGGGCGCAGTGAAGAGTAATATTTGTCCATTATTCTTATTCATTGCTGGCACTTAACAAATAATGCTGTGGGTCCTATACAAGACAAAGTTAAAGAAACTCTGCAACCCCCAAAAGCTCTGAGGAAAAAAAGCTGGGATATCAGGAAGATCAGAAAAGAGAATACGTTAAACAGATTTATCATTGTCCTCTTTTAAAGATAAAACTGTCTCCCTTCTCATGGATATTGTGGAAGAAGTGAGTCTTAAGGGGGGGCCTGCATTCAGAGGAAGTGTTGACTGTTGAACTGGAAGGGAAGGAGTATTTCATGAATATGTCTTGTGAGCATACTGGTGATTGTAGTGGGAAACATACAGTGACGAACTCTAGACTTGTGGGAACTTCTGTTACTATTTATATAAAGTGAAAAAATGCTGGTTGCTTTGCAGGCAAGTAAGGAGACAAGGTCTGTGTCTGGAAATGCTTGCAATATAGGACCTGGTTCTATATAGGGATCTAGGCACTACAGATGTGTTAAGTCCTATGCCAGCTTTTCTCTGGCAGCATAAATATACAGTAAGGAAAAAGAAAATCAAAAAATGCTAATCCACTCTAGTTCCATTTTTTTCACGCTGTTCCCCAAATAGACTTGCAGAGAACCCTGGCCTTGGAACTGCAAATCAGGTGACCGCTACCCTTTGGAGCTGCCAACAGTTGTTCTTTGGAGCCAAGATTCTTCTCTTTAAGCCATGATTCTGGAATTACAATCAGCTCATCCTACAGAGAAAGACATTAGGAAGTAGACTGTAGGTCAGCAAGTCTAGCAGTTAATTTCAACTCAAGTACTGTACTGGGGGTGTGAAGGGAGCGGTTGGAGCCTGTGAAAGAGTTTGTTGTACTGCAGAGATTCTCAGCTGACCTGTTGTCAATTTGTCACTCTAGTCCTAGAAAGAGGGATCAGGGTAATTGGCAAGGATCCTTATTTTGTAGCCATGAAAAGGTAAAGTACTCTGATATTTAAGATAAGAAGATAAACATTTTACCTTAAATATAATATGATTAGTGGCACAGAATTAAAAGTAATACAACTGAAATATTCAAACTCTGACTCTACACTTTCGGGTTGTGCATAAGTGTGGCAGTTTAAGTATTGAAGTGATTTTAAAAATGAACTAGCCGAAGGGTGTATGTACCATGTATTGAGAATAAAACATTAAAGAACAATCCTGGCTGTCAAAACCCACTCAAAACACACTCATTTTTAAAAGCCAGGGAATTGAAAGGTAAGGCTGTCTACATCCCGCTGCAGCCTGTCTGTGCTGGAGCAGGTGCAGAAAAAGCAAAAACTGGTAGGTTTTATTGTCATCCCACAATATGATTTTAAAACAGCCAGGTGATATTTATGCTTGGGCTTAATTGCCAAGCTAAGACTGTTGTCTGATTCATCTTCTTTCAGGAAAAGGAAAAAATGACTAACCTGGTAAATCTCATCTTTCGATGGCTTTTATAAGCGAGGTTTCCTGTTATCCTAGTACTTATTCATTTCTGGTAGATGGGTGTGGACTTGGAGAAATGAAGCCACACACTTCTCAACTGATGTTCCTTTACTTAAGGTGTTGTGCAGCTCTTCTATGAAATCTGGTTCTGTAAAAATAGCCATGTAGGGTTGCGCGTTTCAGTCACTGATTTCAAAATATAATGCATTTTCTTACAAGTAAAAGTGAGTTTTCTTACTGTAACTCCTCCATACTCAACCTGGACTCTGAAAAACAAGCTGCCTTCTTATGAATGGCTGAAGCTAAGATTGTCTAGTCCCCGTTAGGTATTCAGTAATGCCTGTGCAATCCATTTTCCTTGAGTTTGTACAGGTGCAAGCACAGTATGCTCTTAACTGCTTGTGTAACCTTTGTCTGCTTGGTTTGGTACTTTGTCCCACTCTCCTGGTCACTAGACCAGGTGGAGCAGCGGTGCGTAAACTTCCTTTCATAATTTGCCTATGAATCCATAATGGAATATCCATGTTCCTCTCAATTACTGCATAGCCAAGACTGCCTCTGTGGTGGAGCGTGGGCTGAAGACAGAGCTGGGTGGGGGGGACTGGAAATAGGGGAGGATTTGGGCCAGAGGTGGAGCTGTCATGGCAGCAGAGAGGAAATGAGTGCAGAGCTGGGCTGTGTGTGGAGCAGGGTGGAAGCACGGCCTTCCCTTCCTGACCCCATGGGGCTGGCCTGTCCCTGCTGTGTTGTTGTCCCCCCCCCCATGTGAGGGATCCTCTATTTTTGGATCAACAGAGGTAGAGATTATGGAGAGTACCACAGCCTTGGCCAAAAGCAGGCTCTCTTAACTCAGGTAGTAGAGGCCCATCCACTAAACTTAAGCAGTCCTGAGTTTGATCCTGGCTGCTGCTTATTAAACTCACCTGAGTAAAAGGTAGTAAAAATCTTTAATAATCAACACTGTCAGCAGGTTTGACTTTGAATTCGCACAACAAAGAGAACAGGTAGGGGAGGAAGTTGCTGTTTTTACATACATACATCTCAGGGTAGAACTACATGTCAGTGATCATCTAAAGCTATTAACAAAAGAGTTAAAGGCCTAAGAGAGCATGAATTTTCTATTTATAAGCAAGGAGTCCGGTGGCACTTAAAGACTAGCAAATTTATTTATCGCATGAGCTTTCGTGGGAGAAAATCCCACATCATCAGATGCTTTGAAGATGGGGGTGGGGGGGTGGGGACTTACACTCCCCTGGATTTATTTCCTCCCAGTGTGCAAGTCATGAGAACAGGTCAGACTGTAACAGCAAATCAAAGCAGTTGTTAAGATTCAAACACTGGGAAACAGCACATAGAGGAAAAAGAAGTCAAATCACCTGTTGTAATGGGAAGAGAATCCATACTCATGATTTAATCCTGCTTTCACACAGTTATATCTACACATCAGTTCCAGTTCTGCTGTTTCTCTTTGAAGACTCGCTGTCCTCTTGACTTGCTTGAGCACAGTGGTTAACAATCAACAGATTGATTAGGAAGATGGAAGTGCTTAGCAATTGTTTTGTGACAGTTGTGATTTCTGATGTTAGGTTTGTGCCTATTTATTTTTTTTGCTCAGAGTTTGTCCTGTTTGTCCAATGTATAAAGTGTGGGGGCACTTCTGGCACATGATGGCATAAATCACATTAGTGGATGAGCAAGTGAGTGAGCCGTTGATGGAGTAGCTGGCTTGATTAGGACCTATGATGGTATCTTTTATGCAGATATGTGGGCAAAGTTGGCAGCATGGTTTGTTGCAGGGGTGTGTGCCTGCTTTAATGTTTCTGTTGTTAGGTCTGTAGTTGCTGGTGAGAATCTGTTTAAAGTTAGGGGGATGTCTGTAAGCGAGGAGAGGTCTGTCTCCCAAGTCTTGAGAGAGTGAGGGATCATCTTTTAAAATAAGCTGTAGGGTCTTAATGATCTGTTGTCGAGGTCTGACTTGGGGTTGCAGGCGATGACAAGTGGCATTCTGTTGTTTTCTTTCTTGGGCTTCTCCTGTTATTGGTTTCTGGGTACCCACTATTTATGTTTGTGTTCTTTCTTTGTTTAGGGTTTTACATTTTAGGTAAGAGATCTTTCCTATTTTCTGTTCCCATAAATATTCTTTTTAGCCACATTGGGCAAAATTTTCAAATGTACCATGGTGATTTAGGCTCCTGAATTACCATTGATTTTTAACAAGCACTTAGTCTCCTAAGTCACTTGAATAAAATTTTCAGAAGCACCCATCTCTTAACATTTCTAAATAAAACTCAAGTGAATATGTGTCTGACTTCCAGGTGTAATTTCAGGGACTTGTATATGTTCTGCGTGGCCTTGCTGCTCTGTTCCAATGGAAGTAACCATGTTAAACTTGCCTAGGCTCATTGGATGGTGGCTTATAGTTAGATATTTTGTTGATGATCTGTGCAATCTTTGTACCTCTGATGAATTCTAAGTGATTTTATGAACTTTAGAAACTCTGTATATAACTCAGTCAGTGTGTATTAAATTAGCCATTTTCAGGGACCATGTCATGGCCTGTATGGAAGCAGTTGTAGGTCAACCAAAGAAGTTGTTGACATTGAATGACTTTGGCTTATTTAAAAACAATAATAAATATGCTAAACAGATAAGCCAAGCTAAAGGAAGCTGGTCTTCCCAGGCTGTCTGCATGGCTGGGGGTTGGAATAATGGAAATTTTCTTGGGAGAGAAAGAGAACAAATTAAGAAGTATTAGAAGCTGCTGTTAAAAAGGCACAGACTTTGAGTTAGAGCACTGTTTGCTAGTGGGGCTTCAGGGAGTACCTGAAAGCTGAGTGGGAGGAAAAGGGCCTTGGCTGGGATAATTTAGTTGGGGATGACAAAGGCCTGGCTGCTATGATTTAGTTGGGACTGGTCTTGCTTTGTGCAGAGGGCTGGACTAGATACCTCCTGAGGTCCCACCCTGCTTTAATATTCTGTGATTTTAGGAGGGTCTTTGGACCATAGAATGAGTGGCCAAAAATCCAAAGTGCTCTTGAAGTGATGGTGACAATAAAGGGAGGGATTTTGGATGGCTCTATAAGTCTCTGCTTTCTTTATGAATAAAGCATGTGTGTATTTGCATGTGCATGCCTGGAGGAAGACTTTTTGCTTGAAGAGTTAAATTGTAAAGCAGAGTATTGCCTAGCAAGGAACTGTGGGAAAGAGTCTGCTATGGCCACTGGTCTCGGGGCCAAGGGTAGGTGAACCACGGGGGTCCCACTTCTGTGAAAGAGTACCAGACTAGGAGTCTGCACCCTGGGAATGAGCCTGAGAAGCTAGAGACTGTGCCTGGACCCTCATTGGATTAGGTAGACTTAGAAGTACAACAGATCAGCGTCTGTATCCAAATACAGCAACATGGTCAATGTCCACAGTGAGAGCTTGATTTGGTCTGTGACATGTTCTTAGTTTCTGACTTTTTTGTTTCCTTTCATTTCTGCAGACCACTAGAGTGATCCAGCCATCACATTTATGAAATATTTTTGGGGAGTGATTTCTGCCATTTGGTCCTACTTTTTCCTGGGATCTCAAAATGTTTTGGAAAAGGTCATGGATGGATTTAAATTCCAGTCAAACCACAATGTGCTTTAGAGGGGCTTTTAGTATTTCTTCCTTGCAAGAAATGTCAAATGTCTTGGGTAGGAATCCCATATGCACTGACTTCTCTTTTCCTAGCCAAGAAGACCTGGGGGTAGTGTTGTGGGTGATGGCTTGGTTTTTCTGTAGTGCATTTAAGATATCATTCTGAGTAAATGTTCTGAATTCAAAAAAGGGAGGTGCATTATTTGGATCTATGTCTTTCATATGATTTCTGGTGTCCCAGGTCAACTGCCGAGGTTGCCATCTGCTAATGGTTGCCATCTGGTGGTTAGAACCTTGCTCCTGAGGAGAACCACATCAAGCTAGTTGCAAGCCTGGGATACTGTGGAGCTGGGTGATATTTTTCATTGTCTTATGTAGCAAATCACTGTGTTCTACCAAATTGTACAGTTTTTGAGTCTGAGACAAGTCTTATCATGAGCACTTCTCATTATGGGGTTCAATAGTTAAGAGGTACCATAATGCCTATGCGATTTTTTTCTACCCCCAGTACTCTGCCAGACATTATCTCTTATGGGTAAGAGAAATCTTTTAAGAAAAGACAACAAACTGGGAGAACAAAAGAAGCGAATATGACAACTTTTGAATGTGGGACAGAAGGTCTTAACTCTCTGTGCCTTTAAACTACTCCATATTTGTAGAAGGTAATTACTTCTTTTTATTTAGCAGCCATGTATACCTGCATTCTTGTAACAGAGGCACCCATCTTCATGGGGTTGGATTCTCCTCAGTACAGATTAATAATAGACATGTGGTTGAAACCAGTGAGCAGGGGGAAGATACTGAAAGCTAGTAAAGTTTGTATTAATTCAGGATGGCCAAATGCCATCCTTGGATGTTCACTTGGGTTCAGTATTTATCCAGGAAATTCATTCATCCATCTCAAGTAGAGAGAATTTGCAAGTTTCCTAGCAGCATGTTTGTTTCAAACTAGTCTGTCTCAGTTGACACAAAGACAGATTCTCAGCTAATATTTAGCAAAAAGAAGTTGAAATGAAAGTTCTGCAACTTGTATTTAAAGAGCTGCTGTTTTTCTTACAGCTTGGAATAGGTGTGGAAAATACTGTACTCTTCGTATATTGCTAAGAACTTATATTATTTGGTTCACAGGTTTGATCCTTAACTTATTGCTGGCAAACTGAATTTGTTAGTGCTTTGTCTTTAATAATACATCAGCTTTTAGGGCAACCAAAAGCGTGTCCTGAAGCTCTGGTAACTGGTGATTTATGTGTCATTTGTATCCCTTTCTGGCATGATTTTACTCCTTAAGACTCAGGCAGAATTGTTTTCCTTTGGTATCAAGGCTTTTATATTTAGGGGACTTAAAGAAAATGAAATCTGGAGGTTTGTGAAGCTGTAATGAGGGATTTTGCAAGGATTTCATTGTCCCAAAGACTAATCAAGAACCCATGTGAAGTTAATTTTTTCCTCAACCATTCAATTCAGTTACCAGTTAGCTTGGGACTTCCCTTCCACTCTAAGCATGATACACTCCAAATCCCAACAAACTTACAGTATGTATTCTGTTGAATTTTCCTGACATATGGCAAGATTAATCTCTTCTGGACTAAGTCTATTGAACTTCAGAAAATTGAGATTGTATATTGTTGCTTTGTTTCCGTGTGAGCAGATTTTGCCACTATCTTGCTTCTCTTGGCGCAACCCTACAGTGGATACCTGTGTGGAATACACATGGTATCACATTTGTGCCACGTTAGTTAGGGTCATTCATTCTTTCAATGGTTAAGATAGGGTTTACAGGGGTGCTTTGGTAGCTCATTAGAGGGAAAATGCTGCTTTGGTGCAATCAGGAAAATGCCATGTTTCATTAGTATTGAATAACGTTAAAGGTGCCTTAAAGGGATGCCACTGATTTAAAAATCTCGTTAAAATTTTTATGTATGGTTCTATTAACACCTCACATTAGCACTGAACACATTTTTAAAATCCAATTTACTTCTCTGTGTGCTGTGAACTTTGTGTATTTGTCTCAGCTTGGGTAATGAAGTCAGTTTCAATTTTTAGTCTCCTTTGGTTTACCGTGTTAAAAACATTATAGGAAAGGGGCTTCTTTGGTTAAAAAGCAGATATTTGGTGTCCTGAGATTACCAAGATTAACATAAAAACAGTCATACTTCTACCTTTCCCTAATGTTCCTTCCCAAATATTTTGCTTTATTCACGTGTTGTGTCTTATCAAAAGTCAAAATAAATAACTATATGGTCAGGAAGGATCTTTTATTACATGTGTGTACAGTGCCTAGTACAGTGAAACCCTTATTATTATTATTATTATTATTATTATTATTATTAGGACACCTTGTTTGTTTTTTGGTGGACTAGACTAATACCGCTACCACTTTGAAATCTGCTTGTACAGTATCTAAATTTAGACCAAATTAGAACTGACAATAAATAATGCCTTTACATTCTGAGGGCAAAAATGCAATGATACAGAGAAATACGGCTCAGAACAGTATGGAAAGGGGCTTGTGGTCTTTAAATCATGGATGTCTCATGGATCAGGTAGGCCTTCAGAAGATTTTTGGAGCAGAAATAAAACAAGGAGTCCTGTGGCACGTTTAAAGACTAACACTTATTTATCACATGAGCTTTCTTGGGAGAAAATCCTACTTTGTCCGATGCTTTGAAGATGGGGAACTTATGGAATGGGAGGAAAATGTATGCAAGGAAGTGTAAGTCATAGGATCAGGTCAGACAGTTACAGCAAATCAATGTAGCAGTTTAGATTCAAATACTGGGGAACAGTATATAGAGGAAGATGAGGTCAGATCATCTGTTGTAATGAGAAAAAAAAATCTAAAGATGGAAAATAGCTGGCAAATACTGGGATATGTGTTGTCCCTTCCCGGAATAAAGTCATGGGAGGAAGCTCTAAGGAAAAAGCCTCCAAGAATTCATTTGTGGCATTTTTTGGGTGTATGCATGTGGAAGCAGGGAGAGAGTACGTGTAAATAACGTATTGTGGCCCCTGTGGTACGTGATTGTGGCAACCATAGAGATCCAGTGGAGGTCTCGTGCTTTTGTGTTGTCTCTAATTTAGAGCCCCCATCCAGGCTGTCTGGAAACATAGGTCAGTTCCAGAGAAGCCGTCATGGCTGACTGACCCTATGTTGTAAAGAAAAGATAATAGAGACCAAGCTGGTATGATCTTTCACTTAAGTTGTCCCAGAATGTACAGAGAATGGGACATAGCCTGACTTACTTATTCGTTCCCACCTACCTCGATCTGTCCATTCACCACACCCCTTCTCTTATCATAGGGTTGTGTTACCCCGAAAAATCCCTGTTGCCAATCAGTTTACCAATTTCCAGACTGTCCAGCAGTCCGAGTCTTAATTTTGAGTTTTAAACCCTTTGGGGCAACTGGGCTGGGACCATTCTTCGCCCAAATGGACAAATACCCACCCGAACTCCAACCATCCAGTAAATGTCCCGAGTGGAGAATACGGCTACAGCCCACTGATCAAGCGCAGACCGGACTCAATAAAAAACTTGAAGCCACGGATTGCTCAAAATACCAATGAGCGGTTTATTACAAATGCCTATTCTGAGGGTTAACAGAGAATTCTCACTTCTTTCACGGATAGCTCAATCACTAACATACATTAAAACTATTCTTTACAATTAAAACATTAAACAACACTTAGGTATACAAAAGGAACATTCAGCAAGTGGGGATCAGGCACTTCCTGAATGGAGAGATCTCAGATAGTAATATTACTCCTTTAGGATCTAATCTAGGTTCCCTGTTCACACTTTTTCTGATAGCTTACTTATTAACATAAAATTACTATGTAAGGATTGGGCCCCTTGTCAGCACTAAAACAGTTTGTTGGTCTTAAGGCTTTTACTACTTTCCTCCCCTCCTTGGGACCCTTTTTCTTACCCCAGAGTTGAAAGGAAAAATCAGTCTGTTAAGTCGCATCTCTGTTCGTCTCTCTCTTCTCCTCTTCGCTCATCTCTCTCTGGTCAGCTCTGCTGTGGTTGCCGTGGAAACTGGAACTTAAAGCGGCTTGGAATGTTCTCGAAGGCTTGCAGGTGCAGCTGCTGGAGCTACAAAGTATCAAGTCATTGTTCACAGACTATACGCAGAACTCAGTTGGCTGCCTGTCTGAGAGTGCATGAGAGTGAGAGATCAGAGTGCCCTTCTGAGACTAAGTCTGGAGATCCAGCTCAGAGACTAAGTCTTGCGAATGCCCTTGTACGACTAAGCCCTGCGACTTAGCTCGTACAGTTCCACTAGAGATGTTGTGACTCTCTCTAGGGATGAGTGTGAGACTCCTTAGTGCCGCGGGAGCATAGCTAGAGGCCAGTGGAACCCAGTAAGGAGTGGGAGAGATCTCCGAAGCTTGGCTGCCGGGCATCGCCTTTTATTCACTCTCTTATCACTCTCATCTCCTTTTTGACCAATCACAAAGGTGTGACTTCACCTCCACCCAATTGGGAAAGGGTGATTTCATTTATCACCTGCACAGTGCATGATCAGAATCAATACTTTTGATGTGTCCTTTTGACAGTGGGTGGACACCTTAGAATACTTGATGGGAGGGGGACTGAGTGAGTTCAAAAGTTCAAAATCTTCCTCCATCTTGACCTATTTTTCCTTAAAGAGATATACCTATTGGGTCTGTTCACCTATGATCCCTCAGATTTCACTTGCTGAATGCCTTTTGAATAACAACTTTGTTTTTAAACATTTACAAATGACAACTTATGAATTCTTTACCACTAATTATTACATGTGCTATTTTCCAGCTTTTATTTTGACATAAAATTTCTACCAGATTGCCTTACACTATTTTCTACTCATATGTTTCTTTATTCAATCAAGGTTTTCTGTGATACTAAAGAGATGGCAAAAATTTCAGGCTACAGTTGGAAGGGATCTCAAGAGGTCATCTAGTCCTGCCCCCTGCCAAAAAAGCAGGACCATTCCCACTAAATTATCCCAGCCAGCGTTTTGTCCAGCCAAGCCTTAAACATCTCTAAAGACGGAGATTCCACCAGCCCTACCCCCCCAAAAAGAGACGTTTGAGTAACCAGAGGCTATATCACAGGTGTGGCCAAACTGCAGCTCAGGAGCCACACGTGGCTCTTGAATGAAAATGTGTGGCCCGTGGAAGAATGCCAGCAAATCAATTTAGTAGGTAAAAATATATGACTATATGTCTCAGTGTGGCTCTTGAAGGTTTAATAATTAACTTGTGTGGCTCTTGAGTTCCATAAGTTTGGCTACCCCTGCTATAGCGTATAAAGAGGCCACCACTCAAAACACCTGTTTTATCCTTGTCTCCAGATGAAATTATCCCTTTGCTACCTTATATGGGAGATAATTTTCAACAATTTCAAGACCTCATAAATTGGGTAGCTCATCAAATTCAACTCAGAGCTTAAGCACTCACAGCACAAACTGCTGGAAATCCTATAGTTGGCAACACCTTCTAGCATGTCATTACTCATTAACAAGGCTATCTTTGATCGGGCTAAGACTGTGTGGCAAACACTTGTTACAGTTCTGCCCATATGTAAGCAGGCAGATCAGGAATATTATGTGTGCCCCCTCCCCCCAATTGTTTTTGTTCTTTCACTCTCCACGTGACTCCCTGAGGGTGGATGTGGTAAATAAGCAGTGTAGACAACATAAATGACAAGAGTCCTGCGGCACCTTAAGGGCTAACAAATTTCTTTGGGCATAGGCTTTTGTGAGCTCCAAGCCACTTTGTTTTTGCTGTACACTGAGTAACACAGCCTCCCATCTGGAAAGCGTAGACAACACTTCTCTAAGTCTGCTCCATATGACAGAGGTCAAAAGAGAATGCATATCTTTGGATGAAAATCCTATTCATCAGCAGCCTGCAATTTCGGATCATGAGCTATTTGGTGGTCAAGCTGAAATACAGTTATGCAAACTATAATAGATTTACAGCCTTTATTGAGCGTTTGTCTCAGGTACCTAAGGAGCAGTTCTGGTCCATCATCTCAGAGGGTCACCTACTGGCCCGAAGAGTTCTTCAGGAATCCTTGAATGCTCTGCATAATGCTGCCAGGTCCATCTCTCTGGCTGTTGTTATGCACAAGGCATCAGGGCTGCAATTTTTGAGGTTTACTAAGTATAGAAACTGTTGAGGATCTCCCATCTGACAGTCAAAAACTGTTCCCAGAAACCACAGATTAGTCCTTGTACAGGTTGAAGGATCCTAGGGCTACTTTGCAATCCCTGGACATATATACAGCTATAAGAGAAAGTTTAGTCAGTCATGGACTGCCCAAAGCAGTGGTTTTCAACCACTGTGTTGTCACACAGCAGTAAGTATGTCATGGAGAGCTGGTGAGATGGCTGGATTTGGCCTGGAGGAAGTGGGCTCGTGTATCCTCTAGAGTCGCAACATGTTGCCAAGTGTGTCGTGACCCACAAAAGGTTGAGAACCACTGGCCCAGAGATTGCATCCTGCTCGGTTCTCTGGATTCCATAGATCCACTTAACCCCTTAGGGAAGACCATACATTCGAGAGAGCTATGCCCACAATCATGAAGTCATCTTCAAAGCAACAGTTTTTATGGGTCAGTCAAGGGTTTTGAATCCTCATGCACCTTTGGTTTTACAGCTTGTATCAATTCATTAATCTCCCTCCTCTCTGGAAACTGGCTTTCCCATTTCCAGTATCTGTGGAGGCACATTACTACAGACAAAGTAGGTCATGAAGGTGATAGCATCTAACTTATGGCCTTTCTTATGTTCTCATATGTGTCAAGAGTAGTATAGGTTTATTTCCAGCTAGAAGTGATCCTAATCTTCCCATACCTCAGCAACTGGGTACTCAAAGGCACTCCTACAAAGTAGTACTTTCTTCTACCCAGAGAACCCTTGCTCTTTTCCAGGTGGTGGGTTTATAGAGGCATATTTAGACTTGATGACAGCCAGGGCCTACCTTCCCTTAGGAAGAGTCTAGTATGGACAATTCAGAGGAAGCCTGTGACCACAACAGGGAGCTGTTTTCAGCTCAGGGGCCACACAACAGCTTGCATCATTGTGACTCATCACACGAGGTAATGCCTTTGCTGTTTCCTGGCTTGGCTCAGCCAAAGACATCCTGGACAGAGTGTGAAACTCCCTCAACTGCTGAAAGATAAACTCAAACTCTGTGCAGATGTTCATTTCTGTGACTCAAATCCATCAGTAACTAACAATAGATGCCTCACTGTTGGGATGGGGAAGCCGTTTCAGTGTTCTAATTACTTAAGGCAGATGGACAGTTTCCATTTCTCTGTGTTGGAGCTCAGAGCTGTCTGGGATTTTTGCCTTCATTTTTGACCCCTTATCCATGGCCTAGCAATCAGGGTCATGTGACAGTAAGCAAGGAGGAGCAATATCCCACTCCCTGTGTACTGAAGCTATGAAACTATGAAACTTGTGCAAAGTTACTAAATCCATATTAAGGGATCTACCTCTCAAAATTTCAGAACACAACTGACATCATCAGCAGACACTCTAAGGGCTACAGATGGGAGCTAGATGCTCAAGTTCTCTGCAACATATCCAGAAATGGGAACTGCCAGAGGTGGATCTTCTTTGCCACCTCCAGGATCAAGTAGTGTCCATCTCTCTGCTCAAGAGGTGGTCTGGACCACCACTCTTTGGAAGATGCCTTTTTTTTTTTATGTTCTTCTATATTGGCCTGCACTATGCATTTTCTGGAACACTGGTGACACCAAGGTGATGTACAAAGTTGGATTGGATAGGGCCAGAGTTATCCTTATAGTGCCGATGTGGCTGAGACAAACTTGGTACTCTTATCTTTTTCATCTTTGTGTCCAGTCGCCATTCAAGGTCTCAAGCACTCATCTCCCGTCACAGGATATGAGTAGTGTGCTTCACCCCAACCTAGGGATTCTCCTCCTCTGGAAGAGTGACCCTGTACTACTTGCAGGAATGGAAGAGGTTCTTCTATTAGCATTATTCATCAGTGCCTCCTGCCAGAATTTGTGTCAGTCTCATTTATCTTGGATTATCTGTTGGATCTGAAGAAATTAGGATGCCCCAAATATCAGCCTTTATTTCTCCAGTGGAAGGGTTTGCCCCTGTTTGCTCACCCCATATTGTCTAGATTTCTTAAAGTTTTGGGGAATCTCTATCCTCGGACTAGAGTCCCCACCCTGACTGCGATCTGAAATTAGTACTCAATTTATCAGCCCTCTTGTGGTACCCAATTCTGTGCTTCATTTATCTATGAGGTTGACCTTTTCGGTAGCCATCACATCAATCCATGGGGTTGAGGAGACTGGTGTCTTGATGGCAGATTCCTTCTTATCCCTCCAAGCTGTACTCTTCAAGGACAGTGTCTTTGCTTCCACATCCTAAATTCTTATCTAAAGTTATATCAGCATTTCACCTTATTCAATTCATTCATTGTGGCTACTCTGGATTCTACCATCACCAGGTCATACTTGTCCACAGGCAGGTTTGCCACAATAGCTGACTTGCAAGCCATAGCAACAGTATTCCTGTGACTCCTGAGCAGTAAGGCAGTCTATACATTCATGACAGCATTTGCAAGGCTACACTCCCAGTGTCTTCAGGCTTGCAAGAGGACTGCCTGAACCCCCAGCAAGCATAGTCTGTTGGTATGTGTGTCCATACTGCAGAGGGTCCTCAATTGTCTGGGTTGGTAAAAAGGTTTCAGAAAGAGCATGCCTGGGAATTCCATTCCCTCAGCCTCTTCCCACAAGAATCATCCCTGCAGATGCCTTCCTGCTACCCTGGGGTGTACAGTGTAAAGACATCACAGCTCAGGGCAAAAGGACCCTGTGGGGGGTCATCTGATCATCTGTGTCAGCATACAGTGGAATGTCAGAGTTACGAACACAAGAATTATGAACTGACTGGTCAACCACATACCTCATTTGGAACTGCAGATATGTGAACAGGCAGCAGCATAAGTAGAAGAAAAGGAGCAAATAGAGTATGATACTGTGTTAAGTGTAAACTACTGGTAAAAAGAAGGGAAGGCTTAAAAAAAGATTGGTTCTGTGCTTGTTACTTTTCCATTAGGATGGTTAAAATCAATATTTTTCTTCTGAATAGTAAAGTTTGGAAGTTATACTAGCCCAGTTTTCAACTATAAACTTTTGAAAACATGTTCTCTTTGGAGTTCTGAATATTTCAGAGTTATGAGAAATGTCCATTCCCAAGTTGTTAGTAACTCTGAGGTTCTACTGTATGACAGCTCAAAACAGTTTATTCTCACCAAAATCATGGGACTGGAAGGGGTCTTGTGAGGTCCTCTAATTCAGGCCTCTGCACTTATAGCAAGACTAACTGTTATAGATTTGTGCTTGACAGGTGTTTGACTCACCTGTTCTTAAAAATCTCCAATGACAGAGATTCCACAGCCTCCTTAGTCAATTTATTACAGAGCATGGCTCCTTCGACAGCTAGGAAGTATTTCCTAATGTCTGATCTAAAAGGGCCCTCCTGTAATTTAAACCTGCTGCATCTTGTACAATCCTTAAATGTTAAGGAGAACAGTATTTCTCCCTCTTTTGTCCTTGAAAACTGTTATGTCCCTTCTCAGTCTTCTCTTCTCCAGGCTAAACAAACCCAGTTTTTTTAATCTTCCCTCACAGGACATGTTTTCTAGAACTTTAACCATTTTTGTTCTGCTCTGGCCTTTCTCCATTTAGTTCGTATCTTTCCTGAAATTTCTGGACACAGTGCTCCATTTGAGGCCTGATGAGTGTGGGGTAGAGTGGAAGAATTCCTTCTTCTGTCTTGCTTACAACACTCCTGCTAATACATCTCAGGGTAATGGTTGCAGAGAATAACAGACCAATCAGTTTGCCTTCGGTACATGAAAGATAATGGAGCAAATAATTAAGCACCAATTTCCAAACACCTAAATGATAAATAACAGCATGGATTAGTTAAGAACAAACCATATCAGACCAAACTGATAATTTTTTTTGACAGGATAACAAGCCTGGTGCGGAGGGAGGAAGCAGTAGGTGTGGCATGGTTGTCTTATGAGTAAGTTAGGGAAATACAGTCTAGATAGAGCTACTACAAGGTGAGTGCATAATTGGGTGGAAGACCATTCCCAGACAGTAGTTGACAATGGTTTGCAGACAAGTTGCAAGAGCATATCGAGTAGGGATCTATTCTGGGTCTGGTTCTGTTCAATATCTGTCAATGATTTAAATAATGGTGTTGTAGACTGCACACTTACAAAGTTCTCAGATGATATGAAGCTGTGAGCACTTGCAAGTACTTTGAAGCAGTGTTTCTCAACCAGTGTCCCATGTTTCTCAACACTAGTGCTCCTCTGACATATCGCAGGTGTTCTGTGACCCACTCCTACCCCTCCCCATCAGGGAAGCTGAGTGGTAAGAGAGAAGGAACAATTTAACGCTCCAACTGCAGCAAAGCTTCTAGGTACATGGTGGTGACTGTTGACACACACCTGGAAGCTTTGCTGTGACTGGGGCATTTTAAAACTTCCATCATGGCCACTAGCTTTTTCGAAAATATTTACATCAGGTGTTCCCTGGTCCACAAAAGGTTGAGAAACACTGCTTCGGAGGATAGGATGAAAGCACACATACAAAATGGGAAATAATTTACCAGGAATGAGTGCTGTGGAAATGGATCTCAGGATCGTAGTGGATCACAATCTAAATATGAGTCAACAGTGTAGCACTTTTGCAAAAAAACAACCACTATTCTGAGATGTATTAGCAGGAATGTTATAAGCAAGACATAAAAAGAAATTTTTCCACTCTACTCCACACTCATCAGGCCGCTGCAGCAGTGTTCCCTCTAAGCTGCGCGGCTGCCTGGTGCAGGGAAGGGTGCTGGCTGCGCACGGCTGGCAGCTGCAGTCCCTGCCCAGGCAGTGACTCTGAGCTGGGAGTTTTTGAAACTCCTGCTCAGAGTCAGCTCTCACTGAGCCTGTGCAGACTCAGTGAGAGCTTCCCTGACCAGAGGAGCGGCCGGGTGCCTGGCAGCGCCACTTGGGCAGCCAGGGAAGGGGACCTTAACCCCGCCTTCTAACCCCTGGGGGGGGGCACAGAGGCTGGAGGCTGCTTCGCCCCCCCTGCCCTCCCAGCCTCACCCTAGTGGGGCGGAGCAGCCAGCCCGGCCTGCCCCCAGCTGGCCGCGCCTCCCCAGGGGGGGCGGACGCGGCCTGGTGCTGAGCTCTGGCATGTGGGGTCGGGGCACTTTGGAGCTTGTATAAGGTTAGTCATTTCTCCTTTTGAAGCCCTTTGTGTTCTAGTACAATAAAACTTTGGTGGTTAAACTGCAGATTCATTTTGAAACTGTGACTATTCTCATATTTAAGTAAAAATAATATATTGTTGCAACCATTTGTGCTGCCTTAATTGAGTATTTTAGATGTTGCAGTTCTTCCATATAATTTAAATTAACTTGCAAAAAACAGCATTGGATTTTTCCTTTGCTAGTTTAGAATGGATGAGTAAGGACAGAGTTTCAGTTGAAATAATCATTTTAGTAGAGCTGACTCAGCTTCACATGAGGAGGCAGCATCTATAGATAGTATCCTATCAAGTAACTAACCTTTAATTACTATAGCACTTTAGAGTGTTTGAAATTTTACTGTGTGAGAAACAACCTAATCTACCTACATCTTTAGACCAATTTGAGTCTGAGTCTATAATCTGCAACCTGCTGTAAATTTAATCTCATAATGTTTTAAAATAACGTGACTAATGTGTAATAACCCTTGGGGAGGAAGGGGTTAACACTCTGGTCAGTGAGTCTCAGGACAGCCAACAGGAACAAAGCACAGGTTTTTGAATTGGAACAGCAGCCTGGCCTGTACCTGTTTGGATGTAGCAGAGCTCCTGGAAGGATCAGGAGGAGGCCAGAGGGGCCTGAGGAAGAATCCAGCAACATCTTTACTAAAGATAAGTTAAATTTGTTACTGACCAGGCATGGGTAGAACAGGGAATGTTCACTTAGATGTGGTCAGGGTATTTTCTTTGTTTTTGGCTTGTTTCTTGGATTTCTATGTGCTGAGCACATGTAACCCCCCCCCCACTACCCTGTAACTACCTAAGTTAATTCCCAGAGAAGCAACTCTCTGTGTTTATTATCTGTTCTTTTTGATTAAAGAGTTTACCTTTTTAAGTAAGTTCTGGTTCTGTGTCCTGGAAGGGCAAGAGGTTTGTGTGCACGTGCCTTAGACTGCACAGGCAGCTACTAGAGGGAACCCTGTTCCAGTTCCAGCTCATATGCAGCTGGGGTCCAGTCACTTTCCTAAGAGAGGAATAAACAGGATTGCAGTACCTCACAGGGAGGAATTCCCAAGTGCGCCTTCCTGGGTCTCGAGTTTTTTGCATTTCGGTGGTGGCAGCGATATCACTCCAAGGCCAGGAATTGAAGGCCTTGGAGACTTTTAGGAGCAGGCTTTAAGGCCAGTGGCTTTTCTGGCCTGTTGCAGGCCCCCACATTCTGCACTCAGAGTGTCAGAGTGGGGAAAAGCCTTGACATAATGACATTTCCATGCCATCTGAAAGTTGGCTTTTGGTTTAATGGAGTGCATTTGAATGAAATCTCAATTAACCAAACTTCCACCCATTATTCAAGACAGGGTTTTGCCCATCACCTATCTGTTTCATTAAAGAGGAAGATTTCGTGGCACCTGGGGGAGGGCAGAGACTGGGGGGCTTCTTTCCCTCTGCAACACATGTACCTACAGATTGTGTATGCCAATACAGTTGTGAACGTGCAAAGTAGGTTCAATGAGCCATTTCCTGGGTAGTAGTAGTAAGGCCCAAATGACAAATTTTAATTGATTATTTTATATTTGATTGTCTGGTTAAACATTTCTGGAAGTGCATAACCTATTTAATGCAAAGTTCCATGATAAAAATTTGTATTAAATTAGAGGTTTGCAAGAAAAAAAAAGAAAAAATGTTAGCAGTTGCTTATTGCAATGCAAGAGAAAACATCAGTTAAACAAAAAATCCTCCCAGTGTATGCTGCTTCAGACAAAGAAAAAGCCAAAACAGTAATAAACAAACACCTGAAAAACAAAACTTCAATCCCAAGCAAAATCAAGAGACACCATAAGCTGCACAAACATTCTCATTGACCAACATCATCATCTTCGGCCATATTGATCTTAACAATCTTAACTCTGCCCTGGAGCAGAGCTATCACAAGCCCCCTAAACTGTAAATGAACCCAAACTCAGGATGGCACATAAAAACATTACCTTAGTCATATTAATAGTTGTAGAATACAGTGGAATTTTTGGAGAATTGTAAATAAGCCTCCAGTTCAAAGCTAGTTTGATGGTTGAGTTTATCTGAATGTAAATTTATAGTGTCTTAGATTTCTCTATTGCTTCTATCATTACCTTGCCTAGGGGGTGTATGGGGTGCCAGTGTAAGGGGTAGTACCTCTGTCGGATGGTCTAGTCGCACTCCTCGGGGTGGTTCGTCCACTTTGGTCCCCGCCTGGCACCCAACTCTCACCTGTGGCTCCAAGTAGCTGTTTGCATGCAACAGCGGCCACACCCCGGCAAACTGCTTCGACTGGCGGGCTAAACCAGGTGAGGGTAGCTGATGGGTCTTATACCCTCAGTATTCCCGGGCTTGCCTACCTTGCATGTGAAGACTGGACTCCGGCCGACTCTGCAGAAGTAACCTCCATCAGGTTTAATGGAGAGAAAGGCGGATACAGCAGTGCACTGTGGAATGCAGAGAGCAAGATGAGGCACGTAGGTTATCTTGGTCATCCACTGCATCCGTCCCCATCCCCAGTCGTCTTGACTTGTTCCTGCCACTGGGAGTCGATGGTCTCGGACAAGAGAGTGAGGTCGATGCTGCGCAACTCTTCCTCACTTTAATTAAAGTCTCGCGCAAGTCATCAGTCATCCTTTACCCATTCCATTGTCCCCACGTCCTGTGGCGATGGGCACGCGACGTAGTGACAGGTGTTGGGACACTGGCAGTCGTAACCGCAAACCTGCACACAGGCGGTTCAGACCATAGGGTCATTCCCCACTGCATGGAGCAACGGTGGAGTTCGGCAGCCGTCTGAGCAGCCCTGTTTAGGACCGCACTGCTCACCTCCTTGGTATTGAGGAAGGGGCTGGAAAAGGTGCCCTAAAAATTGCCTGCTCCTTGTTTATCCTAGCCGGTTTACTGCGGCCGGCGGGAACCCTACATATGCGGTCGAAACAAATCATCAAGGAAAAAAGCAAGGACTACAATTCTGAACCTTGCTACATGGAACATTCGCATGCTTCTTGACAGAGATGGTTCAGATAGACCCCAGAGACGCACAGCACTTATTGCAAGTGAGCTTGCCAGATACAATATTGATATCGCTGCCTTAAGTGAGACGAGGCTGGCGGGAGAGGGCGAACTTTGTGAAGAAAGCGCAGGTTACACCTTCTTCTGGAGTGGACGAGGACCTGCAGAGCGACGGGAAGCTGGAGTTGGCTTTGTAATAAAGAAAACACTTATTGGCAGGTTGGTTGGCCCACCTAGAGGTGTGAACGATCGCCTAATGACGTTGAGACTCCCCCTTTTAGGAGGGCAGAAGTTTGCCTCCATTGTTAGTGCCTATGCTCCCACCATGACCAATTTGGATGTGATTAAAAACAAGTTTTATGAAGACTTGAATGATGGTGTCACAGCTGTTCCCAATGCCGATAAACTCATCATTCTTGGTGATTTTAATGCAAGAGTTGGTTGTGACAGCACCTCTTGGGAAGGAGTGATTGGAAAGCATGGTATTGGTAACTGCAACAGTAATGGTCTGCTGCTCCTTCAGACCTGTGCAGAACATGGTCTTTTGATTACGAATACTGTCTTCCCACTCGTAATAGGACATCATGGATGCACCCTCGCTCTAAGCATTGGCACCTCATTGACTTCGTCATCGTCAGGAGGAGGGACAGGCAGGATGTATGAATCACAAAGGCCATGTGTGGTGCCGAGTGCTGGACTGACCACCGCCTTATTGTCTCCAAGCTTAAGCTTCATGTTCAGCCCAAGTGACGTTCACAGGGTGTGAAAGTTTCAAAACGCCTGAATGTCAACAAGCTGATGGTCAGCGATATCAAGCAGCATTTTGTTGATACCCTAGACAAACGCTTACAGTCCACCGTGTTGGACAATCAGGACGTGGAGGCAGCATGGGCCGCACTATGTGAGACAGTGTATAATACGGCCATGGAGTGTCTTGGACCCTCTACCAGGAAGCTTAAAGACTGGTTTGACGAGAATAGCACAGAGATAAAACAGCTACTAGAGGACAAACGCCGTGCCTACAAAGCTCATCTGGATGAGCCAAAGTCAACAGCGAAAAAAGATGCGCTGAGGAACATATGCAGCATTATTCAACATAAACTGCGCCAGATGCAGGATTCCTGGTTGAGCCACAAAGCTGATGAGATACAGGGCTTTGCAGACAGGAACGATATAAGGAACTTCTACAAAGGGCTGAAAGAAGTTTACGGCCCTACCACCTTGGGTTCATTTCCCATCCTCAGTGCTGATGGGTCTACACTGATCACCGATAAAGAGAAAATTCTCGAAAGATGGGCTGAGCATTTTGACAGCGTACTGAATCGCGCTTCTTCCATCAATGATGATGCCATTGATTGGCTGCCTCAGGTTCCAATTAATGAGACACTGGGCACTATACCCACTGTGGAGGAGATACAGGAAGCAACTCGTATGTTATCCAATGGCAAAGCACCTGGCTCAGACTCCATTCCAGCTGAAGTCTACAAAGAAGGTGGCACTGCCCTAGCAGAGAAATTCCATCAGCTATTCCAGCACATCTGGCAGCATGAGACAGTCCCACAAGATTTCAAAGATGCTTCCATAATACATCTCTACAAGCGTAAAGGAAATCGTCAGGTCTGCGACAACCATCGTGGAATTTCTCTGCTATCCATCGCTGGCAAGATTCTGGCCAGAATTCTACTCAACCGCCTCACTGCACACCTTGAGCAAGGTCTCCTGCCAGAGAGCCGGTGTGGCTTCCGTGAAGATCATCGGACTATTGACATGGTGTTTGCTGCCAGACAGCTTCAAGAGAAGTGTCAGGAGCAAAATGTTGACCTATACTCCATCTATGTCGATTTGACCAAGGCGTTTGACACAGTCAGCAGGGATGGCCTATGGAGGATCATGGCTAAATACGGATGTCCCAGAAAATTTATTGCCATTGTACGACAGCTACACAATGGCATGTTGGCCAGAGTATATGATAACGGAGAGATATCCGAACCATTCTCTGTCTCAAACGGAGTGAAGCAGGGCTGTGTTCTTGCTCCCACTCTATTCAGTCTCATGTTTTCCGCTGTGTTGACAGATGCCTTCAGAGACGTGAAAATAGACATCGGCATCAGATATCGTACAGATGGCTCACTCTTCACCCTCAGGAGGCTTCAAGCTAAAACTAAGATCATGACAGACACAGTTGTTGACTTCTTATTTGCCGACGACTGTGCCCTTAACACTGCCTCCGAAGCTGACATGCACTACGTCGCTGACAGGTTTTCTGCGGCCTGCACAAACTTCGGGTTTACTGTCAATACAAAAAAGACCGAAGTAATGTATCAGCCCGCCCTAGGAAAGCATTACGTTGAACCCAACATCACTATCAATGGACAGCGTCTGAACGCGGTGGACAAGTTCACCTACCTTGGAAGCACACTATCCAGAAACGTTGTCATCGACGAAGAGGTGAATGCCAGATTCGCCAAAGCTAGTGCTGCCTTTGGCAGACTCCACAAGAATGTGTGGAATAGGAGAGGCATCACCCCAGTGACAAAGATCAAGGTGTACCGTGCCATAGTTCTTACCACATTGCTCTGTGGCTGTGAGACTTGGACAGTCTACCAACGTCATGCAAGAAAACAAAATCATTTCCATGTCACCTGCCTTAGAAAAATTCATGGCATTAAATGGCAAGACAGGATCCCAGATACCGAGATCCTTGTTCGTGCCGGCCTGCCCAGCATCTACACCATCCTGATGCAAGTACAACTTTGTTGGGCAGGTCATGTGGCTCGCATGCCAGATCATCGGCTACCAAAGAAACTGCTATATGGCAAACTCCAACAAGGCAAACTCTCCCAAGGGGGCCAGAAAAAGCACTTCAAGGACACTTTAAAAGCGTCACTAAAGGCCTTCAGTATCAGCCACTTTACTTGGGAGCTGATAGCCCAGGACAGAGGAGAGTGGCGTTCAGCTGTCCATTGGGCCATGGAAACATGCGAAGCCAACTGGATTGATGCAGCTGAGCAACGCAGACGAGCCAGGAAGGATAATGCCAGCAAACCACCATCAGCCACCACTATTCCCTGTCCGCATTGTCAGAGAACTTTCTGGGCATGGATTGGTCTGATTAGTCATTTGCGCACCCACGGACCCCTACCCTAACCCTTGGATGACTAGATGGTCTTCGTCATTACCGACGGACGAATACGACGACCTTGCCCAGATGCATCTAAATGACAGTGTATCTATAAGGAAAGTAATTTTATGCTCTCCTAATTACACATGTATCAGAGAGAGCGATACAGTGTGAACACTGAGGTCAAATATCCCAGCAGCTCAAGAATCCAAATGTCTAATGTTGAAAAGGTATGTAAGGACCGTCTCCAAAATACTGTAAAATAAAACTGCTGCTTTAATGGACGTTTGAATTTCCCCTTAAAGTAAGAACAGGATTCGAAATTCAGAGTAAAGATTTTTAGGGTGCTGGTCAATGTATTGTTTGTTTAACAGTCTCCATATGTGAATTGTGCATTAAGGTCGTTGCTCCCTAAATCCCTGTAACCTTTTCTTATAATTGCCACAGTTGTTAGCATTTTTAATGGCTGTTTAATGTTAATGAATTGCTAGTGTTATTGTTTGAATTGTAGTAGCATCTAGCGGCTGTAGTCTTGTGTAGGAGATACTGGTGTGCTGGGCACAACTTAACTTCCTTTGAAAAAACACATTTGATTTCTCTTGGATTGTAATCTGTCTGTTGCAGTTGCCTTAACTAAAATGCTTGTGTTGCAAATCTAGGCTCCTTGTGAGATTCTGGATCTCATTAAAAGAATAAAAAAGTGATTTCTGGTCTGTTGTGTGGCAGGGTGATGAAGTTCCAAAGGGACAGTGGTGTTTAGTTCAGCAAAAGACGCAAGGAGTCCTGTAGCACTTTAAGACTAACAGGTTTATATATTGCATGAGCTTTCATGGGAGAAAATCCCACTTCATCAGTCGCTATGAAGGTACCTGTTAAAACAGACTACACATTCAGGACTGGATTAAGGTAGAAGCTTTAGGGGCTGCAGCCCCAGGCTAAGGGAGGCCTATCCGCTCGGCAAAAATCTGGCCCCAGCCACTTCCCCACAGCTCTACTGGCTCTTTCCCCTGGCTGCCCTACCTCCAGTTTCTCGCAGCCCCCACACCCGATCACCTGGGGGATCCCACAGTGGCCAGGATCTGCTCCTTGGCTAGGCCCAGGGCCATACAGCAGGGTGGGAGATTTAAAAATGCCTTGCTCCAGCATGGCTCCAGCTCCCCCAGCACTCAGGTGACCAGAACAGCCTGTTGTGTTAACAAAGGCAGGCTGCATGTGTTGTGGCCTGCGGCTCCCTGCTGCTTCATCTTGGCTGGGATGGAGGTGGTGGTGAGAGGAGGCTTAGCCCACGATACATTTGCTGCCATGCCGCAACACAATGGATGAAAGCCATTGCTTTAAAACTAAGCTTAAACTGACTTGTTTGACTTCAGACCGATTGGATAAAATAAAGGAATGTCTTGTATCCACCTATTCTGTGCATAGATTGCTGCAGCAGTTTTACTGTATATATACGTTGAGGGCCATGGATAGAATCATTTGAAGAAAGGGCCTTAAAAGCGAATATGAGGCTTACGTGTGATTGGCACAGTTGAAAAGTGCAAAGCTTCCAAGTGTATCTGTTTATTGAGGGTATAAAAGCCTTCATGTGTTTCTCTACCTTTTCAGTGGGGGTAAAACAGCTTTGAGTGGAATCAGTGCGCATGCGCTGGGAATAACCAGTTGCAAGCTGCAACATGAGTGTGTCCCAGGACACAGAGGCCAATTTCAAAGCATTCGAGTTACAGCTGAGTAACCTTTAATTTTTTTAAAGTGGCCTCTGCACATTTCTACTTCAGTGATGCACCAGTGGTGCAGCGTGGAGCTTATGCATTGCAGCACAGGTGCATTGATCACAAAATGGGAATATGCAGTTTATCTTGAAGAACGGCATCTACAGGTGGGTAGCCTGCTGTAATTAATGTTTTCAAATAGATTCCATTATAGAACCATTGTTGTACCACTCAGCTTTTAAAGTAGTCATGTTTCATTGGAAAGCTTAAGAAAAATGTCTTCAGCTGTTCTGGCATTAAAAAGGATGTTTTAAAAGCAATTCTGTCCACCTACATTCTTGTCACAGGAATAATTCAAATGGTTGAACTTTAAAATGTCAGACTTGGCATGTTATAAGTGTCCTTAATGGTAAGCTTGATGGGGGAAATGATTTTTAAGAAAAGATGGGAACATTTAAAAATATGGGACTGATTGTTAGTACAAAACTTTAAGTTCTTAGTTGCTTATTAAAGATAGCCGTGGAGAGCATGACTGTGTAGCTAGTTGATTAAATTAATTTACAGGCTCTGAAAATCTCTGGATGAAGGTGCTTGCGAGCTAATGTTCTAGAAGCGTTTAGAGTCTTTATAGCAGCGTAATTTGAGGAGTTTTTTAGCTTGTAACATTAGCTTTGCTATATTACATGTTTGTGGTATGTTCCATTTCAAAAAACAGCATAGGTCAATTTATTTTTGTAAGAAAATGTGCCATAAAATGGATAACACGTACAGCACAACTGGAGCAACATTGCTATTAGACACATACTTTTCCTATGTCTTTACTTTTTTATTGCTTTTACGGTGAACCTTAACAATTCTGGATATTAGGCAAAACTTTTGCAGTAGGAGAATGGTGAAGCACTGGAATGCGTTACATGGGGAGGGGGTGGAATGCCCTATTGGTTCTGAAGGCCCTGGTTGGGGAAATGTAGCTGGGGTTGATCGTGCTTTGAGCAGAAGTTTGGCATAGTTGACTTGTTGGTGTCCCTTCCAACCCTACAATTCTATGAGTGCATTAGGTTTTTGCAGTTGTTTTAGTTTTGGTTATCATGTATGCCAATAAAACTGACAGCCCTAATGTTATTGCTTTAAAAGTGACAGAAAAAACTATGAAATGTTTTGAGAAAGACCGCTTGGGAACATACAAGAATTTATATTCTACAAATATATTTTATAATAATAATTCTAGGCTTGTCATTGTAGAAAGGCACCTTCACACACCTTTAATTTCTATAACTACTTTTAATAATTTCCCTGGGACCATCTTGAAAATAGACTTCTCTCCATAATACCCCGGTTGTACAGGTCATATTGATTTATTTTTTGCTATCACTTTTTTTGTGATCTCAACAAGCGTACATAAATATGAAATTATGGATATTAAATTGTACCTACCATTTTAATGTTCTTTCTCATGCAACTTTTAACCAAAGATGAGTAATAAAAGCAACCTGATGCTCAGTTTATTATCTGGATGTTGTCAAAACAGTAGTTTTATCCCATACAAAAACCAACACATTTTCTAAGAGACCTGTTAATGCTGTAATATTGCTCAATAGAAATCTGCCTTTGAGAGTTAAATTATGTAGAGAAAACTAAATTACTATCTTAAACAATGTCTACACTAGCAGCCTTACAGTGGCTGCTGTTTCCTGATGGAAGAGAACTTTTCCATCAGCATAGTGTTTCCTGCTGACACAGCTCCGTTCATTCCAGCTCTTCTTCAGTAAGACTTGTCAGTATGGTTTTTTTAAAAAAAAAAATTATTTTTAAACTTCTGACCTACAAAAGTGGTTGTGTAGATGTAGCCTAAAAGGTGTCATTATTAAGGTTGGGTGCCCTACAGTTAGACCTACCAGCTTTGTTTGGGCGCAGAGAAGCATTGTGAAGTTTCTCAGCTGTCTTCAGTGCCAGCCTACTTTGCTTTGGGGGAATACCAAGCATTGATTTGTATGCATAAAGTATTTTTATTCTTTTAGAGAGTCTAAAGTTAAAAATGAGATATAAATGACAAATTTTCCTGTCTATGTTAAAATAAGATATTGGATTACTAAAATTGAATTTCTTAAAATGTAATTTAATCTTCACTAATTGTCTAGTCAGTTTCACTAGTTTATGTAGCTAGAGAGACACTGTCTACTCAAACTTGTCTGAATTTACATATTTTATAAAAAAGCTTTAGCAAAATCTGTGATCAAGCCATTCCATAATCTTCAACTTGTCATTTGATTTCCATTTCCATATAGTTGTTCTATCCATTCCTGATGTTCACTGAAAAATTGCTGCTGCTTCGAATGCTAGCTCATGTCATTTCCAAGTAGGTGCGCGTGCATGCAGCGTGCACAGTCCGCTGGCGAGTTTTCCCCCAGAGTACTGATAGGGTCAGCTGTGGAGCACCCTGAAGTTACGCCTCTGTGGCACTCTGTGTAGGACTCTGCTCTCTCTTCTTCTCTCAATTCCTTCTTATCACCAGTGACAGTCGCTGGAACAACTGGTTTCTCTTTCTTCGCATGTGATTCTCCCTCTTAGCAATTCTCTGTTTAAGTATCTGTGAATAATTAAGTAGTTAAGATTTAGTTGTATTAGTAAAACAACAAGGAGTTCTGTGGCACTTAAAGACTAACAAATATATTTATTGCATGAGCTTTTGTGGGAGAAAATCCCACTTCATCAGATGCTTTGAAGATGAGGGAATTTACAGAATGGGAGGAAATAAATGTAGGGGGGTGTAAGTCATGGGAACAGGTCACACTGTAACAGCAGATCAAAATAGTTGTTAAGATTCAAACACTGGGAAACAACACGATGAGGAAGATGAGGTCAAATCACCTGTTGTAATGCAAAAAAAAAAACTATTCATTTATTTAGTCAGTCACTATATCCTTGTTTGTTTTTCTAAACTAGACTGACATGGCTACCCCCTTTGGATCTTTGATAGTTGTATTAGTATTGTTAAGATAGAGTTCCTGATTAGTGGGTGTTTCCCGCTCTGCCTGCTCTGTACGAGGACTGGGGCATACCTGGCTTCAAGTTGTGCGAGTCCTGTAAGAAGTCTATGTCCAGGGATGATCTGCACACCAGCCTTCATTGTCTGGGAGATTCACTTGTGGGAACATTGCAAGATCTGTCTGAATTTCAATCTAAGGGCACAGAAAGAATATAGTCAAAGATTTAAATGTCTAGTGATGGAGGAGGCTCTTCACCCTGTGCATGCTTCTCAGGAGCAGGGACCCAGTAAATCAGCCTCAGTTCAAAGACCTCCGGCATTGGTAAGGGAAGGACCAAGCTTTAAGGAGTCTGCTAGGGAGCTGTGTCACCAACACACCTCCCTGCCAGTGTTCCCTCTAAGCCAATGATGTAGCTGAGCAAGTTCCCTGTTGATTCCCCGACTCCCACTTTGCCAGTTCCCTGCTGCCTGCCAGCTCCCCCAGTGCATCCAACAACTGGCTCAGCTGCATCATCAGCTTAGAGGGAACACTGTCAATAAGCAAAAAGCTAGAAAATAGAATTAATTAGAAATATCTTTCTTTTCAACTCTCCAAATTCACTGGAAGCCTAAGAGACAGATTTAATGCTTGGGTTCTTGTGGCACTACGTCAGGGGTCTCAAACACATGGCCCCTAAAGCTATTTCCTGCAGCCCACAATGACACCATTGTTACCAGTATTCACAAAATTGATGTAAGAAAAGGTTTCAGTGGTGTGGCCCTAGGGCTAGTGTACTGGTCCTCATGTGGCCATCATGGTGATTTAAGTTTGAGACCCCTGCACTTTTTCAAACATTAGCCAAATAAAAACTGATGTACAGTTTAGTCAGAACCAGACAGTAATCCTCAATTAAACATATTTCTTAATTAAGATTCATCCTGATTCTATGATTTAACCCTTCCTGAAATTGCAGAGCCTTTTATCAACAGAGAACTAATTGATAACCCTGTCTTTACTGTACATAGTTATTAATTTTGCTGCCCATATGACCTGCTTAGCAGAGGTTGAAAATTGAAGCTGCCATTTACTGGAGCAAGTAGTTTCCTTTCTTTTTCTGACAAAGCCCATAATAGAATATGCAAAAAAGGAGGGCTGCAATTATACAGTGTTGTGAATAGCAAGGGAAAAATAGACTGAAAGAACAATTTCTGGATATGTTTTTCTGCTATGTTGCTGCTAATTTATTGCAATGGATTCTGCTCACAGCCCTACATAGAGAACATTGTTGCACTTTGTGAAGTTATATTGAGTCAGAATGCTTACACATAACACTAAACAATCTATCATGAAAGAAACCAAGATGCATTCACATGAACTTGAGTGATACACATTCTGTGTATTCACACTATGGTATTCATCTATTTCAGGAATGAAGAATTTTAAAAAACTCTTAGGTGAAATATAACATCCTTTCAAGATCCAAAGGGGCAGCTATGTTAGTCTAGTTCAGTAAAACAAAGAAGGATCCTGCGGCACTTAAAGACTAACAATTATATTTATTACATAAGCTTTTGTGGGAGAAAATCCAGTTCATCCAATGCTTTGAAGATGGAGGAACTTAGAATGTAAGTCTGATGAAGTGGGATTTTCTTCCACAAAAGCTCATGCAATAAATATAATTGTTAGTCATTAACTTTCACAGGACTCCTTCTTCATTATACAATATACTGGGTTAAAGCTCAGTTGCTATGCTGACATCGCTTAGCGCTTGCATTAGTGGCTGTGTGTGTGTGTGTGTGTGTGTGTGTGTGTGAGAGAGAGAGAGAGAGTCTGTCTGTCTGGGGGTGGCTCTGTGTGTGTCTGTCTGTCTGGGGGTGGCTGTGTGTGTATATGTCTGGGGTGGGTGTTGGGGGGCTCACCCATGAGGGGGCACCTGTGCTGGAGGGCTCCAGGGCCAGCAAATTATACTTTAACCCCTGCAGCAGGGGTAGTTTACCCAGCCCCTGGCCAAGAGCCTTCCCCACCCATCTGTTGGTTTCTCTGGCTGACCCCTGGTTGGGCTCTTTCCCCACCCGCTTCCCCGAGTCCCAGGTGCCGTCCCAGCTAACCCCCCCCCCGACCCTTTCCTCCACTCCGCACTCCAACCCCCCTAAAGCCCTCCCTTCCTCCTTGCCTGGCCGCTGGAGCTGCTCCATGGTCACATGCTGCTGCCGCCATAGCTCCCTGCCAGCCTGAAGACCATGTCTTCCAGCTGGTTAGGGTCCGTGGCTGCTGGCTGTGTGCTGCCAGCAGTGATTTGTGCACTGGTGAGTGATTGTGGCTGCACGCGCACAGCTTACAGGGAACATTGCCTGGCACTAAAGACTGTGGCTTGTGGAACTCAACGGCACTGTTGGTTGAACAGAGTGTGTTCATCAATAGCAAGTTGTTGGAAGGAGAGGTAGGCAAAGTCTTGTGCCAGGCCAGTTGAACCCGGAAACTCAAGGCACATTCCCATTGATTCCAGCCCCAGAAAGGTCTCATCCAGTCCAAACATACAAGGTGGAGTTTGCTCCTCTCCCCTGTGTGAGGAAGCCTTCAGTTTGCAGGGCTTCTGCATCAGGTGGTCAATACACCTCATATCATCAAACCTTCTGGCTTGCCAGAACGCATTAGCAGGTCCTTCCTCACTCATGTTTAGTCAGTTCTCCGGGAAGTGTTGGCCAGTGTTTTCTAGACGTAGAGTATTCCCCAGATAGACCTGTTCACATTGGAGCTCAACAGGAAGTGCAGGAAGTTTTGCTCCTTTCTGAAGTACAGCCCCAGGTCCATTGCTGATACATTTCTCATCCTGTGGACAGATCAGCTTTCCCGTGTCTTTCTACTGACCCCTCCTATCCACTGGGTGCTAGTGAAGATCTCACAAGGCAGAGCTGTGGTAATTTTGGTAGCCCTGGCTTGGTCACATCAGCACTGGTTTGGAACATGGCTCAATTTTTCAGTTGACCCCCCATTAGTCTGCTTCTTCTCTTGGACTTGTTCACCCAGGACCAGGGCACGTTGAAGCACTCCAACCTCAAGGTGCTGCACTTCACTGCTTGGAGCCTCTGCAGTTGAATCCTAGAGGGCTAGTGAATTCAGAGCAAGTCAGGGAGATTCTCCGCAGTGATAAGAAATCCTCTACTAGGGCTTCTGGCAAAGTAGAAGTGGTTTTTTTTGTGTGGGCAGCAGCAAAGAATTTCTTGCTCTTGAAAACACTGATCCTCGTGATTTTGGACTGTTTATTTCACCTGAAACAGTAAGGCTTATTGGGGCCATCAATTAAAGTTCATTTTGTGACTCTTTAGGCATTCTGTTTGGCGGAGGAGGGTGGCTCATTTTTCGCTAGCCTCGTGGTTAAGCTGTTCCTGGAAGTATTGGATAGATCGTTCCCGCCAGCACAATCTCCTGTGGCCCACCTGGGACCTCAGCTGTGTCCTCTCAAGCAAGGCTCATGGGCCCTCCATTTGAGCCTCTGGCATTTTGTTTGCTTCTGTACTTATCCTGGAAGGTGGTCTTTCTGGGAGACATAATTTCAGCAAGGATGGTACATGAGTTCAGAATGCTGACTGTGGAGCCACCCTACGTGGTTTTCTTCAACGACAGGGTCCAGTTTGACCCCCATTCAGCTTCCCCTCAAAAGGTGGTCTCTCATTTCTGTGCAAATCAGGACATTTTCCTCTTCCTCTTGGTGTTTATTCCCGAAGCCGTGTGCTAATAGTAGGCTATGTAGGCTGCACACTTTCAATTGCAGAAGGGCTTCAGCCTTCTACACTGAAAGGATCAAAACTATCAGGAGAACATCTCAGGTGTTCATCACAGTAGCTGACAGGACAGAAAGGGAGCCAGTTTCTTCAGAGTGCACCTCTTCTTGGATCACGCCTTCCATCAGGGAATGTTATGATGTGGCAAAAGAGCCCACATCAGCACTTATGGCCCAATCTACAAGAATGGAAGCATCCTCTGCAGCATTTCTGGTGCAGGTGCTGATTCAGGACACTTATAAGACAGTAACTTGGTCCACAGTACATGCCTTCACAATGCACTATGCTATTACTCAACAGGCTAAGGATGATGCTGCATTTGGGAGAGTGGTTCTGCAGTCTGCAGGAGTTTGGATTCTGAGCCCTCTTACAGTATGGTTTGGGAATCATCTATTTGGAATCAACATGAGCAAGCACTTGAAGAAAGGTTACTAATCCTCTGTAACTGTTATTCTTTGAGATGTGTTGCTCATGTCCATTCCAAAACCCACCCACCTATCCCACTATTGGAATTATCTGGCAAGATGAAATGAAAGAGGGAAAGATCAGCAGAGCCCTTTATAGAGTACCTCTAGAGAGCTCAACACCTGGCCCTACTGGTTCTCTGGGTGAAAATACTTTCTGACAGACTGCACGTGGTACGTGCACACCTACTTGAAATGGACACAAGTGACAACTCCCAATGAATGACAGTTACAGAAAGATAGTAAACAATTTTTTTGAAAGTTAAAATAAATAATTTTTAAGGTAGAGATGAAAGCCTAGAAAAGATTTTTTTCTGCATTTGCTATTCACAGAGCCAGAGTATGTTTTGGTTCTGCAAAACATTCAGGTTAGATATATGTGTTGGGGTCTCTTATTTGCTCCTGTCCAGTTTGAGGTTGTTTGTTTCAGTTGGGAAGATCCATTGAGAAAGATAGTGAAGAAAAAAAAAAGCAACCTGTAATATAGAACTGTATGCAAAATATGATGGGTTGTTTGAGGATTTAACAATATTTTTGACAGTGTAATTGACGAAAAACCTGGTTTCTCTTAATTATTTGATTTTAGAAAAATATTACAAATCTGTACATATTAATACACATTGATTAAACAGAATGGCTTTGATCTTTTATGGTTACTATGATGGCATGGCTGGTTTAATTTTTTTTCACCTAACTTTTGGAACATGCATTTGCTTGCACTTATAAGTCTCAAAATGATCAGTGCTTTTATCTCTGATTTGCCAACTACTAACTGAAGGATTTTTCTGCATATAAGATTCCTGACAGATGCATTATATTTTTTTCATCTTCTGGTAGTAAGGAAGGTAGTTAAGGATATACATGTAACAATTCTGAGAGCAATTTATGGCCATTTTACTTCCTTTGATGTAGAATTCCCAGATTTCTTCCTAAAACAAAGAGTCCAGTGGCACTTAAGGACTAACAGATTTATTTATTTATTGCATGAGCTTTCTTGGGAGAAAATCCCACTTTGTGTGACCTGTTCTCATGACTTATACTTCTCTGCATTTATTTCCTCCCATTCTGTAAATTCCCCCATCTTCAAAGCATCTGACAAAGTGGGATTTTTCTCCCATGAAAGCTCATGTAATAAATACATTTGTTAGTCTTTAAGTGCCACAGGACTCCTTGTGTGTTTTACTGAACTAGACTTAACAGGGCTGTCCCTTTGGAACAGATTTCTTCCTGATGCTGTGATTATGCAAATTGCAAATCTCTTTCCTAAGAAACTGAGATCCTCCTCTAAGAATCTGGAGAGTAAAAACATAAGTAGTTACACAATTGGACTAAATTTAGAAAGACGTAAAGAATCCAAATTGCATAATGTGGTGTTTTCATGTAGGATCAAAAATGTTTTAGGTACTTCACAAACAAGTGAGCATCTTGAAGAGTTTATAGTCTAAGTAGATGTCAGAGGTGAATGCTAGGGCAGAGATGTGAGAGAAGCAGAAGATGGTAGCAGTGTTTATTTATAAACCTTGTTAGTTCTAAATTAAAAAAAACCAAACCCTTTAGTAATACTTACAAGCAGACTTCTAGGGCTAGGCTAAGATTCAGCTTGTAGATTTCTTGGATGTGTTATGAATCCCATCCCTCCATACCCCCATTTTCTCCAAGGAGCAAGCCAGGGAGGAAGCTCCTGGTAGAGGGAGCCACATGACAGGATACATGAAGACTTCTCAATTGAAAAGGGAAACTTTGGAAACAGTAATGCTGAAAGAGATGTAGGGATGACATTAGTCAGCAATAAGATGTGATTTGCAAAGTGAAGTGGTTGTAAATAGGAAAGTGCAGTTTTTTGGCTGTCATTGAAGGCATCCCATCATGAAGTTAGGAAGTAATTCCTCACTACTTAGTTCTGGGGAGACCATCCCTGGATTACTTCGTGCACTTCTAGGCTACAGATTCCTTGGAAATTATTTAGAAATTGGAAAGAGTTGAGAGAAGAGCAACCAAACGATTAGAAGGCTGGATGGATTGAAAATGAGCCAGGATTAAGAACTATATGGCTATGTCTACACTGCCAAAGGTATTTCGAAATAGTTATTTTGGAATAACTTTAAAATTTGTTTTGAAATAATTATTTCAAATTTATTATTTTGAAATAGGAGTCTAGTGAAAACTATTTCAAAATAAGGTAGAGATTATTATTTCAAAATAGTCTTCACTGGACTATTTTGAAATAGGGGAAGGCAGGGAAAAGTATAAGGCCATTATTTTGAAAAAAGCCAATTACGCAGTTTGGAATGGCTTTTTTTTTTTTTTTTTTTTTAAATACCCATTTCAGAAGAATTACTCTTTCAAAGTAAAAGCAGGTTTAGTTATTTTGAAATAGCACTTCGTTTTTTCAAAATAAAGAAATGCTTATTTTGAAATAATGAAAGTTTTATTTGAAATAAGCCTCCTTTTTTTTTGAAAAAACTTTTCAGTGTAGACATACCCTGTAAGTAGAAGTTGGCTAAGGAATGACAAAAACATGACCATGTAGTGTAATTGTAGCCATGTTGGTTGCAAGATACTTGAGAGGCAAGGTGGGTGAGGTCATACCTTTTACTGGACCTAAGTATGTTGGTGAGGGAGACAAGCTTTTGAGCCACACAGTGCTTTTTCTCAAATCTGAGAAATTCACTCCAAGCATCACAGCAAAGGGCAAGGTGCTATGCAGATTGCACAGCATGAGTAGTTAGCACGTATTGTAAGGGACCAATGTATACTCTTTATGGGCAAGCTTGATTTCTGCGAAGGTTGGGTTGAGCTGCCATCTGCACGTGTGTCCCGTATGGCTCTGTTCTCTTGGACCTGCTGGATCTTAACAGGCATGCGTTGCATTGGTTGTATGGTTTCTTATTTTAATGAGGAGAGCAGCAGTTGTCAGTCATGGTGTGGAAGGTGCAGTGTTGTTTAAGCTGCTGTTTTGTTTCTTCTGTAAGACTGCATAAGGACAGTTCTCTTGTTGAGAAGTATCATTGTATTACTTAACTTTCATATTGCTGTAGTGCCTAGTGGTCCACCAGATTGGTGCCCCATTGTGTTTGGTGCTGGGTAGATATAGAGAATGACGGTCTCTGACTCTCTCACAGCTTACACTACCAAAAAACAGGACAAAACCCACCTAGATGAGGGAAAGAAGCAGACTGGGGTGAGAGTGGAGGGAAGAGGACTTGAGATAGCAAAAATGATAAGATGTGCACAACTACTAGCCAACCAGGGGCTGTGATTTCAGCTGCCTACTCGTCAGCCACTGCTGTAAGTATGGTGACAGCTGTAAGATGACCTATATTAGGTTGATTTATTTTTTAAGTGTAGACAAGTCTCAATTCACTTGATCAATTTCAGATCATGATGAAAAGTTCTGTGATGCATGTATCAAGTTCAGCATGGTAATCAGTATTACAAGAACAGTTGTCACGTACACAGGGCACTAACATCCTCCCTGAAGTCTGTGAATAATGAAGCTCTGGACAATGTGGATCACTTCTGCTCTGTTGGCTCAACTTGAGCCAAATCACTTATCCTTGTTAGAGATCTTGATGTGAGAATCAGCCAAAGCCTCTGTCACCTTTGGCAAACTTACCTCGTGTCTGAATTATAAGCTGTTTATGCTAAATACAAAAGTGTCCATTTATCAGGCTTCCATCCTCAGTACTGTTCTTTACAGCATGGAAGCTGGCCACGTACTCCAAGCAGGGGTGGAGATTCACCAGCTTCCACCTTTGATGTCTCAGAAAAACCCCTTGAAATCATTTTGAGCCCATGTAAAGGGTGTGCCTCCAGATTCTCTGCCAAAGGTTGTGCTTTACGGCTACTCAAGATGTACCTGTGATGCAGAAAAAGACCAAAGCTCTGATACAGGGACAGCATCAGGCAGGGTCTGAAGCAGTTCAGCATTTCTACTGGTAACAGAGAGCCCTGCCCACAGCTATTGAGTCTGGAGAAGCCAGGTCAAGGACGGTGCAGTCATTGTGGAGAACCATCAGAGTGCCGAGGGTTAGCCGAGTGAACTCCAGCTTCCATCTGGTGAGTGGACCTGTAGCCTCTCTGGGAAGGTCTGCTTCTCACTCACTGCACTCTTCTCCCACATTACTGCCAAACACACTGAGTAACTGACTTTGTCATGTTTCTTGGCATTTTCAAGAGTTTTGATGGCCATATGAAAGCCAGGACAAGGAACTGAAGCCAGTGAAGGAATATTGAAATGGAATGGAGTCTTTGTCAGAAAGCAAGGTGCCTTTAAAAGTTGCTTTTATGGCAGAATGAAAATGGTAGAGATGAGAAGTGGGCAAATTAGAGAAAATCAAAAGTAGATGGTTAGTTATTTAGGACAAAGATCTTCATTTCTTTGTGTTCAGAGATTCCTAGCATGATGGATTCCCGGTTTGCAACTAGGACTCCTGTGTGCTTTTGCAGTACAAATAATAAGTAATGACAATGAGACATGACACAACTGTGGACAAAGTACTGAGGAAAGAGTACAGTTTGGTGTTGATAAAGAGAAAGATGTGACTGGTCTCTCCAAGGGAATGGATATGGTGGGGGGAGAAAGTTGTGAGCCTGAAGTTCTCATGACAGGTAAAGCAGGTGGTGGAGAGAGATTCCATTTTGGAGACGTCGTGTCAGGCATGCTGGTAGGGCTTCCGAATGAAGATGTGTGATGATGAGACTGTATTATACACTTACCAGGATGTAGGACTTGCCACCATGGAAGGTTGTAACTGGAACCATTGGAACAGATCAGGTTTTTAAGAAAGGACACCAAAGGGAAAAAGCCCAATACAGATATAGATAGGAAGGCAGGAAGTGAATCAGGAGATCACACTTCTAGCAGCCAAGGGAAGTGGGAATGCAAAGGCAAAGTTTTCTGCTGTGCTGAAAGGAGCAGTTAGATCAAAGGGAACAATTCGGAAGAGTCCCTTTTGATTTGGCTAGGTGGTGGTCCTTAGTGACTGTGGTCAGCACATTTTTGATGAAAACCAGACTGGGGGAGAGGAAGTTTAAGGCCCTTGCTAGTCACAAGGGTAGGGGGTTGGAATTGCAAGGCTATAATATTTCATTGTTTCGGTTGCTAACTGAGTTTGCACCTGTCTTTATGAAGCCCCTTCCATTCACAGATGAGGAAATAGCCTTGGTACAAATCATTTCTTTGTTGTTATATTTGAAACTGAAGCTGGAACCTTTATTATTTTTTATCAGAAGCGCTGCAGGCTTACTGGTAACTTTCTCTTGTAAGTTGCAGCATAAAAGAGTCAGAACTTACAAGTAGAAGTTGCTTGGAGCCAAGCTTCGAAGAGGATTTTGCTGCTTCAAAGCTTGTAGTTCTCAACAAGCTTTGTGGTGTCCCTACTGTGAAACTAACTGTGTAAGTAATTTCTAAAAGTTGATCTTCCAACTTTCGTTCGTTCATTCATTCATTCATTCTTCTGTTCAGGATATTTTTCCTTGAGTGTTCTGATATTTTGTTCTGAACCGTTAATCTTAGCTGCCCCAAAGGATTTTTCGAGGGATACTTCTTTATAACTATTCGACTGATGAGGAAAGAATGCCTTGCAAAAGCGACAAATCACATATAATCATTACCCAGAGATCTAAACACTTACATGTTGAGGGAATGTTTATTAGATCTTTTCAGGCTAATCATGTTTTTGCTTTCTTTTAAGCCCACAGTTCTAAGAACTAGAAGTTTCAGTAACTCTGTGGTTTTTATCTTGAGAGCCTTATAGGTTGGCTGCACATCTGTATGACAGAGAGGACGCAAAGACAGTGGGGAAGGACAGGGATGGCAGCAGCAGGCCATGGCTCTGTGGAATCAGTCACCCTGCTCTAACCTTACTGAAACTCCTAGGGGAGTTTGAAAGGTCTGTAAGAAAATAAAAGTCATGCCTCCCTTCTCTCTCCACTTCACCACCGCCTTGCCTCCAGCCTACAGGTAATAGGTGTCAAAAGATCTTATTTTGTGTTTGGATAGTAGAACAAGGAGCTAGCGATCTTAGCTGGTGGCCTTAGGCACTGTTGTAATACAGGTAATTGATAAAAATGCCCTGTGAGCGTCCTCCATAGTAGAAGGTTAAGGGATCCAGAAGACAGGGAAGTACAGGTGAGGCCATGTGGTGGTGGGAATGCACAGGCCATTACACAGATGGGACTAAGCATCACTGAACTTGAAACCACAGGTTAAAGAGTAGAACCTGATGCTTCTGCAGTGCAGCAAACACTTCATTATGGACAGAGTAATGGCATTTCCTGTGATGATCTAGTTCTGGTCCATAAGCCTGACTTTTGTCTAGATGCCAGAAACCTCAAAAAAAAAAAATCCTTCAGTTCTCTTGTAATTTGTGCAGCCTGGCAGAAGGAAAATATGCCCTTTATCTGTTCTAAGCTGTGTGCGTATTTCTATTACTCTCTCACTGGGTAAGTCTTATTTAGAAGGAAAAGTATTCTTTCTTCTTTGAGTAGTGTCCTTATGCATGCTCCACTAGAGGTGTGTCTACATCCCTGGATCCTGGCGGGGGGGAGGGCGTGCAGCGGGCTACCTGCCGCTGTTGCTCACTGCTTGCCGATGCTGGTGGTGGCTTGGCTTTGCTCCACTGTAGAGGCTGCCTGCCCTCACCCCCTTGCAGGGGCTGACTGGGGACCATGGCAGCAGTACCTCCGGTCACTGGGATTGAGAGGAGGCCATGGCTGCAGCAGCTCCTGCTCCCTGCCTGGATTCTGGCCATACAAGCCAAATCCTGCCCGCAGCTGTGACAGTCAACGGGGTACGCAAAGTCTTGTTTGCTAAAAAAAGGTGGTCTCTAGCCTGCAAAGGATTGGGAACCTACTGGTATAGGGCTAATATTTTGAAAAGAGCCTATTCTTTGGCTTGGAATGGCTTTTTTCAAAATAACTATCTATCTAGTATATCAAAAAAGCGTTTCTTTTTTCTGAAAAACCAAAGTACTTATTTTGAAACTCCAAAAATGCCTACATGGACAAGCATAAAGTTTTTTTCCCCAAAATAAGCCTCTTTATTTAAAAAAAAAAAACCTTTGCATTGTAAACATATCCATTCAGACATTCACAGGCCCCGAGAAGAATATTCTCCAAAGTTCTCACAGTGGTAGCTGTCCATCTATGCTCTTAAAAGATAATGATCTACCTTTTCCTGGATGGTTGTCTCCTCAGAGCCCAGTTGCTCCAGGAGGCTTCTTAAGCCATCAACATGTTGAGTTTTATGCCAGTGCAATAACTGGAACTCATAGTGGTTGAGCAGGATATTCTAAAGGCTATAGCCTTCCTACCGCAACTCGGATTCCTACTCCTTGTCTCTTTGTAGACGCAGGTCAGCATAGTCCTCAAGTACCATCCAGGCTCTGCTTCCAACTGTTGGGGGGTATTGTGACAGGTGTGCTGTGATACCACGCACCGCGCTCCGTGTGTGGTAGAGATAGGCTGGCCAAGCCCCTACCACCACCTTCCAGGATCAAAAACTCCTTGGACTGCTGGAAGAAGTGTGTTCAAATGGGACCCCTTTCTTGCAGATGTCACCATTGTCATTTGTTACCACTAATGCATCTCTTGTAGGGTGGGTTATGTATTTAAATGGCCTCTCTGTGCAAGGCAAATGGTCACGTGTGGAGATATCTCTACATATTTCCTTGAACTGAGAGTGGTTGGACTGCCCGCTTCCACTTCTTCCCACTAATAACAGGATCCTGTATGAAGATCCTACCAGACAACATAGCATGCATATATTACATTAACCATCATGGGGGTGGGAGCGGGGAAGGAGTGAATTTCCTTCACTGTGCGTGGAAGCAACAAAACTATGGAACTGGTACATTTCTCATAACATCACCGTGTTTGCAGCTTACCTCCCAGGCATGCAAAGCTTGATAAGGGGCAACCTTAGTTCCAAATTTCCATGTGATCATTAGTGGGAGATGCACCTGTCATTACTTCACAATTTGTTCACACTATGGGGAGCACTGTCCAGAGACCTGTTTGCCATTTCTCAAAAGAGGAAGTGTCCACCTTACTTTTCCAGGGAAGGGATAGGATAGTACACTCTGGGTGATTCTCCCCTTCTTCCCTGGGACATAAATCTTTATGCTTTTCCTTTGTTTCCTCTACTGCTGAACGTCATGCTAAAAATAAAAAGACTGTGCTCACGTCATCCTGATTGGCTGGGACAAAATAGGGACATTTATCTGCTGCAGCTCATGGCATACATGCCATCTCCCTTCTGATCATTACAACCACCTTTTATAGGACAAAGCATGTACCCTACATTCCAACCTAGGAATTCACTGCCTCAAAGCATGTGTGGTTCCAACACCCAGGAAGTTCATGCTCCACAAAGTATAAGAGGTCCTATTACACACTAAAAAGTCCTTCACACAATGTATTTCCCTACAGAAGTTGTCCAAACTTCAGATTTTTTGTACATTCCAACAAAACTCTCCAACATTTGCAGCTCTTCCACATATTCTGGAGTATGTGACAACCCTTAAAAAATCAGGCTTATCCCTAAACTCTCTCAGGGTCATCAAGCAGCAATCATAGCCTTTCACCAACCCGTAGATGGGTACTTGGTACTGTCACACCCAACTGCTGAGAGATTTCTTAAGGGTACAATGAACTTCTTCCCTCAGCCTTGACTCCTTTTTCCCTCTTGTGGGATCTAGACCTGGTACTGCAAGGCCTGACTAGGCTGCTCTTCAAACCCATTGCTGTCTGTTTGCTAAAATATTGTCAGTGAAAATGGAAGATAAGGGAGCTTTGATAGCACATACCCTATACGCTATTTTTTCCAGTTAAGGTTACACTCTGGCTGCATTCAAAGATTCAGGGTAACCTTTCCTTTTCATGTGACTTGGTCAATCCACTTTTCAATCTCTTACCCCAAGCCTCACCAAGACAATAGGGAGGCTCTCCTACATGTCTTTGGTGTTGAAAGCCCTCACATTCAACCTTGAAAGGTGAAAGACCTTCAGAAAGTCACCTGGAGTTTTCCTCTGAGGTGGAAAGATCTGATTGTTGAGCAATTTCAGTCCAAAGACTTTCTTAAATTGTGTGAGTGAGTGCTCCCAAGTTCTTAGTGTGACCCCTCAAGACTCAATCTGTAAACTTTCCACAAGATCAATTTCTACATCTAAGATGTCTCTATTTCAGAGGTATGCAGAGCAGCAACGTGGGCCTCAGTCCACACTTTTGCAGAGCATTATGCAGTCACTTGGGGAGTCTGCCTCTGGTACCACCTTCAGCTCCACGGTAATGTCATCTGGAACTGACCTGGCTCTGAAATCCCAGCCCTCCAGCAGAGATGTTGCTTTGCAGTCACCTACAATGAAGCACCTATTGAACACTGTTCAAAGAAGTTGTTTGCCTTGTTCAATACCAATACTTCCTTTAGACATAAAAACAACATGAATCCTGTAGAACCTTAAAAACTAACAAATAAGCTTTTGTGGGCTCCAACCCACTTCGTCAGATGCATGGAGCACACAAAAGCTTATGCCTGAAGTAATTTGTTAGTCTTTAACATGCCACAAGACACTTTGTTGTTTTGTGCTATATACAGACTAACATGACTGCTCCTCTGGCAGTTGTCTTTGAGATGTGTCTCCCCATAGGAGTGTCTAATCTGCCCCCCTCCTTTCTGCTTTGGACTTCTCATTTATGATTGTGGTAGAGAATGAACTGAAGATGGTTAGCCCACAACTGCTGACTACCCTTTTGGCACAGTGTGAGTAGAAACAACAAATGTGCAGGCCCAACAGACGCAGCTATTGAAGTTCTCTGGTGAGCTGCACAGGTACACATACACACCCATGCTGGAGCACCTGTAGGGACTCGCATCTCAGTGGAACGTCATTGCTGCACAAGATGAGTAACTTCTTCCAGAGGAGGCTTGTGGCTTGATATTGAAGGCTCATTCTTCAGCCTTCTGACTTTAATGTAAATCTCTATGTAGATGCAGATTGCCTTCAAATAGTTTCCAGTCATAAAAATAATTTTAGCTATCTTATATTCAGTGCTATTAAATTAGGCCAGGATCTGTAGAGTCTAGACCCTTGCATCCTTGACTTTGTGTGACTCCTTTTGGACACAAGAATTTGTGCTCTATGGATCTTATTAAGGTTTCTAATCTTGTATTATGAATTAATTTCAAAATACAGCATAGATTGGCTTAATACATGGATATCAGGAGACAAGCCATTGAGACTGTGTATAAACTGGACCATGCTGACTTGATATGTTTCATCACTCATTAAAATTCCAAATTTCATGGCTTGGGCTTTGAGAATTGGGCCTCTTAGTGGTGTTCTCTTAGCTCTCTCTTGGGCAAACCATGTGTGCAATGCTTTGTCTACGTTAGGCTTTGCTGAATAATGCACACAGGTTTGCTCCAGGCCAATTTCAGAATCTATGTTTTGTACACTACAAAACTGTTTTTTATCCAACCTCATAGAGTTGATTTGGAAATCCCAAGATCTCTAGAAATTTTGGTTTGGGTTTCACCATTATGTACCCGATTTACAGCTGCTAATTTTTCTTCAGCAGTGTATGAATGCTGATGCTTGTCTCCTGCCATTATGAACTAAGGCTTATACTAAAATATCTATTGTGCTTAATTACAGCTAATCAAAAATATATATGTTGAGTGACAATGTGATTAAATGTGATATGTCTTACCAAAAACAGTGATGAAAAGGAAATGCTTATTGGCCAAAGCATGGAAACATGGCCTATAAGACTTATTTTTGATTTTAGGTCAGTAAGTGAGCACATATTTAGTGCTACACTGCAGTTTTAGATACCGTGCTTTGAGTTCCGCATGTTAAGTTGGTAGTTTTGGGGGACATGGTACTAGTGTGTGTTAAACACATTTGTGAGTAAGCCAATCATGTGTAAGCTGAACTTTGCTGTATATGGTCTCTACACTTCATGTTCTCAGGGTTTCTTGCTGGTGGGAATGACATCACGTTCCATTTAACAGTAGTAATTAGAAAAAAAGTAGTTTTGGTGAGGGTAAGGAAACCCCTAAAATAAGGCATCAGGAATATAAAATAAGGATAAGGAAAACCCCCAAGGGGAACTCATACATTATTCTTTCCAAAATGGTCATCCTTGAGTGGATAGTCAAAGTAATACTTCTGACAAAAGCAGAGTCCTGTAGCACTTAAAGACTAACAAGTTTATTTATCGCATGAGCTTTCATGGGAGAAAATCCCACTTTGTCAGATGCTTTGAAGATGGCAACATTTAAAGAGTCTGATGTGGGGGTTGCTCCCACGAAAGCTCATGTGATAAATAAATTTGTTAGTCTTTAAGTGCTGCAGGACTCCTTGCTTCTTTTGCTGAACTAGACTAACACGGCTGCTGCTTTAACAGTTTTGAATGTCTGTTTTTGCAACCAGAGTGTCATTATGATGTTTCAACAGCAGATGGCAGCATTGGACAGTGTGTGCTTTGTCCAGTTAGCCAGAAATTAGGTAACTGTTTTTTTCCCCACACTTGGACACTTTTTTGTTCATAGGAAGTAACTGGGAGATCCAAAATCAAGGAAACTGCAAGCTTCACCCTTCTCGTACAGCATGAAGTATTGCAACTGTGTGTGTGTGTGTGTGTGTGTTTGTGGACAGTACGCTATGAAATTGCTCTTGAATGTGAATGTTAAAATTGTTTTTTTCCAGGAGGGTACAGTGAGAGGGGAGGCATTTCTGTTTTGCTTGGCCCGGGAGGCTTTATCTAATCCCAAATCACAAGTGTCTGTCCTTTTTCTCTCTACTTACAGTACAAAATGTCATCTGAAAAAAAAATTAGCCTTAATGTGGCAGAAAAACTGTTGCCTGGAGAGTGTGCCTGCTGAGAGCCAGACACAATTTGGAAATAGTAATAAGTTTCCCTTGATATGATTATTTTCACTGTGCTATAAGGGGGGAGAGAAGATAGAGAAGTGTTTGTTCCTAATGGGAATGTCCTTGAAAGAACAAGGAGATGCAATCAAGGGGGAAAAAAAATACATGTTGTGCACTTAAGATTGCAGTTCTTTTACAGACTGAAATAGATTCTAGCTAATTTAGAAAGATGTAGATTATGTGCTTAAATTCAGCTCCATCACTACTGGTTTCTACAGCAAGTTTCATCATTTTAGCTGTGATTATTGTGTGTTATTTGAGTGCGAGAGATTTTAAGGTGGGTAGTCAGTGCTCTCTCTTGGCCCTACGTTCAAGTCATCATTAAAATGGCAAGACTTTGCTACCAAAAAAGAATTCGGCTGCCCAGTACAGTTTCCAATCGAGTTACCGTACCTGGACAGTAAACACTGAGGGTATCTTTAAAAGGGCTTTTAAAGAAAGGTATTTCAGGCATACCTTGAACTAAATTATCTTGAATTACTCATACAGAGTACACATTTTATGAACAGAATTTGCTGCATGTCTGTAAATACATACAATCTTTTATATATTCATATACTCTTGAAAGAAATCATAAAGTAGCCTTATTTACTTGTTGTTTATTGTGAGGCATGAATAAATTACTTAAGATTAATGATTGATTGCAGTAAAAATTTTGGTTTTTCTGATTTGGAAGTCTTTGTTAACATCTCTCTGAGAAAGGAGATCATTGGAATTTAGGAGCTTACATTTTCGGGTGTAGCTGTGCTGCTGGGTGTGGCTAATTTTAAGTCTCAATTCCACTATGTGTGCAATTAAACCAGAGTCCCAGTCACTCCAAAACAAGTCAACTCACTTTATTATTGTGAGAGGACTTTAAAACATAGGATTAAGAGATTGTTAAACTGTTGCAGTGTTTTAGGTTGGAGTGACTATTTCCCAATGGTAGCTGAAGTAGCCGTTGATGTATTTCCAATGACTTAGTATCCCTCTGGTTGAAAAAAGATGCTGTATGTATCTCAAATAAATTAATATTTGAAAGTATTTTATAATGCCATGTGAACTGTACAAATATTGGGTTTCTCATATCTGTTAGGACAAATGGTCCACCAAGTCTAGTATCTTATCTCTAGCAATAGCCTCTCCTTGATGCTTAAAGGGAAGTTGAAAAACAATGCTACTGACCAGTTATGGAATAGTCTGTAAATGAGGGTATGGTGCAATATTTTCCTGACCCTTTTGGTGATTTGAAACTTGGGATTTTCTCCCACAAAAGCCCATGTAAAAAATAAATTTGTTAGTCTTTAAGTGCCACAGAACTTGTTTGTTTGTTTGTTTGTTTGTTTGAGCATGTCTCATTACAGGTTGTTAATCAAATTTTTTGCTCCCTTTTACATATTAAACTCTAAGTTGCATTGTTATGGATAGTGGTTTAGAATCTGAAATATCAAATTCTCCTCTTCAAAAGACATCAAGATAGATTCTAAGAGGAATAGAAGTATTGTTGTATGTACCCCTCCTCCAGCCAGTAAGAGGGAAAATAAAAAACCTGTGATAAGATCAGCAATTTAAAGGTATTTATTATTTGTTTGGTCTGTGTATTCCCAATGCTTGAGCCGTCACCATTGGCAGAACTGACCTATACCTGTAGGTAATGGCTCTTAAAATGGCTGATTCTCTTGGTTTTTTTATAACTTATTTTCCTATGGGTTTCACATTAAATAATTCCCAGTGAGAGAGTCTTCTATAAACCAGGATTATGTATTCTGTGTTGCATATTACTTTAGAGTAAGCCTGATGTACTTGTCAAGCGAATCCGTAAGAGAAGACTTTACACTTTTTTGGTTAAGCATATAATAGCTTCCCGCAGATTTCTTGGTGGAGGGCACCCTACACTGTTTTATTAGTCCATCCTCTATTTACAACAGGAGGAAAGGAGAAGAAAACATAAGGAATGAAGGGTAGAATTCTTGCTCTGGGAAGAAGGTGACCCAGGATGCTGTTTCCCACCACCCCCACAGCTCCACTCTTTGGGCAAGAACAGGACAAGATACGGAATTAGAGCTCCCTCGGTTTCTAGAGGATGCAAGGCAGCTGATTGGGATGGTGTGGTCCTGTGGGTCCAGTGAAGGTGCATCCTGTCTCCAGTCTTCATGCCTGCTGTTGGTGACAGAGGAGGTACATGCTCTTCTGCTTCTCTGCCAGATACAGGACAGCAAAGAATTGCCTTCATTTGGTCACTTCCTGTTTTCTGTTGAAGGTCTAAAGTCTGAGATGGAAAATATTTATTCCTTGAATATGTTGTTTTCTTTTACATATTTTTATTTTCCCTCACTACTGTCATTTTCATTCGGCATTATCATTTAGGTGTTTCGTCATTATCTGTCTCTTTTGCAGTAGGGCTTTTTAAATGCCACTCATGCACAAATAAAACGTTGTCTGCTCTAGACTGGAGTTTAAAGTTGTGCTATTTAAATATACAGGGAATCCTGTGGCACTTGTAAAGATGAACAAATCTGTTTATCGCATGAGCTTTTGTGGGATAAAATCCTACTTTGTCAGACTCTTTAAAGTGTTGCAGGACTTCCTGTTTGGTTTGCTGAACTAAACTAACATGGCTACCCGGTTGGAACTTACTAAAATATGTTAGCTACGCCAAGCCTAGGCATGACCAGTTTAGTTTAGATTTGAGTACACACTCCCTCATCTTCACTGAACTTCTAGAACATGGTAGTTAATGGAATTTGATTATAAGGAAATAACTAACCAGTTTTCAGTGCTTTAGGTGCTATGATCACTCTTAGCCTCTACCATTCACCATTTTGTGCTTCTGGATAAAATCTAGTTTTTCTGAAGGTCAGCTGTATTGATGTCCGTCAAAAAGGGAGCTTTGCATGTGACACTGAGGTACCAAATTGAAGCTAGAAATATGCTCTGGTGAAACAAGCTTTCATCATATATTTCATTGAATTGGACAGTCATAGAAGGTTAGGGTTGAAGGGGACCACAGGATGTCATCCTGCTTGGAGCAGGACTCCAACTCAATTGCCTTTCTCAAGCTCTTCTCTTTTAGGTCTTTCTTCCCTATGTTTTTTGAAAGCTGTGCATTTAATAGTTAGTTGCATATTTTAAGATTGATTATGTAGTTGGACACTGTCAACATTTAGAATGAGGTGCCAAACATTGACTCTCTTTTTGGTCATAGTATGAACCTGATGTGTAAAAGTAGTTCAAAGAGTAAATTCTCAAACATTTTCAGTTGAAATCAATGCTGAAACCAATCAAGTGCATTCTCTTAGGGGCTAAGTTCCTTTCGGCATGGCTTTAATGACCATGTATTTACACTACCTTGGCTCTAGTAATAAAGAAAAAAGATCACTTGCGATTTATGTATAAGCAACACAGCTGCTGCTAAGAGTCGATCTGGTTGCAGCGGGAGGCAAAAAGAACCTTTCGAAAAATCAGGCACATTTCAGTTGGCCATAAAAAACCAGCTAAAGATGCAGGAAAACACGTTCAGCAGTGTTTTATGATTGTCATTTGAGTGATTTGGGTATAAAACTGTTTTGCTAAATGTGTTTGGGCAACATTTGACAAATTTGGTACCCAGGCTACATGACGCACTAGCAAACGAATGAGGGGCTAAACAAACAATGATACTGGAAAGGCTGGACACAATGTATTAACAAAAGAAAAGAAAAGCAAAATACTAACACTTCCCTTAGTATAGTATACAGACTTATCAGTGTCAATGAATATTGTTCTGCTAGTATATTTCTTATTTCATGCTTCATTTTCTCTTCTCCCAGAGCTAGACGTGTCATAAAGTGTTTTGCATTATAAGTACCAGGGATGTTTTGTAGAGACAGTATGTTCCAAGTGGAAGATCTAGAAGTCAGAGGGTGAAATATGGGAGATCAGAGAGACAGGCCCACCACCCTTCTTGGTAAAAGAGATGAGAAAAGATAAAACAGTGAATGTGGGGGGAGCAGTGGCTAGAATCAGGTTTTTTGGGGGGGGGTTTAATGCCATTTGTTCTGTGGAAGTTATAGCTCACAGTAATTAGATTCACATATAGGTTCTTCATATCACTCATTAGAATAGTAGTTGCCAATATTGAGAGGTCCAGGTTATGTTTTAATGATCAGAAGGCAGAGAGAGGAAACGTGCAATTGAGCGGTGGTCTGGCTCAGACCACGCAAGCTTAACTTAGCATTGAATTGGCTTTCTTTGGAGGGCAGCCTGGCTTCCTCCTTGTTTCCAAGTCAGTGATGATGATGGTGCCTCAGTCATAATCAGACGGAGGAACTGTGGTGGTTCTGAACAAAAGAAAAATGAGGACTCATGTAAACGGGTTTTTAATGCATTTCATTACTATTGAGTTAGGGCTACCTAATTATTCCCCACATTTAATAAGTACATTGTGATTAGTACTAGAGAAATGTTTGTAACATGACAGCTTCTTTGAATAGTTCACATAACGAAGTACACTTGTGTATTTTAGAGACCTGCTAACACCACTGATAATCGCAATTCTTTTCTATGAAAGCCACTTAACTCCAACAACATATTTAACGGTAGCATGCATACAGATGAGCTGTATTTGCGCTGGTATTCTGCACCTCATTGCAGCATGCATTCCGAGTATCACTTAGATGAGAGATTTATTATATTTTAAGGATAAATGTTTCCACTCTTAGATAGAAAGTTAAATTCCGCTTCCAAGTTTTCTTTGATCTAGAGATGGCTAAGTGGAGGAAAAGATAGGCTGAGTGAACAATGGTATTCAAAATACTAATGCTTGAAAATGTTTTCTCAGTCTGGTAAGTTTACCCAAGCAGAACAAATGAAAACAAAAAATGCAGATTCCATCAGCAAGCATGTGTACTCTGTCTCTCACTGAAGCAAGGGACATTAATGCATCTCTTCACGCTACTGTATCTGACTAGTTATATCTAGAAAGCCAGCTTTTTCAACTTGCAAGCAGATGTGCTTTAACTCTGTTAAGGGAAATGGAACATACTTGGGCAGTATTCACTAATCATTGTTCATATTGTTTATTCGTCCTGCTGGAATGTGGGGCTGTTCAAGAAGTGTATAAAAACTAAGTTATTTGTGAAAGCTGTGCTTGTGGCCTTGGTGGGGTTCAAAGTAGGAGCTGTAATTGTGATGAGGCTATTTAGTTCTTTGTCCTCAAAGCATTGACTAACATTAATCTCCCAACACACATTTGAAATAGGTATAATATCCTCATTTTATAGACAAGGAAACCAAGGGACAGAGCAATGAGTTACTAGGTCTCAGGCATATAAGAGGAATAATTTTGCTGCTGTTCAGGTGAGTATCATTTGGAGTAACTCTATAAAAGCTAGTGGAATTACCCCAGGTTTAAACCTGTATGAGCAAGGTCATAACCCAGAGATCTTAGAGGAGATGATAGGGACAACTTGAGAATTTTCAAGTCAGGAATGTATAGAGTATTGTTTGGAGGCAGGTTTTCTGGAAGTAGTGGGCTTTAAGAAAAGAGTCAAAACTGTGTGTGTGTGGGGAGGGGGGTGGAGATGATGTTGGAAACCATTTCCTGTGCATGGGGCACTGGGGAGTATAAGGAAGGGGGAGATGGGGGAACAGTAAGGAGCAGAGGGAGGTGGTAGGAGTTTAGAGCAGTGACGTAGGTGGGACTTGGATTTATAGGACCATGAAAGTGAGGAGGAGGGAGCTTGAATTTAATGCGTTAGGTGATGGAAAGCTAGCTGTGACATTGCTGGATGGGTGGAGTCAATAGAGAAATATAGCCGCAGAGAATCATAGCAATGAGATACGACTGTGGTTTTTTGTTTTTGTTTTGTCTTTCTAGATAGCAGCAGGAATTTTTCTGTTCTTATGTGCTGCATAAAGGAAATTAGAGACTTAGGATTTCAGTTTATGTGTACTACTATTGTTTTGACTTCTCTTAATTTTGGTAAAGGCGTTCCTTCCCAATGAAACTTCACATTATTACCCTGTGTGAGAGCTGAGTTTGACTAATATATCTGTTTCTAGCCCTTCTGGTTGTGAAGATAGCCTTCACTCTGTAAATCAATGCACTCCTGGCTTGTTTGGGCTGTGGCCAGGCAGACTGCAATAGCACCGAGAAAGGTCTGAGCTTCCACATTTGTCTTTGTGAAAAGTGAATATGAATGCCTGCCTGTGTCCATTTCAATCGAGATGTTTCCATTGGAGTGCATCCAAAACAGAAACTCTGGTCTTCAGTGTCATTTAAAGCCTCATAATAAAACACGTCATGTGGTTAACCTTTAATACAATGTAACATTAAAAAAAAAAAACAGTTTGCATCTTTTACTGGTAAATTACTACATAAATATTTAGATTAGGTACAAATAGGAATGGAACATTATTTATGGGTCTGTATTGTTTTGGCATTTCAGAGACATGGTTATTTTGCTCCTTAATAAATGCAGGCATTAAAAGAACAAGCAAACACAGAGTGCTAATTTTAAACCTTTGCAGACATGGGGAGAAAAATCTCCTCCACACATTCTGTTAAACCTGCGTGTACTCTCCTTCTCCACAGTACACACACATAATTTAAAATACAGTGGCATTTAATGCCTTAATTTTCATTTGTCTGCCCTGAAGTGGCATGGCTCCGTTGCTAATGCTGGCTGAGATCTTTGCTATCAGTCAGGTCTGAGCATAGTTTGGTACTGACTGTGCCTACTCACTTCAGAAGTAGGTGCACTGTGCAGTTACTGCTTTCTTTTCTTTTCTTTTCGACATATCACTTCCCTTTTTCTTTCTCACCATATCTGTGGCTCAGTCTATACGGCTGGTGAAATTCGGCGGTAGTCAGTAGGAGTTACGCAAGCTACACAGAATAGCTTGCATGGTATATCCAGGCCAGAATATGGAAACAGAGTCCTAGAAGGGAGGTGTATAAGTCCTAGAATGCCCTGGGTGCTCTTCCCTGCAAACTAGTTGGAGTTAGTTGAGGGTAATTAGAAGCAGCTGAGGCTGAGCAGGCCTGGCCAGGTGCCTGATAAAAGCCCCCTGCTCCAAACAAACAGGGCCCAAGCTGGAGGAAGAGTAAGAGAAGCGCTGAGTGGAGTAAAGGAGTGAAGTAGCGTGTAGAAAAGCTGGAAGGAGTCGAAGGTACAGACCCCTGCAGGGAAAAACCTGCAAGGCTGAGGAGGAAATAGCCCAGGGGAGAGAGAGCTGAAGTGTTGGATACAGTCAAGAAGCACAGAGCTGCTACTTAGAGCCCTTGGGCTAGGTCCTGGGGTAGTGGGTGGGCCCTGGGTCCTTCCCCTCCTTTCCTGTTGGACAATATCAGAGGAGCCCTCTGTTGGAGGCAGGGCAACTGGGGGCACCCTGACCCAATATCTATGGGAAAAGTGTGAGACCCGCCAGAGAAGAGCTGGCAGTTGGCCACACTTGCTTAACACCTGTTGTCTTCAGAACTTGAGTTTCACATGCCATCTTTACTGTGCTGTGCCAACAGGAAGTGTTTTCCAATCGATTGAACACTATGGCACCTGAAGAGGTAGTTTTACTCGATTGCCTTCCAGATTGATTGAGCATGTCTTTGCTGCCACTCAGTCAAACTAGATAAATCAATATGATGATGGTGAATTTGCTTCTGTCAGTAAAAGGGTAACCTGTGATGGAGGTAGAGCTTCAGGAAAGAAAAGGGAGGGAGCATGCTGTGATTCCCTTCTAAAGCTACAGGTTCTTTTTGTCCGTTCAACTTGGGGATTCTTGAGCTCACCATGGGACTGCAGCCCTAGATCTAGCTATCCCAGGATTACTTCTGGGCTTAACGAAGAAGGTTTTATGGTTAAGGCACCTGGGAGACCAGGATTCAATTGTTCGTTCTGCCTCAAATTCCTTCTTGTAGCCTGGGCAAGTCACTATCTCCTTTTTACCATCTCATGTAAGAAATGAGGGCAATGCTTCTTTAATGCTGAGGTGATACAGGGATAAAAGCATTATGAGTAAGTTTGCATTTGCCCTGGCCTCTCTCATGAAAGATGTGGAAGAGGTGGACAGTCTCATGTTCTAGTGGATAGAGAGAGAAGTAGGTGAGGATACCCCATCCTGCTGTGGGCTCTTAGGTTAACCCAGCATCTTAACTGAGGCTTCGTCTGTGCAGGCTACCAGTTCCTCTCCCACAGTCTCTAGGGAGTGAGTCCTTCTCTACTGTGCACATAGGAGAAATCTTAGTTGAGACTCCCTGGGATCTTTATAGTCCAGCCTGCCAAAGAAAATAGATGCTTCTTGCTGTTGCTGTGAGGAAAGATGCTTTCCTCCATTTGTCACCTCAGAATCCCTTTGGCTGACACTAACTGGTACTTGGGAACCAGATAATTCAATGCTTTTGTCTCGAGTCTTTCCATCGGTCCCTCCAGTCTCAGGAGAAAAGAACATGGGAACATTGGTTTCTTGTTTTACAAGCGAACAAGCCAAATATGTGTAAGATCTTGTCACATTTTGGGTTCGTTTTATTTGTCTATTACGGGCTGCCTTTAGACTAATTGGAGTCCTGGGAACGCATTTTAGTGCTAGACCTACTCAACGGCTGCCTTCACTAGAATATCCCTAATGCCCATGGAGAGTCTTATACCACCCTGGGGCTTTCTTGATTAGGATGCACCAAAGTTCCTTAAGAAGTCATTTCTGGCTTGCAAGCAAGCAGTTTTATAGATGCAGGGAGCTGACTGACCATGTGGTCATTTTCAAACAGGTCAAGAATGTATAGAATAACTGTCCAGCTGCTTCATGCCAGCTGCCGCCTTTAGTGCATCCCAGGGTCCTCCCTGCCTTGTAATGCCATGCAGTAGCAGGCAATATGGCCACTTGTGACCCATTTTTATGGTGTAGCTTAAGCCTTGTAGCATCCCTGCCTAATGCTTCCTCATGCTTGTGACTGAGGATCTTAATTTACAGAGGATGTTACTCTGTTCTGACCGATAGCCGTCATCTCTATATTCACTGATTGAATGTTGGTGAGTTTTGGCTTTTCTTTGCTAAGATGGCCTCTTTGTATTATTGTACCTGGAAGACTACTAGTAAGACTCTCTTTCCTGCAGTAATCATCCCCAAAACCACACAGGGTTTTTTCCTACCTTTGTAAGCCTTTGATCATGCAATTAAGCAGAAAAGGAATGTTTTACATTTTATTTGATGCTGGCCCATTGAGAGCGCTGCAGTCAACTGTCTGAAGATTTCCTTTTCTGTCAGTGGCACTCTCTGTATGTTTTCCAAAGGGCACTTCAGAATCTGTGTGTCAAAACCACCATCTCCCGAGAGTGGAGCTTCTTGAAATGGTGGCCTGGAGATTAATACCTTCACAAGGGAATGGTCATGCTGGCACAGGAATGGTATTGTTACCAGACTATCTGTTGCAGGAAATTGGTTCCTTCTTTGCCGCCCCCCCCCCCCCCGTTATATCAAGCCTTCTCTACACACATTCTGTGAAATGAAAGTCCCAGCATGGCCCTGTTGGGAGGTTATCCAACTCAGCATTTGTAATAGGCTCAGACAGTGCCTATCTGGTAATGCACATGGAAATTTTGGGATAAATAAGGAGTCCTCCTCTCCCAAAGCAAGTGATCTCTCTCTCTCTCTCTATTTAAATCTGAGGACCAAGTAACTCACAAATTCTAGTCAATTTCCAAAGGGATAGCCATGTTAGTCTACTCCAGCAAAAAAAGGAGGAGTCGTGTGGCACTTTAAGACTAACAGATTTATTTTTCGCAAGAGCTTTCGTGGGAGAAAATCCCACTTCATCAGATGCTTTGGAGATGGGTGAATTTACAGAATGGCCATTCTGTAAGTTCACCCAGCTTCGAAGCATCTGACGAAGTGGGATTTTCTCCCATGAAAGCTCATGTGAAAAATAAATCTGTTAGTCACAAATTCTAGCCTATCACAGGTTAGAGTTGCCTTTCCTCAAATAGATCCTTCCTTGTTTTTCAAGTATTAGTCCCTGTGTGTGTTCCACATTAGGTGAATTAATTGCCAATGCATGTGTGTCGGGGAATTTTCTAGTCAGCATTACGTATTAGGATGGTGTATGTGTTCCGGTTCAGCATAATCACAGTATGCATTCCATGTGGGGCACCAGAGACCTCAGTACAACTCAAGACCTGCTCTACACTGTGGGTATATCTACACAGCACTTTTATTTCAAAATAACACTGGTTATTTCGAAATAAAAGATATTTGGTCCACATGACGTTTTCTTATTTCGAAAGGACAGATCCCGTCCTTTCAAAATAAGAACTGCTGTTTCGAAACAGGTTAAACCCCAATTGTTTTGAAACGGCTGTTATTTTGAAATAGTTATTTTGAAATCAGGCCGTTTGGAGATGTTGTTTCGAAACAACCTGTCCAAACGGCTTGATTTCAAAATAACAATTTTGAAATAGCAGCTGTTTGAATAGCAGGCTTTCCCTTAATTTGAATTAACTTATTATGAAATAAGGACTTTATTTTGAAATAACTCATTTTGAAATAATGATGTGTGTGTAGACATAGCCTGTGTTCATAGCATGGACTCTCGCACCTGTACCAGCATCTGGATCCATCCCTCCGTCATTCACAAACACACTGCTCTGATTGGCAGGTTCCTGTTGGACTGTTGATGAGTTATTACTATATCATTATTGGGTGATGTTCTGCCTTCTGACCAGTCAGCCTGTATGTTTGAGGACTGCAAGCCTTCCAGGGGTTCATGAAATGGGTAGGCCAGCAGCCTTGGAGAAGCTCACTGAGGTGGATGGTACACCAGGCAATTGCTTAGTCATTTATGTTTATCAGTACCAGGACATGTAGTGATCAATGTGAGGCCATTAGAACTTGCAAATGCCCTATGGCAAATACTGGCACCACTGGGACAGAGTCCGTATGGGCAGATAGACCATAGCGCAGGGGTCTCAAACTTGAATCATGGTGAGGGCTGCATGATGACTAATATATTAGCCTGAGGGCTGCACCACAACAATATTGCAGATATTGGTAATGATAGTGTCATTGTGGGCCACAGGAAATAGCTTTAGGGGCCGCATGCAGCCCACGGGCTGTGTGTTTGAGACCCCTGCCATAGTGGGTCCCATTTATCAGGTACAAGAGGAGAGAGTTGGACTAGATGGCCTCCTGAGGTTCCTTCCAACACTCATCTGTGATTCTATGGTAAACTATATTGCTCGGTGTATCAGGTCATGTTACTTCCTAATTTAGGAATGTGCAGAGCAGCAATCTAGTCATCCATATGCACATTAGCAAAGCACTGCACACTGGTGTAGTCAGCCAGGGACAATGCAAGACTGGAAGATCTATATTGCAATTCCTGTTTACAGAGATTCCTTGTACTTGTTCCCTGCAAGCTGTTGCTAGGAAGTCTCCTAACATAAATATGTATATGGACTAACATTCGAGAAATGACTTTCTTATGTACTTACTGATGCTCTTTAAGATGTGTAGCTTGTCTACACATTCCACAGCCCACCTGCCATGGTGAAGGAATGAGGTGTGGTGGTGGGCTCCATCCTTTTGTACCCTTGCAAAGCGCATGGTGGAAGGGAAGGATGCTGTTCTCTGATTCATGCACACTGGATGTGCCTTCTCCTGCTGTGGAGTCTGTATACGGACTATACGTTTTGAAGAGCATCAGTTACTATACAGCTAAATAACTTCTTTTTCTTAGGCACTTGATCTGCTGATAAAAGCTGGGGTCAGCCAGAGGTAATATAACTGAACAAGGGAGTTTTGTGAGCTATGCACTAGCTTCCTAGGAGTCAGTCTAGCCTATGGGTGCTTTCTAGTTAGCTCTTAACCAAGTTCATGCCTTCTCTTCTGATAGGATAAGCTACGAAAAGTTATCTGGATGGCCCTAAACAAGATGCTGCATAGACCGAGCCAGCTGTCCTTGGGGGTAGTGCAAATCCCAGTACTTCACTTCAGCTTAGAATCCTTGTCATTGGATAATGTGCTTGGGATGGGGGCTGGCTGGGAATTTAGATCATTTATCAGGCACCATTCACTTCCAAGGTATAATAAAGGCTCTCCATTTTTTTTTCTTATCTTAGAAAAATCTTGTTTCAGCAGTCTTTGCTTCCTGCAAGAGTTTTAATATGGAACTAAGTCTCTTTGCTTATTGCATGGTGTGAATGCCACAAAGCCCCTAACACTGTCTGGGTCCCATTGTGCTAGGTGCTGTACAAACAAGTAAAAAGCGACTTTTTTCTTAGAGTTTACTGTACAAATAGTAGCATTTGGATGTACATAGATGGTGTTGGCCACATGATCACTCCTTGTACTTCTGTTTTTTGGTGGTGGAGGATTAGTTGTCCTTTTATTCCATACTGGAGGTGACGGTGGGGAGGTAGGAAGGAGAAAATGTTTTTTCCTATCTAAGCTTAATATCTGTACTAGAGTTATACCAGTTTGGAGATCCAGCTGCATTTGTGGGTGAACATTTGTGAGTCTGGGGCTTCTCTTTTGTGTTTAACATGGAGTTGGGGGGTGGGGTGGGGGGAAGAGAGGGGACACAGACAACCATGACAGGGGTTGTGTGTTATTGAGGTATTTTGGGGCCGTACTAGAGATAAAATATTTCTAGAAGTTCTTTGTTCCATTTCTTAATTTAATCTCCTTGTAAGTTCTGAGCCACAAGGGAACAGAAAACATCAGAATGTCTTCAGATTTTGGTGGCTATGCTTATCTGTGCTAGCAAGGAGAAAGATGTCCCTTTCTTGGTCTGGGGAGCTGAAAGACAGCGTAAATCCTGGTGAAGTTGCCTTTTTAAATCTCAGTTCTGAGGAGAACTGCATAGGTTTATTTTTCTAAACAAAGTCTTGCATTCTGAGCTGCAAGGTTCATTTTAGTGCACAATGGTTGCATGGAGGGAGAAGAGTACTAGTAAAGCAACAGAACACGCCCACCCTCATAGAAAACTGTTGGAGAGCTTGGCTTTGTAAATGATGTAGCAATGTGCATGTATTAATGAGGGGTATAATAGGTTTCAGTGAAACTGGGAGATAAGATGTGTTAATCTTGTATATTAAGTAGTCCTACAACAATGAACCTTATAATGAGACTGTTATTAAATCTTTTCTTCATTGGCTTCCATTCAGTGTAACCAGCACTTCTCAGCTTGGTGCATTTAAGGCCAGTTTTTAGAAGGAAACACTAACTTTCTGAGGCCTTTATCATTCTAAAATAGTCCTCTAAATTACGGAGATGCAACTGCAAAATGTGACAGAAGAGAGACTCTCTACAGCTCTCTGGCATTCAAGAATTTTATTAAAAAAAATAAAATGTGTATTAACACTTGTACAGAATTTGTTGATTTGACCTCGACTGCCTTTCAGATGAGAGCGCCTTGCATTTCCCTCATCAACAGTGTTGCTAACAGACTGTGTTCTAACAAGGTTAGAAAAGCTGTCAAAATAGCAATAGTTCTAAAAGGAAAAACAAAATTAGCTAGAGTGATCTATGGTTCTGTCTAGTTATAATGAGAACAGCATGCAGGCTGTTATTTCACCAATGCAAACAGTACCAGGAGAAGGGCAAGACTTCCTGGCTTATCGGGCTTCTCTCCTTGTTGCTAACCAGCAACAAACCTTAGTGAGGGATTAAGAGTTTTCAATGCCCATTTTACAGACAAGGAATGGCACGGTTAAACTACTTGCTGCTACTGAAGTGCATTCTGGTGATAAGTCATGCTAGCTAAGTTTGATGTTAGGCAACACAGGCTCCAAAGAGGCAACTGAGGGAGGTGACAAGAAATGAAAGATTTATGCTTACTGATGAGGACTTGGCTGCAACAAGGAATTGAACCAGAAACCTTTGTGTCTGAGCATAGTGGAACTGCCCCTTTGGCTTAAGGAGAATCTGCTTTTTTCTCTCAAGATTATTCCTATATGAAGGCCAGAAGATAGGCTTTCAGCTGGAGGCATCAAATATATATAACTGTGAAAGCCATGATTTGTTCTTTCCTTGTGTGAAACAGATTTAGAGCACTGTGTATTTCCAAGGGGTCACCCTTAGACACGCTAACCAGGACCAAACCAGATCAGCTTTGTTATAAAATGAGCTTATGTTTTGTGATCTTATGTTCTTCTCTGCAAAGCAACCACCATTTTAATTAAATATATGCGCTCTTTAATTCAGGTGGTGGTCCTGGTGCTAGGCTTTGAGTTAGTTCAGCTTTTACATCCCTGGTGTCTTTCTCGTCTCCCCGATAGCCTTCCATCCTCTGCTCCAAACAGCTGCCACCTAGTTCACATTTTATCCTGTGAATGGAACAGAATGAGCATCTCCCTATAGTCTTAGGTACCTCATTTCCCCCATCAGCTAAAACCACCTTTTCTTTCCTCAGACTTCTTAAAGGAGCTCCATTGTCAAACTGGAGAAGAGAGCACAGCTGTCTGAGGGTCAGGTAGTACTGGTATGACTCCTAACTTTAATGTAAACAGTAAACGTTGTTACTGGAAAAGGATTTCTAATTCTCACAAAGATCTCCAAATAAGAATTTCTAGAGCAAGAACATTTTATTTACGGTGACTGAATATTCATAAAGGGGATTAGTTTTTGGAAGAATGCTTTGAGTAGGACTGCACAGCTGACTTGTGTGTTTCAAAATGAGTTGTTAGACCCTTCTTTGGACAAAATTAATGTCCAGGTTTGACAGGTGTGCCCATTGAATTTAGGAGGAATGCTGCAGCTCTATAGTTAGCTAGTGTAATCCTTAGAAATACCCACTAGGTGGAGCGTTGGGTTTATTTTTCTGCTCAGTGGAGCTGACCAGTGCTTTTGTCATCATTGCAGATGCACATATGGTAGAATATTATCATTTTATGGTTACAATTATGAGCAATTTGATAGAAAATGACAGCTAAATTATGCAGTGTTCCTTTTATTTGTTTTAATTTTGCACTCTAAATATGTAAAAGGAAAAAATAGCATGGTTTATTTTTTTATTTGGCGGCGGGAGGTGTAGTATTCTCTCTGGCTTTGCATTCTTTCAGTACAGCACAGGTTTAGTTTACTTTTTTTACTGCACATGATTAAATGCGTGCAGCCCTTCACAGATGCTGTGACTCTGTACTGAGGAGAAATCCTGTACTACTAAATCCTCCAGGCTCCCTTTTCCCCATCAGAAGAATCAGACATTGAACAATTACAATGGACAAATGCATAAGTAATACAGTTCTTGACCATTTCCAAGAGAAACTGCATCCAGTAAATTCACTTAATGGCTACAGCACCCAAGGAAACGCCAAAGGAAATTTGTATATTCCTAAAATCAATATGGGTTTTGGCAAAGCTTACTTAATGGATCCAGGTGCAGTCTCATCTCTCTGTTTCTCCTGGCCCTTGTTTGCACATCCTAAACTATCAGAATCTTTAAACGAAGAATAAAACCCTATTGCTGCATAGGGTGGAGCCAGTATTTTCTTGCAAAAAAATAATGTTCTGAACTGGGTGTATTCTGTTGTTCAGTTCTTATATTGCGCCCAGCACCGTGATATCTGAGCCTATTTGATTAGTGCATTAAACAATGTAACTAGTATCTTTGCATGTGAACCCCCTCTTCTCCTGGGAAATTTGTGTGAGCTGTTTTAATTGTTTTATGTTCATTTTTAGTTCTGTTCATGCTTATTACATGTGTGCATTGCACATAGAATTAAAGATGGTGAGGTTTGAAGTGGTATTTGCATGTATGGATCAGTGCTTATCTCACATACACTAGTAAGTGGTGGTGTTTACCCCACTGTGGACAGGAACCCACTGAAGACAAGATGTCTAGCTTGATAACTCTTAAGACATTGGGGCCGAATTCTGAGGTCCTTACTTAAGCAAATTGCCTACTGAAGTTACTGATTCTTCTGATTAAAACACCTATTGGTCCCTGGTGAGAACTTTGAAGTCAAACAATCAAGACTTATGTAGGTTAAGAGGGTGTTCTCACGCCATAAGGGCTTAGTTTTAATTCTGAAAGCTCTTAGTCTGTTCCCTTAGACTTCCTGTCATCACCCTTGGTTTGTCCAGTTTTCAGATACCCTACAATACAATGTATTGTAGGGTATCTCAGTGTTTTACATTTTATGTTAGATGTATTCTCAGGAAAGCCATCAACTAAGCAGAATGAAGTGTCTCAGAGCTGAGAATACTACCTCATGTTGATCTGTCACTCTAGCACCTGTGATTTTCATCTCATTTGTCGAAATAAATCCTATTGGTACTTTCATCAGCATCGGATGTTTGGTGCTTGTCATTGCTTTTTAAATAAACTTTAACAATTACTGTGCAGGTGGCATGGGTGGAGATGGAAAGGAACTGCATCTTTCAGTTACTCTGGATTTATTGATGCCAGATGGGAACAGAAAAGATTTGAATCCGATATCTTACATGTGTTCTTTGAAAGCTCAGAAAGATTACCTAGTCTAGGCCCTAACTTTGTTCTCAACACTGTAGCTTTTGCTTAAGGTAGGTAACCATAACTTAACTAATTTGTATGCACCATATGCAGTCTTGACTCACTTCAAAGTGTAATCAAGTCATGAACTAATTATGATACCATATTCCCAAAGAATGTAAATTTAATTTCCCTTCAAACAGAATGAGACTGTATTAGCAATTCGTTTATATGAGAGGTATATCATTCAACAACATAATGATGAGGCTTCAAACAGGAGTGAGGTTCTTAACTTTTGTGGGCATAGTGACCTTATTCCTTATGTGCCTTCCTCTTTTTACTCTTGCAGCATGGATTAATTTACTTGTGACTGGCTAACAGCATTAAAATATTCAAGTGTGAATGAAAATATGACTCATGGGCTCCCCATCTGAGAGCATAGCACTATGTTATCATACCTACCGTGCTCTTTCGTAGTGCTTTCAAATGCTTGTTTCCTGAAGATCTTAACTCCCAAGGAAGTCTGAATGCTGACTATTCTTGCAACAGCATTCATGCCTCCCCAGAACCTATTTAATAGACTGAAAAATGGATGTGCAGAAATTTCCTTAGCAGCTTCTTAGCCTCGTGGTGCCAGACAGTCCACATAAGCTCAGTTATTTAAGAACCAGTGAAGTGGAGTTGTTCATAAAACATTTTATTAACTTCAGTCTTCACAGGCATCTTCCAAGTTTAGGTAATAAAGCTATGTTGAAGTTACCAGGCTTTACCTTTTCACAGACCAATAATTCACATAGGTTCAAGGCACATTTTTTTGGTGTAACTTTAAAGGTCAGAAAAGCATGTGTTGTAGCCAGAGTCTGCATTGTGGCAATGTATGCATGTTGTTTCTGTTGTTCTGAGGTGAGCTGAACTAAACATGCAAACACAGACTGTGCGTAGGGCATATATTTAAGAAGCAAACTGTAGAATGAACTGGATCGTTAAAAGCAGTGTGATCTTCAAATTGTGTTTGGGAGCCTATCTGCATGGTGTCTCATGTGGGCAATGTGCGGTTTGAAATATAGAACAAGCCCCCGTTTGTGCTCTTACTGCCCTGTTTGGATACTGCTGGTTCATTCTGAAGGGTACCTAGTTTCTTTTAACTTTGTCCTTTTTGAGGGAAGACTCTGTGAATGCTAATGAGGTAGCTTTTAGTTCATCCCAGCAGTAGTCACGCAGGGCAGTTAGAGTGAACCATTTTGGTGCATTCTGAAATTCGCACCCCCTACAGCCTTTGCTGTGATGTGGTTTAGACACAGCCATGTCCTTGCGTAGAAGTTTAGAGTACGTGGGTGTAGATTTTGGTGTTCTTCTAACATTCTTGTTTATAAAATAAACAGCTGGTACTGTGCACGTGGCTTCTCATGTGTGACTAGATGAAGTCACACCACGCTGGTTCTTGGTTTGGTCTTCCTGACCAGGGAGATGGGATTGACTTCCATACTGTATCATTTATTTTCTGAAGGAACAGTGCAGTTTTATCCTATCAATATACTCCAGAAAGAGAAACTAAAGCGTTTATCACCTGCTGTGTCAGTATATCGGAAAATGTTGTGCTTGGATGATTTAATTAGCAAAAAGCTTAGACCCAAATTCAGATCAAATGTACTTTGAGTTCAGGTGAACAGTCAATGATGGGCCATCAGTGTGCTGACTGTTTATGAACTCCTACTTATCTTGCAATTGTGATTTTTAGGTCTTGTGATTTTGCTATTATAAATAAGCTTTGTACTTTTAAACGTAACCTGAGCCTTACACAAAACTATTTTATAGTATTGTTCGGAGAACACACACTGAGTTAGCTAAACAAACCAGGAGTCTTGTGGCACTTTTAAAGACTAACAACTTTATTGCATAAGTTTTCGTGGGAGAAAATCCCACTTAGTCAGATGCTTTGAAGATGGGGGAATTTACAGAAAATAAATGCAGGGGAGCCTAAGTTAGAGGATCAGGTCAAACTGTTTCAGCAAATCAAAGCAGTTGTTTAAATTCAAACAAAGTGGAACAGCAGTTAGAAGGAGAGAGGTGGAGAGAAGGCAAAATTACCATGAGACTCATTGTTTGTTTTGATGAAGTAGACTGACATAGCCATCCCTTTGAACTGAATTACCTGTTTTGTACCACAAGTAAATGTCTGTAGCTAGGTTTGACTGAACTGGTAACAAGATTTTCTTAACTCTTTGGCTTCCGAGTTTCTAAAGCAGGGATGTCAAACTCCTTTGGTATGGTGGGCTGGATTTCATTTAAATGTACTTCAAGTGGACCGTACATACTGTAAATACTATGGCACTCTCCGGGTATCGTGGAGTGCAGTGTATGCAAAACTGTGCTTTGGGATAGCACGCACTCTCTCTCTGCTAGGGAGATAGTGTGGTCTCATGGTGCTCAGTCTCACATACCCAGCACTCTGTGATGTAGTGAGAGATGACAATCTTGTGAACTTGTGGAGTGCTGAGTATGCGAGACCTCCCTCTCTGTTAGGGTATCAGTGTGGTCCTGCCAAGTACAGTCATGGGCTGGCTAGAAGAGGTTTGTGGGCCTCATTCGGCCCTCAGGCTGCATGTATGGCACCCCTGGAAGCATGAACATTCAAAGGCAGGGGTGCATGTCAGTGCAACAGGAGGTCCTAAGTCAGTACTGGTGCAGAATGCCAGAATCACAGGCTTAGAGATTGAAGACCATTTGTTGTCACAGAATAGCTAAAACAACCTCGTAGCAGTGGAAAAATTCTACGACCCACATACCTGTACCAGTATTTTGCCTCCATGACTAGGAGGGGGACCACCCCATGAGTGACGGGAGTCAGTCTGTGTCAGGCCTTGTCCTGTCTGCTAGATTGCTGTCAAGGGAGATAACTAGTCCACATTTACCTGAACAGCTTGGTAGGGTTGAAAAACTGACCTGCTGGCTACTAGCCAATGCAAAAGATACACGTGCTGACAAGCCTATCCCCATATTTTCTGTGATCATAGCCCCAAAAATCTGCATCCGCTACCATTTGAAAGGAGAGAGCAATTGTGCACTCTGTTGTTTACAGCATTTTGCAACCTGTTGTCAGTTTTTATTTAGATTGTAATAAATTCCTATTAAGTATTTCTTAAGATATGTCTCCCTTCCTAGATTCACACCACTTTTTTTCCTTCCCATAACTATCTCTAGATATGCAGAGAATTCTCTGCAGGGTGTAAAGGTGTGGGAAGGGGATGGCGTGTTGGTTTGGTTCATTGCCATATTCTAAAAGAGGGGGGAGATTTGTATGCAAAGGAATGAGACGTTATTGACTTGAGACTAAGGGTAGTCCACTGGCTACGACTCTAGTCTGGAACACAGGCAACCACAGAAATCCTTTGTCCTCTTGGCACATCACTTAATCTCTGTGTGCCTCAGTTTACCATCTGTACAAGAGGGATAATAGCCTGCAGTGGTGTTAGGATAAACATATTAAAGGCTATGAGGTGCTTAGCTGCTGTGGTTATGGGGGCCGTATAAATACCCAAAATAAATAACTGTGTGCCTTGTCATTGGTTTGTGAATGTAAAAATACAACGAGGAGTTGTGTGGCACTTTAAGACTAACAGATTTATTTTTTGCATGAGCTTTCGTGGGAGAAGATCCCACTTCCTTCTCCCACGAAAGCTCATGCAAAAAATAAATCTGTTAGTCTTAAAGTGCCACGCAACTCCTTGTTGTTTTTTTACTGGACTAGACTAACACAACTATCCCTTATGAAATTGTGAATGTAAAACAATTTCATTAGAAAGTCCATCTTCCCTTGATGATAGCTTCTTCAAAATGTCTTTTTTTGGGACTGAAACTTCTCATGCTTGATCTCTGTCTTAAGGCTCTGTCTATTTTCAAATCTGAGGCAAGAAATATCAGTTCCTTTTGAATTACAAAAGAGAGAATTTCTGTTTTAAAGAAAAAATCCTGCTGCCTCTTCCCTTCTCAAGGGAATAATTCAGAAGAGGCTGAGCTTTGGAACTTTGTCAGTAAGTAGCTCTCAGTGGGTAAATATGAAAATATGTCTCTAGATTAACAGACTGGTCAACATGAGTGGAATTCTGTAAAGCTGCAAGGCAGTGAGGACCATTGTAGACAGCTGCAGAGGTTGACTGCTTTTCAGCATTGTACAGGTTAATGCATAGAATCAAAAAGTTTGCTAGGGAAGCTGCTGGAGGAACGAAGCTCTGCAAGTCAAAGATCCTAATGGTGCCCATGGCTATCTGCACCTTCCACACAGTGTATGCCATTGGCAGGGACAGGGACAGTCACCTGGAGAGTGGGGAGCAGGGAAAGGGGCAGTTAGCTTTGGGTCCCCTGTTTGAGTGGGTCCCCAAGCCAAGTGGCTCAACTGCAGTAATGTGTCCAGTTCTGGGTGTCTCATTTCAGGAAAGATGTGGACAAATTGGAGAAAGTCCAGAGAAGAGCAACACAAATGATTTAAAGGTCCAGAACACTTGACTTACGAGGGAAGATTGAAAAGAGCTTGGTTGGTTTAGTCTGGAAAAGAGAGAAACTGAGAAGGGACATGAGAACAGAGTTTGCAAGTACCTAAAAGGTTGTTACAAGGAAGGGGGGAAAATACTGTCCCGAACAGCTGATAATAGTACAAGAAGCAATGGGCTTTAATTACAACAAGGGAGGTTTAGATTGGACATGAGGAAAAATTCCTAACTGTCAGGGTGATTAACCACTGGAATAAGTTGCCTAGGCAGGTTGGAAGTTTTTAAGAGCAGGTTAGACAAGCACCTGTCAGGGATGGTTTGAGGGTACGTGGTCCTGCCATGAGTGCAGGGAACTGGACTCAGTGACATCTCATGGTCCCTTCCAGTTTCTATGGTTCTATGATATGTGACCTGGTAGCCCCTCCATTATGGGAGACTGTCCATTGGGCCAAACCTGAGGGGCACTGCAACCCCATACATCAAGTCTCAATGCTAGTCCCTGACCTACTGTGAAGCTGTGGTGACCAGATAGCAAGTATGGTAAAATTGGGACCGAGGTGGGAGCTAATAGGCTCCTATATAAGAAAAAGCCCTGAATATCAAGATTTTCCTTGTAACATTGGGATGTCTGGGCACTCCATGGAAAACTGGCAGATATAATCAGCCACTTGTGATTCTAAATTTCTGAGGGGACCACGAGTGCTGCCAACGAGCCTAAGTGTACCAAAGGGGACAAGCTGGGGCAGTGCGTGGTAGCCACTGAGACTGGGTTAAGAGACCTGAGGGCAGTGGGTGTCCACCTTCATGGGCCTCTTGCCTGGGGCCCTGGCCCCTCACCACCATGGGCTTCCCAGGGCCTGGGATCCCAGTCTTCCCACCACAGTGACCTGTGGGCATGGTGGGGCGCTGGGGCCAAAGGCCATACTCCATGATCATAGGTTTGGAAGGGACCTCATGAGGTCATCTAGTCCAACCCCCTGCCAAAAAAAGCAGGACCACTCCCACTAAATTATTCCAGCTAGAGTTTTATCCAGCTGGGCCTTAAACATCTCCAAAGATGGAGATTCCACCAGCTCCCTAGGTAGCCCATTCCAATGCTTTACCACCCTCCTAGTAAGAAAGTTTTTCCTAATCTCCAGCCTCAACCTCCCCAGCTGCAACTTGAAACCATTGCTCCTTTTTCTGTCCTCTGTTACTACTGAGAACAGCCAAGCTCCATCCTCCTTGGAGCATCCCTTCACATAGTTGAAGGTTGCTATCAAATCCCCCCTCAGTCTTCTCTTCTGGAGGCTAAATAAGCCTAGTTCCTTCAGTTGCTCTTCATAGGGCTTGTGCTCCAGCCCCTTGATCATTTTTTTTTGCCCTCTGCTGGACTTTCTCTAATTTGTCCACATCCTTTTTGTAGTGGGGAGCCCAAAACTGGACACAGTATTCCAGATGCGGCCTTGCCAGTGCCGAATAGAGGGGAATGATCACATCCTTCGATCTGCTGGCAGTGCTTCTTCTGATGCAGCGCAGTATGTCATTGGCCTGTTTGGCAGCAAGAGCACACTGCTGACTTGTATCCAGCTTGATATCCACCAGGGCCCCCAAGTCTCTTGCTCCAGTGCTGCTACTTAGCTGATTGCTCCCCAGCCTGTAGCAGTACATGGGGTTTTTCCGTCCCAGGTGCAGGACTTTGCACTTGTCCTTGTTGAATCTCATGAGATTTCTATTGGCTCAAAACTCCAATTCGTCAAGGTCTTCCTGAATCTTCTCCCTGCCCTCCAGCATGTGTCCCGTTTCCCCAAGCTTGGTGTCATCCTCAAACTTACTGAGTGGGCAATAAATCCCATCATCCAGATCATTAATGAAAATATTGAACAGAACTGGCCCCAGGACCGACCCCAGGGGCACACCACTCGTTAGTGTTTGCCAACTAGACACGGAGCCATTGATTCCTACACGCTGAAATCGTTAATGTAGCCAGTTCTCTATCCACCTTACAGTCCACACATCCAACCCATACTTCCCTAACTTGCTGACAAGAATGCTGTGGGAAACCATATCAAAAGCCTTGCTAGAGTCGAGGGATATCACATCAACAGCTCTTCTCTCATCCACAAATCCAATCATCTCCTCATAGAAGGCGATGAGTATGGTCAGGCACGATTTAGCCTTGGTGAATCCATGCTGACTGTTCCTGATCACTCTATTTTCCTCCAAGTGTTTCAGGGTGGATTCTTTGAGAATCTGTTCCATGATTTTTCCAGGGATTGAGGTGAGGCTGACAGGTCCGTAATTCCCTGGATCCTCCTTTTTCCCTTTCTTGATGATAGGCACTGTATTTGTTTTTTTCCAGTCCTCCGGCACCTTCCCCATTCACCACGAGTTTTCAAAGCTAATGACCAGCGGTACTCCCCGCTCCTGGGCTGGCTGGTCTTCCCCTGCGGTTGAGGCTGGTTGGTGCATGAAGTGGCCCCACCCCTGGAGTGCAGTGAACATGCGCCAGCCTGCCTTGTCCCAGAGGCAGACCTGAGGCTGCGTTCTACAGTGCTCCTGATGTCTCCCTGCCCCCAGCACTGATAGGGCCCCTCCCAGCACCCCCGAGGCCCAGCCAGCACTGTGCTGAGCTGAACGGGGTAGTGAGGCTGGATCCATGCAGGATTCTAGGGGCTGCAGCCCAGGGCCTGGGGCAACGCCTGAGTTGATTCAAGGCCTGATAGCCACCGTCTGCTCCAAACCCATTTATCAGTTTACATTGAAAGGCTGTACTCTGCAACGCATGCAGTAAGGGCTGCCGTATTGTCTAGTTTACTGAACACCCCCTGGTGCCCCTAGAAGTATTTTATTTGCTTCTGGCTTCCACAGACATAATGCCACAGGCACCTGCTGTGTGGGCAGTGCCCCTTCTCCAAGGCAAAGGACTCTGAGCAAGATTGCAGCTTCTTTGAGCCCTAAATGAACTCTGCATCTGTGACTTAAGTTTGTTGTTTGGAGTCCTATAAAATAGACAGGACATGTGGAGTGGTGATCTGATGTTGTTAAACCTGAACTTCTGCATTTCCTGATTTATTGTGATTCTCCTCGTACTGCACAAGCTTAACACTGCAGTAACAACTTTGGTTTATGCATAACAGATGACAGTAATTCAAATGTTAATTTTTTGGTTATAAGTGAGACTACAGTTCAGCGAAATCCTAAATCGCTCTAATCAGATAATTAATGTTTTGTTAATCCAATATTTGGACTCTTGAACTCATAAGGAGATGTATCTTCTTTGAGCATTCAGATACATTTCAATTTTAAGATTAGTAGTCCTAGAGATTTATCTTTTTCCCCCCGATGAAATTTGTGAGTTTCTTCAAAGCAGAGTATTTGGTCAGCCTGTATGTGCTCACAGCCTGCCCATCATCATTGTGTCTCTGGATTTCTCAGTTGAATGGTGTAGGTCCTTTACACGTTTGAGTATAGTGTAGAAGCTTGTTATTCCCACAAAGTAAGGTGCTCTTTCCCCACTTTTAGAAAAGATTTAATAGAGGGGAAGAGTAATATCTCATATTAAGGATTGCTTCTTAGAAAATTATATTGCAGTAATGAAGTAGCTTAGTAAGAAGTATGATCATTGCTAAAACTAAGGTACATTCGTCTAAATGAATGAAGAGAGAACACTTTGATATATTATCCTTTTTTTTTTGTTTGATTGCTTTCTTGTTAATTCACAGGGAATGTCTCTAGTATTATATGAATGTACAAGGTGTTATCGTCTAATTCAGGGGTTCTGAACCACTATCACAATGAATCTGACAAAGTGAGTTGGAGCCCACAAAAGCTTATGCCTGAAGAAATTTGTTAGTCTTTAAGGTGCCATGGGACTCGTTGTTTTTGCTGTACGCAGACTAACATGGCTTCTCCTCTGGAAATTGTCACTATGTAGACCATGTTTAAAATGGAAAAAGTCTCATGGACTTCTCTCCTGCCATTCATGCTCTCACACAGTCATCCCTTTCATTCATGAACACACAATATCCTTTCAACACAGCTAGCAATTGTTTATATGCTGAAATAATGTTATGGAAGCAAGGAATATTTTTAATTCTCTTTTAATTAACTTTAGTTTGTAGAGGCAAGAAGAGGCCTCATCACATGCATACCACGTGCTCCAAGGTTGCCAGTGGTCCACGGAGCACCATTTGGGGTGCTCTGGCATAATACATTCCCACTGTTCGGGTTCATTTGTTGTGACTCAGACACCGTATAACTCTACGTTTGACATACTGAGCAATGTGTGAACGTATTGGTAAGAACAAGAATAGGTACACCCTTGCCATATATGGAGCCCAAAACCATCACCCCATTGATAGGCCACAGCAATGGGCAGGCAGTAGGTGTAAAATCCTGCTGTATGAGAGAGGGGCTAGTGGAAGCAGAATTAATAAAAGAGATATAAAAAATAGATAAAGATAGGACTGTCTGTTTTTATATTCTGCCACATAACATGGGTTTAAATGAATTTGCCTATAATTTGTCTTCAGATACCGACATTTAACTCTTAGGCCATATAAATGAACTGGCTTTTTCTACAGTAAAATTCATGCCCTGTGCCCAGGCTAATATGTTCACCTACTATAAACATTACTACCCCTGGTTACAACTGGAATAAAAAATTCCTTTTATATACATCATAGCTGGCAGAGACTCATGAGACCACCGCAAATCACGTCAGCCTTTTGGTGCTCTCTGACAAAATGAACAGAAATGTAAAACTGCTCAAGCTTCAGATAGATTGACTCTGAAAAGAAATTAGCTTATTTAGACCATTGTTTGTACCCTCCTTTATCTCAAGATGCGGAGCAAAGGTATTCTAGAAGCTATCCTTGTCACTTTAGCATTAGATCTTAATCTCCCTTCTCCTTCACCCCCCAAAACCTTTACTTATCTTTTTTTTTTTTTAAGGATTGTAATGGGGAATAACAAAGCGGTGAGTTATTTATGCAGCCATGATTGGCAAAAATGATTGCAACATGAATTTGCCCAGAAGCGATGATTAGATCATAAAAATGTTAAGGAAATCTGTAACTCAACACCATTTTATATATTTGAAGAAGTTTTTGTTCCCTACCTTAATTGTGATGACTTGTTATTAAAGTATTTATTCAGACCAATCACTTCGGACATTGAGCCCTTATCCCATCCACATGCATAATTGAAATCAGGGAGGGATGGAATGAGGGGGCTCATAAATGTTTTCCCATGCTAAATGAGCAAGGGAGGAAATTACACAATGACAGGCGAAGAGCAGATTTATCCCCTTTTGGAATTTCAGTGCTGCAAGCAAGGCAGACACCATTGCTAATATCCTTGCAAATACCATAATTTGCTGCATTTCAGGTAACAGTCCAAAAATCATTGCTGGTTTCTGAAAGGCCTGTGGTGTTGCAATTGTGCTTGTGTTCATGATCCATCAGTGGATCAGATTTGGTTATCTGGGCTCCAAATCCATACCTGCGCTTAAAAAGTGGAAAGTGTAATGAGTTGGCTATTGGCAATTAAAGCATTGGCACTGTCCTTAGCTGATTCCAAATAGGGCCGTATATGCCAAGAGGGTTGTAACTTTACTAACTGAATTGTCATTACTTACGTCCTACATTCACCCCCTTCAAGTGCTTGTAAATTTGAGGAAGGTCCTTCCTTTCTGTCTTATGGATGGGGATGAGATTGCACTTCTTGGTCTTTTCCCTTTAGGCACATCCATAGTAACCACTCTCCTGTCCCCTCATACACATACTCCATGCCCATATGGTGCGGTTTTCTCTGAACTCTGTGGTTTTTGGCTTAAGTTACCATTGCTTCAAAACTGATTTACACAGAATAAGTTGGTATTTGTTTGAGTTTAACTTTTCAGTGAGGAATATTTTTTCCCTTAACTTGCTATCTCACCTCTGCAGCAGCAGTACAGAGAATGCCAGGAACTTCTGAGCCTGTATCAGAAATATCTCTCCGAACAGCAAGAAAAGCTAACTGTGTCTCTCTCAGAGCTTGGTGTTGCCAAACTGAAGGAGCAGCAGGTAAGCTTTATTCCCTCACCATTTCTTTAATGACTGTCTTGCCAATCCCTTTTACTTTACTATCAGAGCTGTAACTACAACGTGTTGTCTTATGGTATATAAACATTCTTGCACTATTCTCTGATTGGTTTCTCCATGGCCCTGTCCCCTAATATCTGGATTAGAGGTAAGAAATTATTACTTAAAGCAACCTTTGGGTCAGTAAATAAGATCAAGTTTCAATGATTCTACCGTAATGCGGCAGGAGCCATGTGAAATCCCTTTTTTTGCAGACTAGAGAAAAGAGTAAGGGTTGCTGTTGCCTTCCTTGATCCCTTTTGGACATGCTTAGTTTTACCAATAACTTTTTAAATTTCCAACATAATTTTCAATGGGCAAAAAAGAAATGGAAAAAGGTGAGCTTAGCTGCGAAGAACTTCTCCGGGCTATCAGGAAGTCCATCTGATTTATTGGACCTTCATAGAACAACCACTAATTTCACATAAAGTTAAAAAAAAGAAAGTATTGGTGGAAATACACTGTTGTTTTGAAAGTGGTTAAGTAATTAAGGTTTCAGGTTACTCCTGGGGGAATTCTGTGCCAGAATTAATATCCTCAGAGATTCTCCACCCTCAAAATAATTGATTCTGGCGGGAAGGCAAAGGAAAGCTGCAAATAAACCTTTCGCCCACCGGGGGCTGACATGGCCTCACGAGAAAGCAGACGGGTTCATGAGCTGGAGCAGTCAGTCATGGAAAGGGCGGGGCCAGAGGTTGCCTGCAGGGTCAGGTGAGGGGACATGGGATGAGGTGGGGGACAGCCGGTACACAGAGCTGCCGAGGGGGTCATATAGACTGGGGTTCAGAAGGGCTAGTGGGGGAGGAAAGACTGGAGGGGAAGAGAGCAGCTTGGGTTTAACATAGAGCCAGGGGCTGAACAGAAGTGGGATGCAGGGCCTCGTGGGGAAAGAGGAGGAGGAGGGGTGCAGGTTGCTGTGGGGGCGAGGATGTGAGGGTGCCAGGACACATGGAAATATGTGCAAATGTGCCTGATTGAATGGGACAGGCTAGGAATCAGCCAGAGTCTCAATGGGGGAGGGTTTCCTATGCCCCAAGAGTCCTTCCTTGCGAAAAGGAAACCTGTTCATTGTTTCTCCCACCTACACCTACCTCAAGGCTCACTCCTAGGCTCCTTCCAGGAATTACTTCTCTCTTCCTCAATTCTTCTATTATCTCTGTCTCCTCCAAGCCTTTGCACAGCTTCTGAAGGGCACAGGAAATATGATCCTGTAGTGTAGTTCAAATGAATTATTTCTCAAAGTTCTGGATTAATATGAGTAGTAAGGAATTTATTTGTTGAAAAGCATTCACCGAATCTTTTTTTTTTTTTTAATTAGACATAGCTGCTGACAGGTATTTTGAAATACATCACAAAAATAATTGAAGTGAATTGGAGTGATTGTAAGTGTAGTTTGGATAAATAAAATATGCAGAATTTTGCAGAATTTTGAAATATCATGGTAAGAATTTTAAACCTTTTGGCACAAAATACCCCCTGGAGTACAGTATGCTGAAACTGGAGAGGAGCCAAGGACCTTGCTAGTAGTGATTTTCTGACAGGTAGTTACTTGATTTATGTACCTGCTGATAGCTGATCCCTTCACCAGGATGAAGATAATGGCTCTGTCTAATGTTATAATCTACCTTTCTTCAAAAATTTGCCTTTGCAGATCTCCACTCTTAATGTCTCACAAGAACCCATAGCTTCTAACAGTGGTATAGCTTTTAGGTCTTGAGCCTTGAAGCACCTGCTAAGGGCCTCTATTATAATTGTTATGCGCTGCCAATAAGCTCAGTACTGTCAAAAACCCAGAAGGTGGCACAGCGGCTGCTTCATTACATTTTAACAAAAGTGCACAGACCCAACCAGCTACTGAGAAAGTCTATCTGGGTGACTGGCATTTAGCTTTTCTTTTTAATAAGTATGTAACAATATTTCTAACTTTGTATCTAGAAAGAGGAACTAACCTCTCCCTTCCATTGTCTGTTTTTTTACACTGTCCTTCTGGCAACATTTGGGTATTACAAATATTGATAGACATTTGTATTCTTCCACATTTAAAATTGTGTATCTTTTGGTTTGGAGTTCTTCCTTTTCTTTCTCCTCCCGATCTCTACCCCTGCTTGCTATCACTTGTGAACAAGACCCCTAGATACTTAAACTCTTCCACAAAGGGCAGATGCTCCTCCTGCACCTGGAGAGAGCATTCCACTTTCATTTGGGAAAGATCAATGACCTGTGATTTGGAGGTGCTGATTCTCATCCCAGCCACTACAGACTTGGCAGTGAAGCGTATGTCAGAGATCACAGTCTGAAAAAGCAAGGAGGATATCATCTGCAAACAGCAGAGATACCACCTCCAAGTCTCCATACTGGATATAGTCTGTGCCTTGATATCCTGCCCATGAAGACTGCAAACAGGAATGGCAACTGGATGCATCCTTGGCAGAGTCCAATACCCATGTTGAATGAACTTGGTTTAATGCCAAGAGTCTGGATGCTCCTCTCACTCTGGGAATAAAGGGAACAGACAGCACAGAGCAATAGCGCTGGCATCTCATACTTCCAGAGCACTTGCCATCAGACATCTCAGGGAATGTGGTCATAAGCCTTCCCCAAGTCTACAAAACAAAGACAGAAATGCCAATGTTCTTCCTGAATCTGGCATTCAATGAATGATCATAGCCTCTTCAACACTCTGGCAAAGGCTTTTCTAGGGAGACTGAGCTGTATCATCCCATTGTAGTTGGAAGAGACCCTCTGGCCTCCTTTCTTAAACATTGGGATTGCCAGCCAGGTTTGCCATTCCTGAGGTAGTGCACACCCCTTTCATGTAGTGTTGAAGAGGATCATTAACCAGGGGATGTCCGGTGATTGCAACTTCTCTGAGTGAATTTTGTCCTGTTACTGCAAAGGCACCTAATGGCTGCAGCAATTTCATCAACAGAAATAGATCCAACCCCACTGGGAGTTTCCCGCAGAGCCTCCTGGAAGAATAGTGTGTCCACTGGATTGAGGAGTTCCTCCAAGTGCTCCTTCCACTTTTCAACAGTCTTCTCAGTTAGGGTCAGCATTTCATGATCCTTTGCTGAGAACAGCCTGGGCAATGTCCCATCAACCCCTTCTGCTTCAAGGAATAGTTTGCCAGAACTCTTTTGAGTCCATCCAGTATTTATTCTTCATGGTCTTTCCAAACTCTGGCCAGGCCTGGGAGGAAAGCCTCAATGACAGTCGCATCTCCAGCCCTCATCCCCTGCCTATGCCTCTGTTGTTTGGATTCTGATTCATGAGCATTTCTTGGAAGGCCTCCTTATTTGGCTTGATAGCTTCCCTCACCACAGGTGTTCACCAGCATGTCCTATGGTTGTCTCTGTGGCAGGCACCAGTTGCCTTCATCACAACTTTTTATGACTGGCTTAAAAACTAAGGCCCTGAATGTGTCACACTCAAACTTACTGTCCATGACATCAGCTGGAATAAAGTTCTTCCAGAAGTGGGAATTGAGGTCTTTCTCACGGGGTCTCTCACCAGACATTCGCAGGTGATCTGCACTGACTGTGTGGCATTCTTAAGATGATAAATTTTGCCTGAGAACTTCTAGTTCTTGTATTGTCTCGTGTATCTGCACTTCACTGGAGAATATGAAAAAGCCAAGCTGAAGCGCTCTCAGCTGTTAATACAGACCAGCATGACTGTGCCATCAGTGTTTGGGGTGAAACCATTACTTGTAAGGCAGAGAGTCATGACTGAAATTTTTTTACCTTGAACTGTTTGAGAGGTGGATTGATGTCTTTATCTCGTGCTCCTGTTTAATTCCTAGTGTCAAGTCATCCACAACAAAATGTACTAAAATGTAAGGGCAGACATAATTAATACATTCATACATATCGGTGTAGCTCTTAGCGCTCGTTGCCATTCAATAAATAGTTTGGCACCACAGGCCATTTTGGAGTCAAGACAGGAACTGACTCCAGCCTTATTGTCTTCATAGGCAGAGGTTTATTACAGGCCTGGGTGGAGGAGGTTCTGTGGCCTGCATTGTTCAGGAGGTTAGGGTAGGTGATCACATTGGTTCATTCTGACTTTAGAGTCTGTCTGAGAGTCTCGGAGTCATGCTCTAGCCTCAGTGTGTGAAATGTGCATTGAGGCCTTGTCTGTCCCATTTGCTATCTTTTCATCCCATCATAAAGTCAGCCACACTTTCACATATTTAGAATGAGACCTCTCATTGCTGGCTGCTTTTTAACTTTAGCTCCGCTGACACTTTAATCAAATTTCTGTGAACCTCAAGGTATCGAGCTCCTCTTCTGTGAACTCCTACTGGTTACAGTCAAGTCATGCTCCTTTCTCCTCTTTGCTTTGCATCTGTGTGTACTCTACACAGTTGTCCCCCTAGGTCTGAGCACCCACGGTAGCCTGACCTGGATGTGGCCATCGCCCCTTCAAATACTATATCCTCATTGTTTCTGCACTCGCCCACAGCAGGCATATATAGTGGACCTTTGTACTGAGACACTTTTATCCATGGTGCCAACTCATCTTCCATGGCAAGTGATAACATGTACCCCACTGAAAAGAGAAGAAGGGGTGACCTAGGGAAACATTGTGCAGAGCAATAGAGAGGTCCAGCCATCATCATGGCTCTCAGAAGCCTGGACAGACCAGAACAAAATTGAACAAATGGCAGAAACTGGTGAGTGCACCTGAGGGTCCAGGAAGCTAAAGAAGGAGGAAAGAAGCCTGAAGGGCTAAAGTGATTTAACCTGTGTCCTTATTGGAAAGTGTGTGACATTCCCAGAGCAGCTTTAAGCAGAACCTTGTTTTCTAACCCACGTCCCCAGTTAGGTAAACTTAGACTGTATTTAAAGCACCTTCTTAACTAGCCAAGAGGTTTTTTTCTGTGTAGCCAGTAATGGGCTTAAGACCAAGATCCAGGTAAGAGTCTGCATTAACTACAACGTAGACGTAATCCAAGTGTTAAAGTTTGGGAGCCCATTTAGCTATGTGGACTGGGAAGGCACTGAATAGCATTGCTACATAATTTAACTAGTTGAAGGTCATCTGATTAGTCAAAAGCACTTTTCTTAGGATTGTCAAGAACCAGATAGGCAATTCAGTGTTGTCATTTATCTACCCTTGTCTTCAGAGAGAAGCAAGTTTTATTGAGGGAACACCAGTAATTGTGTGCAGACACATAGATCCTGTTCAGGGCCTGGCAAAAAGAGGGGCAATGTGCTTTTTCTCACTACAGATGCATGTTCTAAGTGTCAGGGTAGCCGGGCAAAGTCAGCTGTAGTGAATGCATTAATTCTCCAGATGTGTCCTGTAGAGTACAGTTGGAATTGATAATCAGAACCAGATTCCAGATGGAGGAAGAAGGAAATCACAGGCAAAAGAGCCCTTGTTTGATCTGATTTTAAATTAATTTTTACTGTTCTTAAACTCCGGGCCCAGAAGACCACCCTTCTCAGTGACATTTGTGATAGAGGGGGATTCTGGATCAACTTTCTAATAGGAGCGGTGGGGCAAACAACCTAATTAGATTTAGAATAGAATTTGATAAATTTCTGAATGGATTTATATAATGAAGTTACCTGTGGACTGGACTTGATTCGGAAGATCCTTTCCTGTCCTTTTTTCCTATGTTGTTTAGGGATCAGATTAAAGAAAGCTTTCCTGAGTTCTGTTTAGTTCTCTGACTTATGAGAACTTTTTTCCATTTGTTTATTTTGATTGGGCTCACAGAAGCCTGGATACATCAGATTCTGAGAGCTTCAGGTATTGGCTTGCTACCCAGCTGTAGTTCTCCTGACTTGTTACACCGAGGTAGATAATTTTTCCTTGTTTGACTAACTGCCTATTACCACTTGCAGGATTGACACCTTTAGTGTTGAGCTGCCACATGTGTGAATATGTAGATATGACACTGTAACAACAGTTGCATATAAGTAACCTTCTCTTTTCTGTGCTTTAGATCTACATGGAAGGGCACACAACTACATGTTGAAAAGAAATGCCTCTTCGTGTGATCTTTTTAGGACTCTTTTGCCTTGTTTTTTCCCCTTCCATCCTTTTTTTATCTTACCTTTTTATTTGACTGCCACTCCCATCATCATGACATCTTCTGTTCACATTCCCATTTTTAACTTCCTTATTTCAACACAGAGGAATCCTGATAAGATTTCTCATTCTCTCCAGACCTGACTGTCAATGCAACATCTTTCAGTATCCAAGTGCTGATTTTAGTATTAGGAGTGTGGGGTAGCAAAGAGGGTGAGGCACGCTGCAGTGTCACCAAACTTTCACACTCTGTCATGGAAAGAAGTGGATAGTTGTGTGGCAACCAAACAACTACCTGCAGCAGCTACAATACTGTCACATTTGTAACTGAAGGGCAGCCCTGATTTTTACCCATGTTGACCCCCTGCTACTACTTTGGGTTTCATTTTGTTTGCCTCCATTTTGTCATCCATTTGTGATCTGGGGATTGCTGTTGTTCATAATCTTGGTTTATTTAGTAGTGTCTTTTAAACAGAAGTCAGTGGTCAAATTTAAAGAAATATCCTTGCAATGGTAGACTGAAATTGGTGGGAAAATGAAGGTGAAATGATTTAAGACAGAACTCTTGTGGAGTCAATAATCAGTAACTGGAACATGAAGCTTCTTTTTTTGTGAGATAAAGTTAATTCCATTTGAAAAGATACTTAAGGTGACATGAATTGAATTATTCAAACTGGCCTTCTTAGCATTAACTGTAGGTTAATATCTCATGATGCCTCTAGTTTCATTACAGGAGTTTTAAGTACATAACTTTTTATAATATATTCAATACCTAGAAGTTGAACTGAAATTGGTTTACCTTCCACCACTCCATAAAAAGAAGCATTAATTGTAAAGTGAATATTAAAACGGTCACTAAAGTAGAGTCAGACAGATGCAAAGAGATAGCTCTTGCATAAAGGAAGAGAAGAGCTTTGCTGAACAATAGGTTTCTGCCCTGATATTAATAGAAGATACCATCCATATTAAAATGTAGTTAAATCTCTATCAAAAATGATTTTTGGGTATTCTTTCTGCCATTCCCAAATGTTCAATCTTTGCCATTTCAAGAAGCTTTCCACAGAGATGTAAAGAAAATTGCCCTCGTTCTAGGTAATCAGGTTTGACTTAATTGTATAGTCCCTGCCATCTCAAACAGAAAGAATCCAATTTACTTGAGCAAGTGTGTGGCTGATGAAATTGTGGAAATGCTCCGCGCCTTTGAGTAGAACTTGACTCACAAATGTTGGTCTGGAGGCTGGACTTTTGTTGGGTTGGAATTCTTGAAATTCTCATGCTAAAGGAAGGATAATAAATTTAGCCATGACTCTGCCTGCTTCATATTAATCATTTATTTGCAAGTACAGCTGGCCACTTTGATATCTTATTTGTATACGATTATGCAGACATCTGTTAACTCCCTTGGCTCAAGAAGATTCTTGTTCACAAGATACTCTGTTTTCAGCCTGGGCTCTCCACAGTCAACTAGGAAAACCTAATGGGGAGCAAATTCCAAATCCCAAGAAATTCCAAAGGGACATGTACACTTCTTTGTTCTTATGTGCTGCATGTTAGTCTGTTGTTTAGCACCCAACAGACCCAGTCAAGAGCAGGGTGCCTTTTAATAAAGCATTGTACAAAGACATAGCCTCTGCCTTGAGGAGTTTATAATCTAACAAGGCTAGCATTCCTTTTTTGGAGACTAGATTTTGTAAAAATAACAATAAAAATAAAAAATTCACTGCTTCATCTTAAAAATGTTATGCATATGACATTCTGTGTAGTTTTGAAATAGAAACTGAAGAGCCCACTTCTAAGAAAAGAATACAGAGCCTTCTTTCTTTTTATCTCCGTGGCTAAAACTGTTGCCCACATCTTTGTCATCGTCTGTCTTAACAAAGGCTGTTACTTTTTCAAAATTCTGTCGTCTGGTTTATTTTCCATGAAGAGGAGGAGCCTGATGAGAGTCAGTTTGCACATACCAAGCTCTCCTCCACCCTGCTTTTTACAGCTCACCTTTAAAGGCATTGTATAAATTTAAAAAAAAAAAAATGCAAAGGATTTTGAATGCTGGGTGGCAAACCTGCATGATAGAATTTATTTTGTTGTTTGCCCTGCTGTCCTGGAACAATGGATGAACCCATCTAAGAGATAAACGTGGCATGGGACAATAAATAAAGAACTACTGTAATCTTTAGTGGACCTAGAGGTACCAGATAATTTTGGGTAGGAAAATAGCCAGGAAGAGACAAAGATTTAGCATAAGTCAATATTAGTTAGGTTTGGTTGCATTTAGGTAACTTGGATTTCTCTTTAACTTAAATATAGGGCTAGCCTGAAGGTGCTTTTTGAAGGATCTATGTATGAGATATACATTATCTAACAATCCTTTTTTATTGCTTTTTCCTCTGTTCTTCTCATTGCCAATAAATACTGCTTTATTTAAAGTGAATTGAGCTTTGACTTTCTAGCTTGCGAAATTTACTGACTAGTGTTCTCAAAGGAAACTACTGTAGACTGAAAGGAAGTAGATAAAAGTGAATGTAACCTCTCCTGAATCAGTAAGGATATGGAGAAGGTTGCAACCTTCTTCTGGAGCAGGGTCACAAATGGGCGTCAAGGTGACATAGATCCGGGCGGAGCAAATATACCAAAATGCAAATATCCTTCAGAAGAAGGTGTTAGAGGAAACACTGAGTTCCTGAAATTCATCTCTACTAGCTCAGTTTAGGCACTGGGCTCAGTTTGGATCTTCCACAGTCTTTGTGACTCTGAGCGAGTCCTTTACTGATACAGTGCATCACTTCCCCATCTGTAAAGTAGGAATAAAACGTCCTTTTTCCGATTAATTGTCTCTTTTCTTTTTGAGACCTTTTTTTGGTGGGCATAGGCTGACTTTCACTATATATTTACACAATGACTGTCACAATGGACGTTAAAGCTAGAAAAATCCAGATGGGAAATAGAGCATAAATTTACAACAGTGAGAATAATTAACCATTTGAACCATTTACTGTGGGTCATGGTGAATTCTCCATCACTGAATTTTCAAATCAAGTTTGGACGTTTTTCTAAAAGATCTGTTCTAGGAGTTATTTTGGGGTACTTCTACATTCTGTGTTATACTGGTGGTGCGACTAAATAATTACAATGGTTCCAGTTAGCCTGTGGAATGGACCCTGATCTCAATGTGTGTCCATGTGCATGGGAGGGGCTCCCTTGGGACTACTGATATGCCAATGACCCCCCTACAAATCATTCTTCAAGTGGTCGTCTACATAGGTTTCACTTTGGTGCCAGTGTGCCAGTAATCAGAATGACAAGTTCTATGGGGGTAGCCAGATTAGTCTATTTCAACAGAACAAATAAAGAATCTTGTGTGGTACTTAGGAAAACTGACAAATTTATTAAGGTATAAGCTTTCGTGGGCATAACCCACTTCTTCAGATGCAGGAAGTGAAAGTTAGGTGAATATACACACATGCAAAGAAGGGTCAGCTAACAAGGTCAATTCAAAGAGTGTAGATGTGGCCATGAGAAGGTGAAATGCGTGAAACTACAGGGCTGGAATTCATAAGCAACCTTGGCACTATGACAGTGGGTCTGAATAGGGACCGGGAGTAGCTAGTTCACTACAAAGGCAATTTTTCCTCTTTAAACATTCTCACCTTCTGACAGATTGTTGATAACGTTTGCATTGGCCTTAGTAATTCACCATTCTTTGCGTGTATAAATGTGCCTAACAGACTGCAGTTTTCACTTAATGCATCTGAAGAAGTGGGTTGTGCCCATGAAAACTTACGCCTTAGTAGATTAGTTAAAGATCAAACTGTTTAGCTAGCAATGGCTGTTGGCTACAGGTGTACCCTGTGTGCTCTTGAGCCCCTGTACCAAGGGTTTTAAGCTGGATGGAGAAACTAGCTGACACTCGGTTCCCTCTCGAAGCCTAATTTGTCTCTGGGTGACACGGCATTACCCACATTAGATGTCTCCAGGGCCTTATCCCGTTATAAAAATAGAACAAAACTATTTAGATTATTGTGTAACCTCCCTGGGGTTTTAAGGAGCGTGGTTCCTTTAAATTTTTGCCCTGTGGGAGAGGGTTTGTGGAGCTGAGGAGGGGGGCTGGAGCTGCAGAGAGGCCTGGTAAGGAAGCAAAGGGAGAGGCCCTGCCTGAAGCCAGGGAAGACAGAGCAGCTGACCTGGGATGCCAGGCCAGCACCCACAGAAGGACACTGTCCTGGGGAGAATCACCCAAGGACAGAGCAGCATCCAGTGACTGGCCATCTGGAGCTGTGGGGCCGTGAGTACAGCGCCTGGAACTCAGGCAGGGGGAAGGTTGTAGTTAGTTAAGTAGGGAGGGTGTCGCTCTGGGTTTGCGGAGAGCAGCAGAAGAGGCATCAGAGGGTTTTCTTTTTCTGGGAAAGTGCTGGCGCTGAAGACTAGGAGTTGCTGGCCTGAACTCTGGACTGGAACTGTGCTGGGACTCCTGAACTTATGGTGCAGAAGCAGAGCTCATGTCTGCCTCCAGCCTGCTGCATTGTTGGGCCTTGCAGGGCCCTGTGTTAGCTGTTTACTCTGTGTTACTGCTGCCCCATCTCCCCTGTTGGTTTCCCCTTTGCACCTCTGTAAATAAATGTTTCCCATTCCCATAATCCCTGTGTTATCCCAGTGTGTGTGTGGTCACTCTGGGGGTTTGGAACAGGTGCCCCTGTGGCAAAGACGCTCTCCTTGCTGTGTTCCCGTGCACACCCTTCTCCAGCCAGAGCCACCTGCACATGGGTGTTACACTTGCATAGATTACTTATTTCTATCTAGGGGTCAAGCAATTTCAACCCAGAGAATCTCCAAGTAGGTGTCATTTACATTTAGTTAGTTTATCAGCAAGTTCATTTAGAACTCCCGGGGCAGGTTAGGTGACATTCTACCAGGGCTCAGACAGCTTCTGTGGCCTCTGGGTTTTTTCTCTAACTGACTTAAGTAAAGCTGCTCTATGGGTGGTGGTGGTGGTGGTGGGGGGGGGAACAGGGAGTCCTGTGGCACTTAAAGACTAACAGATTTATTTATTTGCATGAGCTTTCATGGGAGAAAATCCCACTTTTTCAGATACTTTGAAGAAGGAGAACTTACAGAGTGGGATGAAAATAAATGCAGGGGAGTGTAAGACATGGGATCAGGTCCTGCTGCAACAGTAAATCAGAACATTTGTAAAGATTCAAACTCTGGGAAAACAGCACATGGAGGGTGAAGTCAAATTACCTGTTGTAATGGGAAAAGAATAGTCACGATTCATCCCTGCTTTCTCACAATCAGCATATTAGTTCAATTTCAGCTGTTTTTCTTTGAAGTCTTGATGTCCCATTGATTTTCTTGAGGACCATCCTTAACAAATCATCAGTGGAGTGATTAGGAAGATAGAAGTGCTCAGCAACTGTGTGTGTGTGTGTGTGTGTGTGGTGATTTCTGATGTCAGTTTTGTGCCCATTTATTTTTCTGCATAGGGACTGTCCTGTTTGTCCAATGTATAATAAGGCTTGGGGGCATTTCTGGCACATGATGGCATTAATTACATTAGTGGATGAACAGGTGAATGATCCTTTGATGGAGTAGCTGGCTTGATTAGGTCCTATGATGGTGCCTTTTGTGCAGATGGCTTTGTGGATAAAGTTGGCATTATGGTTTGTTGTAGGGATATCTGTCTGCTTTAATGTTTCTGTTTTTAGGTCTGTAGTTGCTGGTGAGTATCTGTTTAAGGTTGGGGGGTTGTCTGTAGACAAGAAAAGGTCTGTCTCCCAAGGCTAGATAGAGTGAGGGGTCATCTTTTACAATAGGCTGGAGGTCCTTGATTATCTGTTGTAGAGGTCTGACTTGAGGGCTTGTGGTGACCAGTGACGTTTTGTTGTTTTCTTTTTTGGGCCTTTCCTGTAGTAGTTGACTGCAAGGTATATGGATAGAGTACATGCTTTTACTAGGCAATACTATATTTGAGAGCCAACTTGGTTGGACGCTCATTTCTGCAGGACATTGTTGCAATTCAGGTTTGATTAGACTCTTAGTGCCCTCCTCTGATGTTTGTACACTGCTTATGTCACCAGAAATGGTTAACTCTTGAGATGTATAGTCTACATGTGTCCCAGGACCCATCCCTGCACCCCCTTTCTCCACTAGTGTTGAGTCTTTTAATATGATGTTGATGGTTGTGAAGGAATGGAGGATCAGTTGGTTGCTTTGCCAGACTCCAGGGCGTGAAAGGCACAAGGTGCAGCCAATAGATGCTGCTGGCTAAAGCATTCCAGTCTTAGAACCCATTTTCACCAAAACTTGGACACATGTAGACAACACATCTCAAAGAAATCCAGTTACGAGCAGGTAGGTAACTTTCCTTCGATCACAACCTCTAGACCAGGAGTTTCCAAACTTTTTTTGCCTTGGGACCCAGTTTAAAAAAATCATTTATGTGCATGACCCAACAATTTCATCTTTGAGCAATGCATTCCAGTCTCTTGGCAGCAGCAGGGGGCTAAGGGTCTGTGACCCAGTACTGGGTCCCCACTCATGGTTTGAAAGCCACTGCTCTAGATTTCAATACTTCTTGGTAACAGTTGTTCTGCCTCTTTGAACATGTTGACCTTGATCAACAAAGCAGCTAGGTGTAAATACTTAGACTCGCAGATGGTGTAAATTCAGTATTTTCAAACAAACAATTAACACTGAGTCAAAACACAAATGCATGGCTTGTGTGTCAGCCCAAAAGCAGCATTCATGTTGGAACAGAAACATGTAAAGCAAATTTGAGTCTGCTGTACTTTTTCTGATTGAGGGACAAAATATTTAAATTTCCTAAACCTTTAGAGGAAAATGGTGCATCAGTTTACTGAATTCTTTTGCATGCTTCTCAAACATTCCAGATACTGCAAGTCTGTTGATTCTCTGTAGCCTGTTGCCTATTCTCAGAAAAAAAATAAGCCCCCCCCCCCCCCCCAACTTGCGATATCTCTAAAGGGAGCCCCATGTTAGTCTTTCCCTGGAAAGATTAAACCTAGGTACTAATGTCTAATTTTTATCATTGATAGGACTTGTGTGCCTGATTAATGGTTTTTAACATTGATGCTTACTTATGGGAGTTTGTGGAAATCTATAGCATTAAAGGAATACTGGTGTGGTGGGTTGTATAAGCCACTGGCATCAGGAGATCTCTTATCAAATTCTGGTTCTCTCACTATCTTAGTTTTGAGTTATTTAACCTTTCTGTGACTCAGTGTCCCCATCTATAAAATGGAATCGATGATCTTCTCCTTTTGTAAAGCAATTTAAGCTCCAGTGCTATGCAAAAGTGCCATCTAAATGTAAAGATTATTATATTGCCTTATTATCCTTCTGTGTCAACAGGCACACTATGTGTAACTGTCGGTTTCAGATATTTATTGCAAATAAAGCTGGGTTGGACTCCATCCATACTTGAAAGGGGTTCTCTAGGAACAAGCCAAATGCTGCATGTAGTTATGTTTTTCTCCAACTGAAGGAGAAAAACCATTTTGAAAGCCCAGGTGAAAAACTTATCAAGACCTTATTAAGTGAAACAAAATAGACACTGTTTGATTCACTTTGTAGGTAATTTATTCCTCAGACGTAAAAGCGTCATATACTATCTCAAATGAAAAGCTTGCAGTTCAGTGAGTAAAACAGAACAACAAAACAAATGAGTCTTCAGTCTACTAACAAGCTAAACTCTACATTCTGTTGTATCTGCCCTTATAGGCCACAAATTTTACCAGCTTCCCAGTCTATTACAAAATTTCAGTCAGTGTACTTTGAGATAGAATAGGTTTGATAGATGCAGAGCTGACTGGACAGATGTGCAGGTTTTTTAAAAACAGTTAAATTCTGAATTTCCTTGTCTAATGGAAGTGAAATTGTGAAAAAACAATTTTCTAGCTGCTTATGCAACAAATTGACATGACATCCTTTGCCAACACAGGCTGTGGGTAGAAATCAGTATCTTTAAATGTTAAAGGAGTATCCTTTAAATGTTAAATGGGAAAGAAGGAACTCAGAAATAGCTTTCCAGAAGCCATGTTTTAGTCAGGGACACAGGCTCCCAGTCTCTTCCCCTTCTCCTTCCCTCAGCCCCCGTCATCTTCTGCTAGTCCCCACTTCCCTCAGCCCTCTTCCCCTGGCTCCTATTTATCTGGCCCTGGCACCTGAATTCTTCCTACAGCCCTCTCTTTCCTCACCATGGCACCTGAACTCTTCCACTGGCTCCATAGACCTCGCTGCCAGCCTGAGCCCCTTTCCCTGCTGCCTCTGGTTTGTGGCCATTTCTTGAAGCGCACCAGCTCAGCACGCTACTTGCCGTTGCTGGAGCCCAAGGGCAAGGCTCTAAATGTCTGCTCCATGCCACAGGCATGTTTAATTTCTCACCCTGCTCCATCTGGGTCACGTCCCTGGGAGTGCTTTGGGGTGAGAGATTTAAAAAGGCCCCATGATCCCTGGCTCCCAGAGTGGCTCAGAACATTGCCCAGGACATTCAGGGCACAGGCCCCTTGGGCCCATGCCCAGCAGTGTTGCTGGTTTTAGTCCGTTTGTTCTGTTCCGGGCTAAACCTTTTTGTTTGGGACCAGTTTTGCTGGATGAGTCATAGAATGTTTTCATATCTCTCCTGATCTGTGCTTCATATTTTGGCCTTGTGTGGTTCCATTTTTGGCATTAGGAGAAATCTGGCTTGATCCAGTTGAGATTGGCACAGTAGTGTCATCAGCTTATGCTTTGAACAAATCTCTCTCTCTGGATTCTTTCAAATGCTGTTGTGAATTTAGTGACTGCTTGTTTAAAATGTGCTGTGATTTGATCAGTCGTCTCTGCACTCAATGAGCAAATTTCAAGAAAGTTATGGCAGCTGGATGAAAACAAGGACTCAATCCTACCAATTGTCATTGGAGAACCAAGGTATCAGTCCTTTTATAATCAACCAGTCATGCAGATGATAACTAGAACTTTTTTGGATGTCCATGAAAGGAGTGATTGAGATCTCAGGTATTACTGATTTCTCAAGTAGATTTTAAAGGTGCGCTAAAGTCCTATGCATTAAAAATGTAGGGAGCCTGCACTTGAATTGCTATCATCTATACTTTGTGTTATCTGATCAAATAATGGACCTCCTTATCATACTTTCCTCTGGATGGCTGGATGGTATCTTCAACAGCTTTCAGGCAGTATTATGTGGTTTTATCTTTAGATGAAGAATCCAAAGGACCAAGTAAGAATTCATTTTCCCCTGTGTGGATGATTGGAACTACTATTGGGTTATTCGTGGTCAACCAAGTGACTTGCATTAAAAGCAGTGACTACTGTCGTCCTTCCTTTAATTTTTCTTTTGCTCCTCTTGTATTTACTAGCATTGGACCCATGAATTTAAATGTGTCTGGAAAAGCAGAAGGGTGATTTGATGCCCTTTTAATTTTGTTCTAAATAGTTTTCATTAACAGATTGAAATTAGCACCTAATATTATTAGTAATTCTCCCCCCCCCCCAAATTAATACTATGTGAATACTTCCAACATCAATGGAGCTTCTAAAGTGTGTGCTTTGGAGGAAACCCAATAAAACCCATTGGCTTTTTTTCCCCCACAGTGGGGGAGAATATTTGTCTCTTTTCCTCTCCCTCCACAATTAAAAAAAAAAAAAAATTAAGCTGTCAGAAAGTGGTGTTGGTGATATCAGCAAATTACCTTCTTTGTTCTGAGTAAGTAAACTAATCCCATAGTTAGTGGCTGAGAACATTTGGTACCTGAGACACTGTCCTTTAAGATTGCTCCATTTACCATATAACTTAACACTTAAGTTAAAGATAACTTAAAGATAATAGAGCCAATAAACTCCCATAAACCTGCCAATTTCAGTTTACGTTCTGGCTACCTAAACTGTTCCTTCCATTTCAGTATTTTTTTTCTCTTCCTGTCATACAATGATTGTGTAATTTTGCTGTGTGCTGTTAAATAACTGTCATTGTAGACAAGGGTTGGCTGCTTTTTAAATGTAGGAGAAATTAGTGTCTGTATATTTATTCTTTATTTCTGTTACAATCATGCCTAGAAGTTGTCATGAGCCAAGACTCCATTTTACTTGGTATTTTAAAAAGGCAGTCACAACCTCAAGGAGATTACATTAGAGGTCTGCTAAAGTGCTACACCTTGCCAGGTGAGATTTACTATAAAAATATTAGTTGTTGATATGGAACGTCACATACTGACATTACTTATCTTAGTTTGAGCATGTATTTGCAATTGTTTTCTAAAATGCTGAAGGTAACAGATTTCTGACATCTTACTTCCATCAGTGCTGCCTCATTCATGTATTATTTCCATGGCTTTAATAACTCAATGAAGACTGAAAGGAAAATACTTAAAGAATAGACTGAATGAATTAGGCCCTGATTTGTTTGGCAGTCCAAGGCACGACATACATCTTTGACATAAACAGAGTAAATTAAGGTAAGAAATATAATTCATCAATATGGTTATCCTTTTCCATTAGTCACCTACAAATAGCTTTTAGAAACTAGTTAATTTCCAAGCTGTGTAGTGCCAGAAATGTGCCACAACTAGATTTCTCATCAGCAAACATGATTTTTCTCCCTCCCTGCCTATGGTAAAATACGTGCCCTATTTAAACAAACAAGGAGTCTGGTGTCATTTTAAAGACTAACAAATTTATTTATTGCATGAGCTTTCATGGGATAAAAATCCCACTGCATGCCATATTTAGCAGGTTCAGAAAAAAATTCAACAGCAGTTAGCATGGCTGTCACCCTACTACCCTAACTGAGTATTAGTGAGAAAGTGGAAATGTTCCCATTTCAGTTTCTTTTTAATGACACTCTTGAGTATGGGATCTGAAATGTCACTCTTTGTATTTTCAGACTTGTAGAAACTTGAATAAAGCTTACACATAAGAGCAATCAACTCTGATAGCGTTAGGCTAAATATCAGTTTCTGAAAATAAATTTTATATGAATCTATTCTCCAGACAATTTGCCTTTTAAATGTTTAAAAATGAGACATCTTTATATAAGTGAATACAGATTGAGGCAGGAGCTATAAAAACCTGAAGTTTCCATGCATCACCTGCTTTTCACTATAACCTGTTAAACAGCACAACTAGACACAATGCAGACTTTACTGCTTTCCATTGCAATAATTTACTGCCCTCCTGACCTATAAACAGATAACTGTTACCATGACTTGATACTGTTAGGCATTTGGATCCATTCTCAAAGGTAATTCATGGTTTTAAATATCGTATGTATGAAAGGTTTTATAACCAAGCATTTGGAAAATGGCAGTATTACATTTCCTTGAGCTGTGTTCTGGGAGCAATGATTTGTTGCTGCAGTCTTGTTACATGGTTTCCTGAGCAAAATGTCCCCCTTCTTTCACCCTCCTTTCTTGAATGCCTTATTCTTATATAAGGACTGTCCCAGATTCTTTTAGCTCCTTTGGTGTCCTCATGGCTTCTGGAAAAAATGATTAACTATACCTGAAATCTGCAGGTAAAGAGTTTTCAGTGATCTCCATTGAGTCACACTTAAATTTTTCTCATGTTAAGAAGATGCACTCTGTTAGATCAGCTGGGACTCAGTATAACTGAGCTCTTTTCCAAATCAGTTTCCAGCTCACTGTATGACCTTTATTAAATGCCTTAATCTTTGTGTAGCTTAATTCTTCCATCTGTAAAATGGGGCTAATAATTCTTCTCCATTCACCCTGTTAAAGGTCTTTAAGATCTATGGATGAAACCATTATATAAGTACAAAGAATGATCAGGCCTAATATTACTGCAGCTTTGTGCCAAGGAAATCCACTAAAGTCAGGGCAATCACATTGGAGTAACATTGTAATAAATCAGATCTTTTATATTTTCATTATTTATGGAATAAAATAACCAAAAGAAGCTCCCATGCAAAATAACAAACTTCTGAAATGCTGGGGAGGTCTTTTATGTTACCCAGACTGTTTCTTATGAGCTATGCTTCCTTTTCCACTGCTCAGAATTTCTTGTAATCGTCAGAGTTCCTTGATCACATCAAGTATCTGTGCATCATTTGGCTTACACATTCTGATCTTGGACAAGCAGAATACTGTTGGAGAAGGGGTGTAATCTTGAATGGATAGTGAACCTGGTAACTGAGGAGTGATGGGTGAGGTCGATTCTTGAGTGGTATTGCCTGCCACCGTTATGGCTAATTGTTTAGTGGGAAGACCATGGTGGGAAGGTTCCTGCCAAGGCACCTGACAGGCAAGGAATGCTCCTCTGATGAAGGGAAATCATGACTGTACTTCATAAGCATTAATGGTATCACAGCACTCAGTCTACTAATAACATAAAGCAATGTATGCTGTCCTTTGCAATGTTCCACTTCAAGTGTTGATGCATCTTCGTCTCGCAAACTGGAGATTTTTATTAGCAGTGCCCATATGGGGTGCTCATGCATGATGGTTTTCTCATGACGCTTTTGGCATTTCAGCCGTTGCCCATATAATCCAGCCCTCTCAGTTCCTTCTCAATCAACCCCAGCCTGAGATGGAGCTCCATGGCGGTGTAACTGGCAGACATTGAAAAATTCTTTAAATTAGTTATAAACATTGTATAACACTAATAGCTTAGTCAGAATAAGTTAGTTTCAGAGTAATGTAGTAGGTACTTGTTTGCATTCCACAAATGAGAAGCTAGAGAATGATGTCTGTTTCTGCAGGCTTTAAGAGACATGCATACCATCAAGAAATGATACCTGTCTCAGATAGCCTTTCTATATATGTCAGGGGCCTTAGGTAAGGGCCTGTTTCATAAAAGTGCACCCGCTGCATGAATTTGAAAGGCCTGAGTTTGGTGAGTTAAGGACCTCTGCCTTAAGCTCATATTAGTGGAAAAATTCCTCAGACTGTCTGACCCAGGATTTTAAAAAAATAAAAAAAAATCACAGGAGAGCCCCAAGAGAAACAGAGCAAAGACAAAGCTCAGTCCTCCACAACATCAAGGAAAGAACGTTGACTTCACCAGATAGGGACATGCCTAAAAAGGAAGTGATCTTTGGCCAGGTCAGTGCTCACTGCTTGACTTTGATGCTTCAATTACGTGAGCTGTGAACTGCATGCAAGACTCAACAAAGCCATCCTGTAACATCATCCCATGATGATTTAAGATCACTGCCACCATCGCCCATACTTGAACCATCCAAAGCACAAGATGAGGAATCAGATGAAGGGCCAGGACAGGACACGATGCCACTTCATAGTTCTTCATTGTCATCCAGTGGGGTTATGATGCTTCCTATCATAGCTGACAAATTCAGGAAATTTCAGGAGCTTTTTAAAAAGGTGGCACAAAGCCAAGAAATACCACTGGAGGAAATCTCAGAGTACTGGTACAAGCTCCTCCAAATGCTACTGACATCCTCTGCCACAAAGATAGTGTTGCCAATAAACGATGAGTTAATTGAACCCGCAGAAGTTGAGTGACAGGCACCAGACACTGCTCCACTAACAAGCAAAGGGGCATGAAATTTATATTTACTCACTCTCCTCTAAACTGCTGTGTGGTCAGAGCCATGAACCAGAAGAGCAAACAGATGCAGTACAAATCCACCCCACAGCATAAGGAATGCAAGGCGATTGATTTGTTTGGCTGCAAGGCTTATTCATCATCAACCAGGCAGATTAGAGTAGCAAACTACAGTGTGCTAAGCTGATGCTTAGCCCTGTCCTGGCCTGCACTGTTGTGCAATTTTGGCAGCAATTGAAGGGAAATGCACAAAAACACTTAAAATACCTCATGTATCACCCTCTGAGTTCCTACCTTATACTTGCTGCAGAATCCCCACATAACTGATTTGATGGGAAATGCTTCCTGTCGAATCAGCACTACACTTCTTCTCGGGTAGGTCTTGCTCAGTTGGCCTCCACTCATTCTGAGTTTGACTATGTGTGTCTTTACGGACGCTCAATCAAACTTGAATAATCGATTCTGTGTTGTTGGCATTGCTGCCGACAGCGTAGATTTGCCCTCAAACGACATTAAGCTGAGATAGTAGTAGATATGCTGGAGGGTAGAAATAGGATACAAAGTGACCTAGAAGAATTGGAGGAGTGGTCTAAAAGAAGTCTGAGGTTGAAGGACAAGTGCAAAGTCCTGCACTTAAAACGGAAGCATCCCATGCATTGCTATGGACTAGGGACTGACTAGTTAAGCAGCAGTTCTGCAGAAAAGGACTTGGGGTTACAGTGGACAAGAAGCTGGGTATGCATCAGCAACATGCCTTTGCTGCCAAGAAAGCTATTCGCCTGCATTAGCAGGAGCAGTGTCAGCAGATTGAGAGAAATGATTATTCCCCTCTATTCTACACCGATGAGGCCACATTTGGAGTACTGCGTCCAGTTTTGGGCTCCCTGCTACAGGAAATTTGTGAAAAAATTGGAGTGATTTCAGCAGAGGGCAACAAAAATGATGAGGGGGCTGGAGCACAGGTCTTATGGGGAGAGGGTGAGAGAATGGGGTGTGTTTGGTCTGCAAAAGACAAGAGTGAGAATGAACATGATAGCTGCCTTTAACTACTTGAGAGGGGCTTCCGGGGAGGATGGAGTTAGGCTGTTCTCAGTGGTGGTAGCTGACAGAACTAGGAGCAACGGTTTCAAGTGAGAGTGGGAGAGGTTGGATATTGGGAAGAACTTTTTCACTAGGTGAATGATGAAGCACTGGAATGGATTACCTTAGGGAAATGGTGGAATCTTAATCCTTAGAGGTTCTTAAGTCCCAACTTGAGAGAGCCCTGACTGGGATGATTATTTGGGGTTGTTCCAGGGGCTGGACTGAACCTAGATGACTGCCTGAGGTCCCTTCCATTCTGAATCTTCTATGAAATTATTGTGCACTACTAGCAAAATATAATTATGGTAATTATAACAAATTAAGTGACTTCAAAAATAACCTACCAGAAGACAGACAGGAACAAATCAAATCATAGGGCTGGAAGGGACCTCATGAGACCATCAAGTCCAACCCCCTCGGAATTGAACCCAGGACCTTCTGCATGTTAAGCAGAGGTGTTAGCCACTACACAATTCAGGTATATTATAACAGAGGAAGAGCTTGTTGCCCCTGTAGAATTCCTCAACCATGTGGATTCAGCAGCCGAAAAAACTTGCTGTAGTCATGTGCAGGAAATGCTAACTACACTTATTTCCAAGGGATCTGGAAATAAAAATAGAGGATTTTCTATTCTATCAGGACAAACTGTTTTCTAAAAAATAACTGGTGAGGTGCTTCTCCTCTCCAGAGCAATGCTGAGAACCCTTGGGATCTATACACATGCTTCTAAGTATGTGATACCAGCCATACAGATGCAAAGGGTCTCATTCACTCATCAACACAGCAATTTTCGACACATGGAAAGAAAGGCAGAGACCTTCAAGAAGATGACTAACTTGGACACAGGCATAGTTCTTGCAAACAGTGCTAGTGAAAAGCTTAATTCTGAAGTCAAGGTTGAGGGTTTGGGAGGTCTTCCCACCATTTCAGTGCCAATAACGGTCAACCCATGAATTTTTTGGTCTCCAATTATGCCCTTTTTACAGCATATGAGTGTCAATTACTATAGACAGAAGGGTACTAGAGATCATTTGAGTGGACTGCTCCATTCAGTTTACATCCATACCCCCAACTTATCCTGTCTTTCCATCCCTCTTCAGGTATCACTTTCTTGAACATCTGCAAAAAGAGTTACACCATCTTCTACAGTTAGGTGCAGTAGAACATCTCCCACTGTGGTATGGGGGAAAGGATTGTTCTGCCGCTATTTCTACGCACAGAAAAAAAGTGGAGGTTGGACACCTATTCTGGATCTTAGAAAACTCAAAAGGCTCATTTGAGTCCAAAAATTGAGTGTTACATTAGCTATGATGATCCCAGTGCCTGCACAAGGGGATTGGTTCTGAGCTCTTGACCTGCAAGATGCATGTTTTCATATCTCAACACACCCAGCTCACAGATGATTTCTTCAATTAATAGTGGGAAAAGAACACTATTAATGTGGGGTACTAGCATTTAGCCTTTCTGCTTCACCATGGATTTTCTCCAGTTGTGGCAGAGCACTTATCCCGACAAAGTGACAGTAATATTCCTGTAATTTGACAACTGCCTACTGAGAAGCACCCACATGACTGAAGGCAGTACACAATACCCAGAGAACCACTGTTTTTTTTGTTTTTGTTTTTTTAAGTCTAGGGCAGGGGTTGGTAACCCAAAAGAGCAGAAGAGCCATTTCCCCACACCCTCCCACCACAACTGCATGAGCCCAAGCCAGCCCAGCAACTGCGCTGCATCCCCTAGCACTGGTGGGGGGTGTGCGGGCAATGTGCGATCCCTCTGTCCCTGCTGCCCTGTTTATCCCCAGCCAGCTGTCCTTCCCAAGAGCAGCCGGCAGAGAGCTGCAGCTTGCAGAGGTGGGGCCCTGGAATGGCCCCTCCATGGAGTTCAGGCCGCTTCAACCCGGCCACCCCAGGGCGGAGCAGGCCCGATCCAGGGCTGGGGGGGTGAGGCAGCCTCTGTTCAGGCCTGGAGTGGCTGGGTGGAAGCAGCCTGAACTCCATGGAGGGGCCGTTCCAGGGTCCCAACTCCACAAGCTGCAGCTCTCTGCTGGCCGTTCTTAGGAGGGACGGCTGGCTGGGGGTAAGTGGGGCAGCACTGCTCCACTCTGCCAGCAGGAGGAGGGACAGAGGAAGTACGCACTGCCCTCACACACACCCCCGCCAGTGCTAGGGGCTGCTGAGCTCCTTCTGGCTCAAGTGGTTGTGGTGGGAGAGTGGGGACGAACCCAGTGCCCCTGATTTGTCTACGATTCCGGGGCCAGCCAGGAGTCCCTGGAGCATACCTGATTCCCTGGAAGAGATTGCCAGGGAGCAACAGGTGGCTCACTGAGCCTTTGTTCCTGATCCCCAGTCTCGGGTTACAAATAAACAGGCAAAAGTCAGTACTAATTCTGGGGCTCAGATTGACTCCATAAAGGTTAAAGTATCAATACCAATGCAGATATTTCACAAATTAACAAATCTCGTTTTGGTGGTTATGTGTTGCCCATTAATTATAGTACATACCTGCCTTCAGTTTTAAGGTGTGTGGCTGCCACTATTTTATGGTTTAACTCATGCGACTACATGTCTGCTGTCTACAAGGATGACTGTGCTCTGAACAAACACAGTCTCAACAGTTATCTAATAATATCTGCCAAAGTGAAGGATTTACCATGCTCGTGGATAAAAACAGAAAGCATTCGCACCAAAATACGATTCCCATAGGAACAACTATCAGTAATGATCGTGACAGACTTCTCTGTTTGGGTGGGGTTCCTATAGGCAACATCAAACCATCCTGAAATAATAAACTCCTCCAGAAACTCAACTGCACATCAGTCTACTCAAGTTACAGGCAGTTCACAGTGCAAGCTTAAATTTTCTTCCCCTGGTATCAAACAGGATAGTACAAGTGATGGCTGTGAAAACATTGCCTGCATGTTCTATGTAAATTGACAAGGTTGGGTCCAATTCCACTCCCTATGTACAAAAAACTGTAAGACTGGAACTGGTGCATCTTTCATAGCATAAACATCTCAGCCTTGTACCTCCTGAGTTGTTAGAACATGACAGCAGGCATATTGAGCAGACAACAAACAGGAATGGACGCTAAATGAAACAGTTCCACTGTCTGTATTCCAGCAATAGGCTGTCCATCCATAGTCCTATTCACAACAGCAAAGCACTGAAAATATCCACATTTTTGCTGGAGTGTGGGGGTAGGACCCCAGTCCATAGCAGATGCTTTCATCTTCAAATGGGAGGCAACATTACTATGTGTATTCCCACCCATCCCATTACTGTCAAGAGTAGCATACAAGATGTGCCATGATGGGGCTTTAGTAATGCTGATTGCTGCAGCTTAGCCCAGACAATCACCGTATTCATACATGATGAAAAAGTCTATCTGCCCCCTGCAACATCTTCCTCTTTGGAGGGGCCATCTGTCACAAAACGGGGCAGGAGTCTCCATCCCTCTTTGACCAAACTTCACCTGAAGGCATGGTTCCTAGGGGGTTCCATCAAGATGAGCTAAAACTGTTCAGAACAGGTTAAACTGGTATTACTGAACAGCAGAAAATTGTCCATGCATAAAACATACACTCAGAAATGGAAAAAAATTTCCCTGTGGTGCCAATCAGACACACTAATGCGCTTTTAGTACCTGTCCTGCTAGTTTAGTACCAGAACTAAAATCTCTAGTTCTCAGAGAGTGCCATCAGAGTACACCTTGTAGCCATCAACACAAAGGGCTGTCACTATTTACACATCCCATTACCCAATGTTTTGTCACTGAGCTGCAGAGCATATATCACAGCAGCATGAGACTATTGCATATGAGAGATCTACATAGGCAAATCTGCTAAACATCTCTGATTTGATGGTGCCAGGATGCACCAGCATCTTAAGTGGAACATCAACAGAGAGACGCATCTCTCAGAATTTCAAGTTACTCCACAGAGTGTGTAACCTTTTTTTCCTGGGATCTCTTCACTGAACCAGAATTACCAAATGTATTCATAGGGCAGTTTTCAAAAGCAGACTAACTTGTGTCCCTCACAGCCTGAGAGGTTGGAGAATGCCACATATAAAACCGTGCTTAACTTATTTTCCATTTTTCTTTTGTAGCTCCCTTTTACATTAAATCCAAGGAAACTTCAGTAGCTGCTGTTTAACTTGTAATAGAATGGGAAAGAAAGGAAATTTCATTCCTGGATGTACCACAGACTTCTCTGTGATTTTTGAGGAAGTCAGAAAAAGGCCTGACCCTACAGGATGCTGGGCACTTTTATGAGCTACTGTGCATCCGCAGTTCTTGTTGAAGTCATGTCCATCTATACCACAATGCTTAGCATTTTGTAGGCTTGAAATCTTTGTGATCCATGCAAGTCCAAGTTCAGGTTAGGGAGAATTGAGGCTTCTTAGCACTTTTGAAACATCTGATCCATAATTTTTGCTCCTTAGTCTGCTTTATTTAAAAACAACTATTGTAAGAAATGAATGTGTATTCTGATGCAATAATAATACTTGATTGCCTACAGATAATTCACTTGACATATTGAGAATGTACAAAATATCTATAAATAAGCAAAAGACAGATAACAGATAATAATACACAACATAATTATGGCCTTTATTTCTGACTGAGTGTTCATTGTTGCTATTTGTTTTGTTACATAAGTCATTATGTCATAGTTAAGGCAGAGAAAATTGGTTGAGGGTGTCCTTACATCAGAAGAAGAGAGAGAGACATAGAGTAGTAAAGAGGGAGGTGTATAAGTAGAGGGGAAAAAAAAGGTGGTATTTATGGAGTATAATAATACTATCTCAGCAGAAGCTCCCAGGAGACGAAAAGACCAAATCATGTCTGAGTACATGGTGTATCTGATTACATATATATCAATGTAAAATCCATTGGTTAATTTTTCAAATTGGATTTTCATTATTATGTAATTTTTAAAATTGTCTCATTTTTGCCTTTATTTTAGGCAGAAGATGAGTTATGGAAAGTGATCTTAGTGTTTGTTTGGATATTTGTGACAGGTTGCTCCCCAGATCCGGTCCTGTGTGCCGCTGTGACCCCCTCGATTCCCACTCCTGAACCCCGTTTCATCCCGCTTTGCCAGGCAGTCAGTCGACTCCAGCTTCTTGCGTACAGTTGGTCCTAAGCAGTGGGTGTATGCCCTCTGGCTACTAAAGGGACAGTCCACAAGCGAGCAGCTCTGCCCCAGTTACCTCACTGGGAGCCACAGTCGTACAGAGGTTGGGACCCACTCCCAATCACCATACACTCACATCCATCTATTTAACAAACAAATGGGTTGTGCCCATCTTCTTCACTCATGCCCTCTAAAGTCCACACAGCTTTAGATAAAACTACTAGTAGTTTATTGATCAGTTTACAATTTTAAGTGAGAAAATGACCAATCAAGGCAGAATCATAATATAAATGAGTTAGGAGTGACCATGAGAAATAAAAGATAAAACACGCATACTAAACTAATATCTCTACCTAAACTGACCTCATTGTCCAAGTTTATGCTCAAGATGTTCATCTATCAGATGTTTGTATGGCTCATCTCTGCCTGAGGCCAGGCAGGGCCCAGATCTTGCTTGAAGTTGTTTCAAGATGGAGATTTCCAGGCAAAAAGCCTCGAGCCCTGCAAGTGTCTCTTGTTTCCAAATACCCACGGCCCCTCCCTGTCCAGGCAGAGGTGATCTCTTTTGTCTGGTCTGAGCCAGGGCCCTCAATCTACGTATTCTTTGTTACCTTCTCCAGGTACTTTTCTTGCTAGCAGCTGAGGCAGTTTGCATGCTGCTGGAAAAGAGTTCTGTCTTTCTTCCTCCTGAGCTATGCAAAACATGCCACATATCTGTGCACACACATGATGCTGCAGGAAACATGATATCATAGTAATCAGGTAGAATAGGTTATGAACATTCATAAAGAAACCCTGGATGGCCTAATTTGAATACAATCATACAATCACAATGCATAAGCGAATGGAAAAGTTAAGCAGATCATACCCTGGGGTGCATAGATGTGCATCCCGTCACAACATTCAAATGCAATAAATCTGCTTGCTACTTCAATAGAAAGTTTATTAATAGAACACATTATTCAGTTCAATATTAGTGTCTTTAAAATTAAGCAGAGTATTAGTAGTAATGAAACAAGTTTAAATCAATACATTACTTTTATGAAACCTTCTACATAAAGGAAAAATATTTAAAAACAGCCTATAGCATAATAGCAAGACTAGAACTGAATAGAAAGACCTTCTGAAAGGCATACTTAGATTTATTTAGGAGTTGTGTATATTTTAAAAAATCTTTTTATTACAATTAAAAGAACATTTTTTATTTAAAAAATCCACTGGAGATAACAATTTACATATATCAGGTAGAATACAGGCCAAAATATTTGTCTGTTGATATCCAAAGTTAGGCATGTGAATGAGTGGCCTTATCAGAAAAGGTGCTCAGACTTGACTGCTCTAAATGATGTTGGCCCACTGGTTTCAAAACTGTATTTTAGTTACTTTTGGTTAGTTGGTATCAGTTGATCCAAGCTACTGCTGACATACAATAGCTAACTCACTTTACTAAAATGAAGTGTGTTGTCCCCTGTATGTTGATTAACGGTTGCAGTTTGGAAAAGGAGTGGTAGGACAGGATTTTCTGGAGCAGGTTCTTAAAGTTAATGTCTTAATGTCATATGTAAATGGAGTGATTTTCAAAAGTGTCAAGAACTGAGACGTTCTCATGGAAGTCAGTGGTAGCTACTGGGGTTTTCAGCCCTCTAGAAAACTAGGCTACTTATTTATAGTTAGATCTTCAAAAGCATGAAAAAATTCAAAATTTGAGCTAGACTTTCAAAAGAACTTGGCTCACATTTAGGCATATAAATATAGTGTTCAGAGTTTCATAAATGCTCTCATTATTTTCAATGAGTTCTTAAAATTTAGCCTTTAGTTCCTAAGTTGACAGTGGACAGGTGCCTAAATATAGGCTTCTAGGAAAATCTTGGCCCAGGCATATAGGCTATGTCTATGCTTGCAAGTTAGTTTGAATTAAGGAGGCCTAATTCGAACTAACTTAGTCTTTATCTACAATAGGCTTTCATTAGTTTGAATTAAAAAATCCCTTAATTCGAACTAATGAAGGCTTAGTTCGAACTAGTAAGACCTTCCGGTTAGTTCGACCTAAGTCTTTGGTTCGATCCTTAGTTTGAACTAAGGGCGATGTAGACAAGGACTAAACCTTAGTTTGAACTTAATAAACTCCAATTAGTTCGAATTAACAAAGTAGACTTATTTGAACTAACGGCAGGGGCGTCACTGGGGCGTGGAGGGGCCCGGGCCACGCCCCCTGGCCAGGCATAGGGCCAGGGGGAGGCCGCGCCGCCGCGGGCAGCTAAGCAGTGGCATGGTGCGGTGCAGCGCGTCCCGGCCCAGCCAGAAGTGGCCGCTGGAGGCCGAGCCCTTGTACGCAGCCCTGGATCCCTGGCTGTGGACAGGGCCGCCGCAGTTGCTGGTGGCCAGGCCCCTGATCCCCAGCGGGGGACGGGGCCGCTGAGGGCGGTAGGCTGGCCCTGGATCCCCAGCCAGGGACGGGCCTGCTGCATCCGCAGGCGGCCAGCCGGCCCATTATCTCCGGTTGGGGATCTGGGACCTGGCTGCCGGTGGCCACGGCAGTGGGCCTGGCCTCCAGCAGCTGCTTCTGGCCCGCCCCGCCATGGCCTACCTGCCCACAGTGGCACTGCCTCCCCCTGGCCCTATCCCTGGCAAAGGGTGGGGCCTGCCAGGCGGCCAGCCAGGCCCCAGATCCCCGGCCGCAGACGGGGCCGCCATGGCCGGCTGGGGATCGGGCCCCAAATCCCTGGCCTGATTGGGCTGGAGATCTGGGACACTGGTGTTGGGACTCGGGGCACGTGCCCCGGGGTGCCCAACGCCAGCGACGCCACTGACTAACGGTAGTTCGAATTAGTCCATGTTGTTAATTCGAACTAATAAGTTCAAGTTTAGTTCGAACTAACCTCAAATTTATTAGTTCGAATTAACAAATTCAAACTAGCGTCTTCTAGTGTAGACATAGCCACAATGAACAAGAGTGCTCTTGTAGCCTCTGTCATTGAAGGAGCAGTAGCCCTTCACCAGTAGTCAGCCTCGCGTCTTCAAGTGTCTGATGAAGTGGGATTTTCTCCCGTGGAAGCTCATGTGATAAATTTGTAAGTCTTTAAAAGTATCACCAGATTCCTTATTTGTTCAGTCTCACAACTTTCTCATGAGATAGATTAGTAGTAAACTGTTTCCGGTGGGTATACTGAGCCATGAATAGGTTAAATGCCTTAAAGTTGAGCTATCAATGGAAGAGCCATACAAGAGTGATGCACTGCTGCAGTTGAATTCAGTAGCTTCTTCCCTTTCTTAAAATGTTGAAATGTAATGAAACTTAAACATTTTTAAACAACTCCTAGATTAAATTTTAATAGGAATGAAAAATGAACAATATTCTTACAAGTAAGAAATGGTCTTCATTATTTTTTAAAAGTCCATATTATAGGGATTAGCGCCATTAATAAAAGCCTTGAGTTTTTTATAGTATGTATGCTATTTCAGATAGAAATTTAACAGGGAATTTTAATGAAATGACAGCAGAAATCACATTTTTATTGCAGAATATTTCCTGTGAGACCAAGATAGAGAGAGGCCCAAATTAATGGCTTTTCATAGGAACTCAGTGATAAGTTATGGAAAGCTTATAGAAATGATGATTTTAGGCTGCCTTTTGGATAGCTAAACACCCTCATGGAGAATTGCTGTTTACTAGGTGTATCATGGGAATTAGACATTTGGATGTTAATTTATATACATATTCTAGTATAGGAACATACAGAGAGATACACCTTTACAGATATATGGTTTACCACTGTGTAGAGAGGGAAAGTTCACTTGCTGAAAACTTCTTGTCATCCCACCTCTTAGGAGAATCTAGAGAGTTCTCAGGACGCTGGCTTCCTTTTCTCTGTTCTCTTGTTTCATATTTTTCATCTGAATGTAAGAATGAGCAATGTGATTTTTACCATGGTTTTGTTCTCATTAAAACTTAAAGAAATTGTTATTTTGGGAACTGAGAGTTATGTTTAGGGAAAATAAGCACCAAAAATATTTATGAAAATTCAAGCAGTCTCGCATATTATGTTGACATAGAATTGAGTGTGCATTGGCCACTTGGCAAATATATTGTAACATTTTACCTTACAACTATTAAAATAAATGAATGTCTACGCCCCCCTTCCCATCCACTCTTGCAATGGGCTTCTTCATAGCATTTCACGTGCTTGGTTTCCTATATTTTAAATGCAGATGTTCATCCAAATTTTAATACCAGTGGGAGGCCCTGTTCAAAACCTGCATTAGAGTGAAGCACAAGGTGGCAATAAACTTAATTCTAGTTTTTATCTTTCTTGGTTCCACCTCAAAGCTTTTAAATATTACATTTCTAAAGTAAGAATTTCTTTTGTGCTAGTCATTTCTGTGAACACCTGTGAACTGTTGAGTTTAATTGGCCTACAGCTGGCACTGATTGTGTGTGTGGAGGGGAGTTACCGGCTGATTGGCTGCCTTCACATTGTGTATCATTATCTCTTTTTCTTTTCCCCTTTCATTTTGTTTTTCATATATAGGTTGTAAAGGTTGAGGGATTAGGGACTGAAAATAGAAGGGGCTCCAGCAAAATTTTATGTCTCTTGGATTAAGTCATGTAGGCAAATACATCTGCATGCATCAACACCTTATTGAACAACTCAAGAACAAAATTGCTGGTCTTGTTAGTCAACCTGCCATAGTTATACAACTTTCATAGTGGTGCCAGTGCCAAGAAATAGGAAAGCTGGAGTTCACATTGACAGCTGTGTGGAAAAGCGGTGATGTGATAGTAAAGTGTGATTGGTACATTAAAAGTGTGTTCTTAAACTAGGTTCAACTGGTGCAAGTTTGTGTGTAGACACCCTTATTTCAGTCTGAGAGACCTATTTTGGTTTTGGCTCAGTCCTGTAAGGGCCAGTCCACATACAACTTTCAATGAGAGAAGTAAATCAGTTTTCATTTGCTTCTTTTCTTGTTTCAGTGCAAGTCTAGCTGTTGAATTACAAATGATGAATGGAATTGTTTGAGAATAATATCAACAGCAAATTCAATGGTGTAAAGCAATAAAAACTACATTTTTGTAGTTATGATGAAATACCCAACAAAACTCTTAATCAAGGAAAAAAAAAATCCCTGGAAGAATGAGAATAATGTATTGTGCTGAGACCAATTAATGTACTATACTCCATGGAGACTCTCTTAGTCATAAATAGTCTTGTATATTGCCGTCTGTCCACAGACCTCAGTTGTTCTTTACAAAAAAGAATGCAGTAATTTTAAGCCTTGCATCCCCCATTAGAGACAAATAAGTGGTATTGCATCCCCTCCTTAGACATGGGGAACTGTGCTTTAGATCAGTGAAGTAACTTGCCCAGAACACAGGTCTTCTGATACCTACTTCTGTGCATTAAGGTGCAAGAACTTCCTAAGGCCAACTGAAGAAAGTTAGGAAATGTGACAAAGGCCCTGGGGAGAGAGATGGACTGTACACACAATCCTTCTCAGTCTGAAATGAACGCACACAGCCACAACAGTGCTATTCTTACCCTCTCTGGAAAATAAGAGCGGCCACGTGCCTCACTTTAAAAGGGAGAGGCGTACAGTTTGTGACTCCGGAAAGTATAGCCCTGTCCTCCATCTCATGTTCTGTCCTGCTGCCAAGCAGATTCCCATAAAGGGAATGTAGTGCTGTTACACAGTGTCAGTGGTCTGTTTGCACTAGTGCATCCTGGAGCCATGGCAGTTTCTCTTCTTTGCGGGCCTTGCAGATCCCTGCCAGGAAAGGTGGGGCCTAAGAACTGGAATATAGAGCAAGAAGAGAAAAGTGGAGATGCGTCCTTAAGTATTAAGTATTACTTCCCACCATCTTTCTTCCTGTCCTTGCTTAACATTTTCCTCTCTATGATGCATCTCTGTGAGGTGAGGAGTAGCCATATACAGCTGCTTATTTGCTCAAGTCAGAATCGATGTAAGCATGACATTCTGAGCGTATACTTTTAGGTTCAAAGACCAAAAAGGACAATTTGGGGTTCTCTTTGGCCTTGGAAAAAGGGTTGGTCCTGCTTTGAGCAGAGGTTGGACTAGGGACCTAGAGGTTGGACTTCAGAAAAGCAGATTTTGTCTCCCTCAGGGAACTGATGGGCAGGATCCCTTGGGAGACTGATCTGAAGGGGAAAGGTGTCCAAGAGAGTTGGGTGCATTTTAAAGAAACCCTGCTAAGGGCACAGGAAGATACAATTCCGATAAGGAGGAAGCACAGCAAATGTGGAAGGCGCCCACTGTGGCTTAACAGAGAGCTCTGCACTGAGCTGAAGCATAAAAAGGATGCTTACAGGAAGTGGAAGCTAGGACAGATGACTAAGGAGGCATATAAAGACATTGCTCGGGACTGCAGGGATAAAATCAGAAAGGCCAAAGGACAAATGGAGTTGCGACTAGCAAGGGATGTGAAGGATAACAGGAAGGGGTTCTACAAGTATATCAATAACAAGAAGAGGATCAGGGATGGTGTAGGTCCCTTACTGAATGGGGCAGGCATCCTCGTGACAGAGGATGAGGAAAAAGCTGAAGTGCTCAATGCTTTTTTTAGTTCAGTTTTCACAAGCAAGGTCAGCTCCCAGCCCACTACACTAGGTACGGGGGACTGGGGAGAAGAAGAGAGGCTCTTGGTGACAGAAGGTCAGGTTAGGGACTGCTTAAAGAAACTAGATGTGCACAAGTCCATGGGGCCGGATGAACTGCATCC